>BQKN01066327.1:288521-318577 GCA_022839385.1 Asparagus kiusianus | reverse complement strand
GCATGCTAGCCCGACTCAAACGGTAGTCGGTAAAGGCTAATCAAATCTGTTTAAGGCTGGGGGTTAGCCAAAAACCCTAAAGTCAACGCCTAAAACGCGTCGCCGGGTAACCTATTCCCGTGACAAATGGTAAAGTCTATGTATTCAACATCATAGCACAAAGTCTAAAGGAGTTCATTCCTTTAGCACAACGTCACATGCGGAACGGATTTAAAACAATCCGCATGTGAGCCCGATTCAAACGGTAACCGGTAAGAGCATGTCGAATCCGTTGAAGGCTGAGGATTTGCCAAAAATCCTAAAGTCAACGTCTAACACACGTTGCTGTTTAGTCTTTTCACACGAGAAAGACGAAGTCTACGTATTCAATATCGTAGCACTAAAAGGGTTAACTCTTTTAGCTTAACGTCACATGCGGAACGGACTTAAACAATCCGCATGCTAGCCCGACTCAAACGGTAGTCGGTAAAGGCTTATCAAATCCATTGATGGCTGAGAATTTGCCAAAAATTCTATAAGTACGAGTCATTGACGTATCAATTCTATGGATTGGTCTCGTGACTCGAGTATCCGCCACGCTCCAATACCTTAAGAGCTTAAACTGTGCATACTCCAGCAGACGTACGAGTATAAACTGTGTCAAACGTCGAACAGCGCATCACAATGAAGCCTGGACGCCGGACAACGCGTCGCAATGAAGCTCAAACGCCGTACGACGCCGTCAATAGATGATCGGTTCTATGTTGAATCAACCAACTCGAGCTAAAAGTCAAGAAATCAAGAATCGGTTTCAGGTTCAAAATTCCAACAACGGTCAGACAATAAATGCAGCACCGGAATCCTCACAGGCATTCTACAAAGCACTGAATAACCTGAAGGAATCGAAGGAATCCAGGACAGAAGCCATTCCAAAGTCCCGTTATACCGACTAAAGGTTGGGACAATCACATCCAAAGTATTCCAGACTCTTCTATAAAAGAACGAGGCTGAAATACTTTGGAGGGGGTATCTGTAGGCGTATAAAATTGCCTATAGGTCCCACAATACAGCTCGACGACGCCGATTCAACAAATGAACCATCGGGCGACGTATCCAAGCACGACCGTTATCCCGCCAACGCCGAAGCCAAGCCATACGCAACGGAGCAGGTTAACGAGGCGACGAAGCCAATAAATCGCACCCAAGCAGTGGAATGCATCCACTCGCACACGGAATCAAACCAACGTTTCGGGGAATCACCGAGTCATCTAAACAAGAGCAAACTCGGTGATATAACGATCGAATCAAGATTGGTTTCGGACTCGAACTCAGACGTGGGTTTACTGCCAAATCAGGAATCGGATCAAAACGAATCAAATCCGAACAAGTCAACCACACAACCGAATCGAAGTCCAAATCAACAACGAATCAGAACCGGAAACACCGAAAAACCCGAACGACGAAACCAAAACACCCGAGGGGGCTCGGCACTGGGCCGAGCCACCCTGAGGTGGCTCGGCTCAGGCCGAGCCACCCCTGGGTGGCTCGGCTCAGGCCGAGCCACCTAGGGGTGGCTAGGCACTGTTCTGTGCACGGGACACAGTTTTGAGTGCCTATAAATAGGCCTTGTGCTCATTTGGTTCGGAGGTTGGAAATTTTGGAGAGAGGCGAAGCCTTGCTGGATTGAAGACTCAGATCTAAACAAGATTCAAACATCGAAGGCTTAGGAGACTTGGACTCCAGATCCGGTGCTCAGTGATCGACAACGCCAAATAAGGCAGGAGTTCGAGAGGATCGGATCTTTAGATCTACACGATCACACTCCGGATCTAAGCTTGGTTCTTAGATCCCGAGCATCGAGCGGTTGTTTCCTTGGTGAAACAATCCCTCCCGGCTATTATCTCCCTTTGCGGAATAATACCCGTTATATCGTGTAAATCCGACCGGATCGAGATCACGCGGTGGTCCACGGCAAATAACCCCGGCGCAGGCAAAGAACCCACACAAAGCGAGTGACCGCAAAACAGGAGCTCGCGATTCGTTCGACAAACAAGGAAAGAAAGTTGTAATCTTTTTCATTTGTTTTTTTTGATTTTTCATTGTAACCGGATCTTATAAAAAGACCGGATTTCTGTAATCGATAAACTATTACGAAAGTGTACAATGGAATCAATGAAGAAGAACACAAATTTTCCCGCGAACACTAGGAAAATAAGCATTTGCCCATCTCTTTGGGGAGTATTCCATTACAGTAACATAAGCTCTATGATCGATCGATGCCAATTCTTTCATGTAATCATCTCATTGAGAAATTGTATACTTATAAGCCGCAGATTGTAACAAATCACCTAATATTTGAGCGACATTCGCCTTGTGTACAAAATCCTTTTTCTTCTTTTTGAAATTCTTGACTAGATATAGAACACACCTTGAATGGAAAGCATCTGGAAAGAATTCCTCGACTGCTACCCTAATACCCTTGTCGGCGTTGGAGATCATTACCAGTTGATGTGGAGGATTGTAAGGCTTTCCCTTATCATACAGAAATGTCCACAATCCTTATAAGAACCATTTCCAGTTAGCCACATTCTCTTGGTCTCATATGTAATAAGCAAGAGGAAATATTCTCTAGTTGCCGTCATATCCAGTGGCACTAAGAAGCATGTCTCTACAGTGATCTTTAATAAATGTTCCATCCAAAAATAAGAGAGGCCTACACCCAGCGATGAACCCTTCAATACAGGCATTATAACTTATAAAAAACGCCTAAACCTTCTGTCATCAGCATCAATAGCAACACAACTTCCTGGATTAGTTGCATGAACCATGGGCTTCATTCTTGAATAAATATAACAACAAAGAAGTAACCTTAGCAATAGATTCATAACCATAATAACTAATCTTCAACATTAACAACTGTAGGCTGTCTAAAAATCACAATAGATTGCTGATCCCCATCAAAACACCGATGATGGAAGTTACACTCTGACAACTTCCAGAATGTTACAATTTGAAGACTTTCACGTAGATTGATGAAGGTTATAATCTGACGACATTCGCAACAACTGATGAAAGCTCTAATCAACAACCTCCACAATCAACATCGGGAGTTACAATATGACGACTCTCACATATCAAAGAGCTAAAGCAAAGATTACAAAATAACGAACTTTGCAACGTTCTGACAGAAAAAGACTACAAATCGACGGTCTCTTCAAATCAAGACGCGAAAGCCCTCCCCACGTACCAGCATTAAGACGTAACTCAAGCTCGGACACTAACGCAGCGCAAACGTAGCTCAAACCTGGCCACAAACGCAGCTCACATTCAGCTCCAAACGCTGCAAACGCAGCTCAGATCCAGCTGCCAACGCAGCTCATGACCGGCCACAAACGTAGCCTCCGAAAGCTGCCAACGCATCTTCCATCCGCTGCCAAACACAGCCAATGCAGCTTCCAAATCTCTGCAAACGCAGCTCAGACGCAGCTTCCAATGCTGCTAACGCAGCTTCTAAATTGCTGCAAATGCAGCTCAGACGCAGCTTCCAACGCTACCAACGCAGCTTCCAACCCTGCCAACGCAGCTTCCAAATTGCTGCAAATGAGCTTCCAGACGCTACGTCCGAGCTTCCAGACACTGCGTTCAAGTTTTCAGACACTGCGTTTGAACGCAGAATTCATGCCGCAAATTGAACACTTATAAACTTTGCTATATATGTGTGCATGATGAGTGGATGATTTCTTAGACTTTGCACACATATCCATAAGCCTCTTATGATTATCAAATCATATTTTCAAAGTTGAATCTAAAGATGAAATGCGATTATTTATAAGATTCAATTCTTCATTTTCAGGCACATATGCATTTTTAGAAGTAGAGCATAAATAGTCATTTATAAAGGAAGCAGTATCATTTTGTATGTTCTCTACTTCTAACATGGCATTATTTTTATCATGAGTCAAGTTACCAATATCCAATTTCAAGTTTTTATTTTCCAAATTTAACATATCACTGTTTTCTTGAAGAGCAATACTTTCTTGAGAAATGATATCAAATTTGGAAGCTAACTTCTCATGATCGGATTTTAAATCTTCATGCTTGCTTTGTAATTCAATAAAATTTTTATGCAATTTGTTATATGCATCCAATAATTTTTCACTAGCACAAACAAGTTCAACACTAGATAAATCATTAATGGATTCGAACTCGCAAACCTCACTAGCGCTATCGCCTAGTTGCCGTGTGCATGACGCTCCATATGAACTTGAAGCCGGATCCGCCAAAGCTTGTTGGATCGCTTCTAAGTCCCCTTTATGTGCTTCAATAAATTTTCATAAGGTATTTGCACTATCAAAATGAGCAAAATTGTTAGACATAGATGAATTAAAAGCATTTAGCAAGTATTCTAACAAAATATTGTTCATTGTAAACATTCGATGATCATTTTTATTCCCTTTGTATTTCTCCGAAGTGAGCACAATGTAAGCATCATCTATAATTTTCCATAAATCAAAGTGTTTAGATTAAACAAAAAGTTTAAATCTAACACACCATTAGGCATAGGGAAAATTATCTAATCTAGGAGCAATATTAATAGCATAACCTAAACCATGCATATCCATAATGTAAAAAGCAAGCAAGATATAAAAATCAAAAGTTAGATTAGCATACAAATATAACTTGGATCTTTAACTCAAGGTGATTAGACCTTAAATCAAAGAGCACCAATCTCTGATACCAATTGTTAGACCCTAGAGGGGGGGTGATTAGGGTCTTATGCTAATCTAATCCGATTATATGCTAATTAAAACTAATTCAAATATTATTCTTGCAAAATAGATATACAATATGATATGAGCAATAATATGCAATATGAACAATGAGATATATCCTATATGATAAAATATATATGCAAGGATATATAAACTAACACAAGGGTAAACAATATAAACTAGATAGTAGATGATAAAAATAATGAGCAATGGACAATGGCGACAAGAAATATAAACATAAGATTAAGTGCGCCAAAGCAAACTCAAACACACGATATGATAACGGAGTTTGGACCTTCCGTCCTACGTCTCTGCTCCCCACTCCCGGGGAGAAATCCACTATCACAATCCGGTTTGGAAGTCGGAACTTCTCTACACACTCGGTTTTCTTGCTAACCGAAAACTCTATACACTCGGTTATCAAGTCAACCGACAACTCTCACAAATCCTCACAGTGTACATACACAAGCTATAACCTCAAGTGTTGGTCCTCACGTATCGTCTCCCTCAAGTGCTCAGAATTATCACCTCTCACTAGGCCACCAACGCCACTCCTATCGGTATCGACTACGTCCTCACCACACACTCCTCTCGGTGTATAAGTGTACTACAAAGTGAACTCACAATGAAGGCTTAATACAAATGATTGTTCTCTAAACAAGGTGAGAACTCAATTAGGGTCAACTCAATATTACTATCTCTCACAACCCCAAATATATTATGAATGCAAATACAATAAGCTCAAGTGGGTGTGTGTAACAATGAGATTAATCAAATCTAAACTCAATATAAAACTAGCTTTAATAAGATGATAAACAAACAAATAAATATAACGCTAGAAAAGAGTTTAGAAAACTTTTCAATAGATGACATGAGATGGAGGGAGAATAGTTGATTGCTCAAACTCCAATAGATGATCTCCTCAAGCTCTTGTGGAATTTTCTTCACAAACAAACTCTTAAACAAACTTAGAAACTCTTCAACAAACTTGTAAAACTCTTTTTAAAACTCTCTTAAACATCCATAAGAAACAATGAAAGTTGAGGGCTTTTTATAGCCTCTTACACCAGCCACAAACCCCCAAAAATCGAAAATATCAAAAACTAGCCGTTATTAGCCGTTATAGGCTGAAAAGACCAAAATACCCCAAAATCCAGCATTCTGAAAATTTACGTATCTGACTTTTTAAAATCAATTAAAAATAGTAAATCAACTCTAAAAATTATAAAATTTTTTGGAAAGGTTCTAGACATGTATATGAACATCTTAGAGAAAACATTTCTAAATATTAACTTTCCTGTTGATAGAAATAAATATTTAAACACAAATAAACAGTTTCTAAAAAACTGCTGAATACTCGGTTTTGTAAATTCAATTGAAAATAATAAAACAACTCCAAAATTAGTAAAACTTGGGAAAGTATTTTTATATATAAATATAAATATGTAAATGAAAAAATTTTTTAAATTTCATTTTCCAATTGTGAAAACTCATGTATTTTGCAAGTACGTCCAAAACATGAAAATGTAAACACATGAATTTTAACATTTTGGCTAAACCATGTTTTGAAACTTTACAAAATAATTATATATACTTAATAGAAGATGTATATCATTATTGTTAAGTCCATAAACTGAGAAAATAATATTTTCATAAATACAATAGAAAATAAAACATATGAGTATGTATATGAAAATATATTTGTTTCATATCTAAGTAGATAAACCAAATCACAATAATAAATATGAAACATGTAATTTCATATTTATAAACATGAAAACCAAAACTTGTGTTGTATATATATGTGACTACATATATATACAAGGAAACCAATAAAATGTGTGTGTATAGATAATTGAGCTTAGAGTACTTAACACACATAATATAAAACCTAAACTAAGTTACCCAAGGTATGATCTTGATCTTCAATATGCTTGACTTGGTACACTTGCGGATAAAGTTGAACTTGATCTTTAACTTTGAATTGCATAAGCTTCACCGACATTCCGCCAACCTCCATTTGATATGATCGTTATGGCGCAATCCATCCAACCTCCAACTCGTTGTTTGCCTAGAATAAATATAAAAACATAAATACTAGACAAATAACATTAGATATAAATTGTTTGTAAATCATCATCAAAATAAGAAGGCTAATAGTTACATCCCATTAGCCCCACTTAGGAGCAAATTAATGGGGCGGTTACACCCATTAATCCCCTATAAATAACTAAGAAATCAGCTTAGTTCGGGGCTGGCATTTTGGATCCTTCATCCTTCTCTTGGGTAGAAAAGAAGAGATATTTGGCTTGTCTAACCAATTACGGTTAAGATTAATCAACTCATTAAGAGTTCTAAAACTTACCACGTAAGTTCTCCACACCATCAAATCGTGAGGAGAACACCATGTTCCAGTGAATCAAGACGTTCGGATCGTCAACAGAGAGCAAACTCAACACGAGCATTCGAGGAAGGCACTCCATCACCACCGTGAAGAACCCAGACTTAAACAAAGGGGAGGATCTCTGTCGATTCTCCTCTCTTTTGTAATCAGAAAATCCAATTGTAATTGAGATTAAAGGAATACAAATCAATTTTACTTCGTATCTTTTACTCAAAATTTTCCACAAACAACAACCAAAAAGTATACTTAACAACCATCCAATAACATTAACAACTAATACATATGGTTAACAACCAATACGTAATCTTAACAACTAAAACATAAGAATAAAAGAATGTACCATCTCATTGAATCGCAAGCGCCATCATCATTACTGAACATGTCCTGTTGAGCTGTCTCTTTGCTTTTCCACGCTTTAGTGTAGTTAATCTTGATGTCATAATTTGAGAGCATGTCGTTCTTGATATCAACTGCACGAAGATCTGGTCTAACCTTCAAAACAGCTTGTATTTGGCCTGCAATGAACTTTCTTGATGCCCTTAAGTTGCCAGCACTAGCTCCATGTTGATGAAGGTGTAGGTAAAACATAAATTCTTTATGGACATGATCGACGAATTTCTAAGTAGGGAAGCAAACAACATCCAAGAGAAACCCAGCATGTGCCTGAATCAGCAATGGACTCTTATATGTCTTTGTTCATTGAGGTAAAAATCATACTCGAACCTTTTAGCAATTGAATAGTATTGAAGTTCTAATCTAACTTCGGCAACATTATCACATTTCTATCCAATTTCACATATCGCTATGTGCCACTCAGCTGGGATCTTTGTTTGGTTATTAATCATGTCTTCCAATAGTATGATCGAGTTGCCAGTGGGATTGTCATTAGGAATACGTTCATCATTACATGTTTGGGTGAGCGTAGTAGTTACGCATCGTGAATTTTCTATCCGGATAGTCTTGTAAAAGTAAAAAAAAATACATAACCTCAGCACCGAACTCCTAACCTTAACAATAAACTCATAAACGTAACAACCAACACATAACCTTAACAACGAACCATTATCCTTAACGACAGACCCGTAACCTTAACAACAAACGCGTATACTTAACAACAAACGCCTAACCATAGTAACCAACTAGTATACATAACAGGAAACTCATAACCTTACAAAAAACCTTAAAACTATTTCATAAAATAAGCCAAACAACACATAACCTTAACAACTGGTCCGTAACCTTGACAACCAACTCATAACCTCAGCAACAACTGCATAAGGTTAACAACCGACTCATAACCTATCAGTGAACTCATAAGAAAATCTAAAGTGTAATGCCTATACTTTTTCTGTCGTAGTTTGCGTGTTCTAAGAAGTTGAGGATTCCCCAGCGGAGGTAGCATACAAATTTGCGTCTGAAAATCCATTACGACGACAATACTCGAACATCAAACTCAAGTCCTTATCATTGTCAATTGAAATACTGAATTTCTTTTCCCTTTCGCATATGGACTTTAGTGAAAGAGATTACATTTGTATTTTAAACCTTTGTGACACTTGATATTTCAAGCTGATGATTTCTGTAGTCTCTTTGATAACGACGAATACACAGTCACCCTCTTCATTGCTTTTTTCCTTTGTCATCACGTAAAGAAGGGATCCATCCGTCATTTTAACGAAGGGAGTAGTTGAAGAATCGAAGAGGATTTATTGCTGAGAATTAAGTGGAAGGAGAAATAGTAGTTGGGGTAAGCAAATGGGGCGGAGATGGTTTTACAGTGGGAGGGGATTTAGATATGATAATAATTTGGAGGGAAATGAGAATTTTTTCCCCCAAAACCACATTCTAATCACCATTTAATGCTACAGTATCAATCTCAGATTTTCGACTTGAGAGGATACCGGTTACTGGCGGTATAAGGGTATTTTGGGCAGTTCGTGTGAGTTTTAAACGACGTTTCACGTGGGGGCTTATTTTGGGGGGCTAGCGGAAAATCGCGGAGCTTTTTTAGGCCAAAGCGCCCGTTAAATATGTCTTGAGTTAGGGGGGGGGGGGAGAGGGGGCGGCATGTTCTGACGCATTTTTGAGGCTAGAGGCATTTTCCGCTAAAGTTAATTGAGTGCTTGAGTCAAAACGTCCAAGGCTTTCAAAATATGCTTACTTAGAAAATCTTCCTTTTTATCCAGGTCTTTGTCGTACTTTTTCTATTTATGTCGGCCCTATAATTGGAGAATAAGTTAGAAGGACTTGCTTGCTAAGAAGTCCTTGTCAGTCTCATAATCATAATTTTCCACAAAAAATATTTGGAGATAAGCTACGGAGATTTAAAAAGAATAGTATGACAAGTATGCCAATTGGTTAGAGTACAGGTTATCGAAGGATGCGGCATTTTGTTTATATTGCGATCTTTACAGACCGAATAAACAAAGGACAAGCAGGTGGAGATACATTTGTTTCAAGGGGCTTTTCCAATTGGAAAGACAAGAAAGCATTTGACCGACATATTGGGGCGGCCAATGGTGCTCATAATCAAGCTCGGAGGGCTTGTGAGGCATTGATGAACCAAAATCAAAGTATTCAAACAGCGACTTCTAAGCATTCTATTCCTTATTGAAATGATTATTGTATGTGTTTGACTACTTCCATTGAGTGCATTAGATTTATTTTAAGGCAAGGATTGGCATCTAGAGGACATGATGAATCTCGGAGTTCAAAAAACCAAGAAAATTTTCTTGAACTTCTTAAATTTCTTGGTGAAACATAATAAAGAAATCAATGATGTTATTCTACAAAGTGCACCAAAAAAATCATAAAATGATTGCTCCAAGTACCCAAAAAGTGTTGAAAAATTAACAGTACAACAAGACCTTTCTCGTCTTTGTGATGAGATGAGAACAAAAAATAGAAGAGAAAAACAGAGAAATACAATGAGAAATAGAGAGATTGCACACACAAGATTTATCGAGGTTCAGCTTAAATTGAGCCTACGTCATCACCCACCCCTTCTTCACCGTTTTCACTATAATCAAATGAATGCTTACAAAGAGTCTTCTCTCAAGTTAGTATAACTTAACTTGAGAATCACTTTCTCTCAAACTCACTTGATGATTACAAATTTGCATGTGGTTCTTCTTCTTGCTTCTTGCTTTCAACCTTCACCATCTCCCCTCTATTTATAGGGAGGATATGCCTCTTAGTACACTATATTCATTGTATGGGAAATTCCAAAGACTAGCCCTTCCTTTTCCCAATGCATGGGGAAAGACAATCTATCAATGCATGAATGTAGTCAAACACAAAATCTCTATGGATTAAATCCATATTAAATCATCATGGGGATGAACCCCGATTCCCATTAATCTCCCCCTCCATCCTCATGAGGAGAAAGTTTTCAAACAGTAGTCATACCTTCCTTTCTTTGGCAGAAGTCATGCTTCTCTTTTGGTAGAGGCTTCATCATCATGTCAGACGGATTTTGGCTTGTATCAATCTTCTTAATGTGCAAAAGACGATTCTCCAAAGCATCATGGATCCAATGAAAACATATGTCGATATGTTTTGTCCTTGAGTGATAGGTAGCATTTTACTCAAGTCGATGGCGCTCTGACTGTCACAGTATAGAGTGTATTTCTCTTGCTTGAGAGATAGCTCCTTCAGAAAATTCTCCATCCACAAGAGCTCCTTGCTAGCTTCTGTAGCATCGATATACTCAGCTTCTGTGGTGGATAGAGCAATAAACTTTTGCAGATTTGATTGTCATGATACAGCTCCCCCTGCAAAGGTAACTTAGTATCTTGATGTGGACTTTCTTTTGTCCAAGTTACCTGCCATATCAGAATCAGTGTAGCCTTCCAAGATAGGTTTTCCATATCCAAAACATAAAGAATATTTAGAGGTTCCTCTAAGATATCTTAGGATCCACTTTACTACTTTCTAATGTTCTTTATCAGGATTGACAAGATAACGACTTATCACTCCAACTGCATGTGCTATGTCGGGTCTGGTACAAACCATGGAGTACATCAAACTTCTGACGGTTGAGGCAAATGGAATTCTCTTCATCTCCTCCTTCTTCTCAATTGAAGGGCTTTGTTGTATACTTCACTTAAAATGAGTGTAGGTTTGAATTTTGATCTCCCGAAACAGGGATTTCGTTTCTATTGATAAGAATAGCTTATTACAAACTAATGAATCGAAATTATAATAGAAACGGACGGAATGCCCTCCTTGTTTAACGTGGGGACTTTCGGTAGCTATAGGACGCCTCACTCGGTTCTCGCACCGAGTCTGCTTCCCTTGGACGATTCGACCGAGGTTGCTAGCGAGCTTCAGTACGCAGTAGGAGCTCGGGTCGGTAGAGTTCGACCCTCCGAGTTTGATGGCGATCAGGGCACGAAACTAGTAGGATATGCTACAGTGCAAAGATTATGCAAAGAGCTTGTCGTCAACTCAGTCGAGAGTCGAGAGCTAGTGGTTCAGCTGATTGATTTGTTTAATTAATTGACTACGAGCGGATTCAATTGCTGAGCTAAAAACGCTAACCGAACCGAACCCCTCTTCCGTGGTCGGAAGAGGTTCTTAAATAGAGGAGAGACGGCATGGCCGCTCCTTAAATTATAGGAAATGACCATGTACTGTTGGGAGATACCATGCCTTTCACTTGTACCATGAGCGGTCGGTTGATGGGCTCGGAGCACTGTACTCCTTACCTTCACATCGTGATGCGTGGGAAAGCCCATCCTTGTATGTGCTATTGCGGCTGCCAGGCACTAGCTCGGCGAGCTTGTCGATCACGGGCGGATCCAGCTCTTGACTCGTGCAGGCGAGGTGAGCTTCAACAGTGAGCATGCAAGCGGACTTGGCGACTGCTTTGACATGACTGGTCGCTCGTACTGTGAGCGGCTACTTGATGGGCTTGGAGTACTGTGCTCCCTCCCTTCATGTCGTGGGAAGTGGGAAGGCCCATCCCTGTACGCAGCATAGCAGCTGTCGGGTACACTGTTTGTAGGCGAATTTGACTCTTGACTTGTGTGGGCGAGTCGAGTAGACAGGCGAATTTTAGTCATCTAGATGATCTTGACTCGTGCGTGCGAATCGAGAAAACAGGCGAATCTGGATAATCTTGACTCGTGCGGGCGAGTCGATCATACAAGTGAATCTAGATGATTTTGACTCGTGCGGGCGAGTCGATCATACGGGCGAGTCGATCATACAGGCGAATCTGTGATCAACAAATGCGAGCGAATTTGGCAACCGCATGGTTTAGGTTCGCGCTAGTGAGTCAAGCCCATGGGTGAGTTCTACCCTCGATTTGTGCGGGCGACTCCAACTCACAGGCATATTTCACGTAAGTCTGAAAAGGTAATTTTTACCGTCTACAAGACCCCCTTAAAAGTTTTCAGACCTTAACCAACTTGTGTGTGGTCTGGAATACTTTAAATAAAGATGTCCTGGGCGGGTTAAGGTGAATTTAGCCCCCTTTAGGATTTTTAGCAAACCCTTAGCTATCAACGGGTTTGACTTACCTTTACCGATTACCGTTTGAATTGGGCTAGCCATACTATTCTCCTCAGTATGATGAGTTGTCGAGTAGTTTCTCTTAGGCTTAATGCTAAGATTTCTGCTCTAACCCTTAGTCGTTTGAGGCGTGGGTTTGTGCGAGGCCCTTCCATTAGCGGTTCAAAACTCTGGACGAGTCGGACTACCCAAAATTTGTTTATTATGGCGAACGAATCGTTCAGGCGAAATTCAGTTTCACAAGTGAAATTTGCAATCGTAGGGTCAGGCGAAACCCTTCCTTCAGATGGAATTCGATCTGGCAGGATGTGAGCCATGTGTTTGCCGATAGCTAAGGCGGCGTAGGTCTGTCTGGTTGCATTAATTGCAATCTGACAATGCGACATTAGCTTCGTGCACCTCGCTCGACGATGAATCGTGGTCGTAGTTTTCGAATTCAGCCGTTAGGTTCAGTCGGCGATATCGGTTCGGGTCCCGGTTTTGGCCGACCCGTTTCCTACCTCGACGGTTTTCTCATAATCTCAAAAGAGAATGAACTATTAAGAGTAATCTAGGCCGTCGATTTCGGAGGGAGGAGGTCCTGGACGTTATTCTGATCGCATCGCCACCGGTACGATTGCCAGTGTGCCTGAGACGCACTTAGGTAAGTCGAAAGGTTTTTCTGCCGACTTTGCATTGATCGTCGACATTGGGTCAGGAGGATGAGTGTCGCTCGTCTTCCTAAGTGGACTCTACCATTTTTTGGCAGTTTCCTCGATTTGGATAAAATTAGCCTTTTTCAGGCGGATCTTGCATTCATTTGTAGGGGGTGACTTCTGCCTTTATAGGCGAAGTCGGCCTTTATCGGGCGAAGGCGAAATCGTGGACGTCCATGGACGTCCTAAGAGAACGTTGTAGGACGGCTCAGCGTCGATGACGTAGCAGGTCACATCTGTCTTCATGTTGCCTATTCGACACTTCAGACGGATCTTACCGAGTGGCCGAGTCCCTGTGGCATTGAAGCCAAAGATAGTCGTGGTAGTCGTAGATAGATGTTTTGGGGGTATCCCCAGGTGTTTGTTCAACTTTAGGGGTACGATGATTAGCGCAGACCCCGGTTCGACTTGAATTTGATCCACTTTCGAGGAACCAACGTACCCCGTAAAGTACAGTGGTTTATCATGAGAGGTGCTTTTGATGAGCATGTCCTCAGGAGTGAATATGATGCAAGGGACGCGCCTCTCGGTGGTCTGGCAGCACATCGTGCATTCCTGTCCCGTGTCTTCTTCCCTCACAAAGTGGGTGGAGAAGACTTCTGAGTCGACCAATGCCTCTTGTAGGGCTTCTCGGGTAGGCCTGGATAGCCGTAGGAGGTCATAGATGGTAATTCGCGTAGGGATGCTCTTTAGTTGCGCGAGCATGTTGAATCGGAAAGGCTGATTACTCGAGTTCGGCCTGTCTGGATCTAGAGAGGTTGCTTCTGCTGGCCTCGTGGGAGGTCCTGTGGGGTTCTCCGCCCTCGTAGGGTATTCTTTTGCGAATTCCTTCCCTGCTCTTGTGGCGAGGATGGCGGTTTCCTCCTCGGAGTCCGTAAAGGTATACTGTAGTTTTGTCTCCATCCGGCATGACGAAGATGGCATTACAAGGTTTACCTTTGGTCTTCCTTGAGAGCTTTGTAGTCTATTGTTCGTCGCTGAGGAGGTCTAGATGGACCCACATCACCTGACCCGATGGCAAAGTCTGGGGTACTAAACTCTTCCCCCGTTGGTTATGAGGGTCGTCATTAGTGAATTTCAAGACTGCCTTGGGGATAGGAATTACCCCTGCCAGAGTCTGAACCTTCGGAAGATCTGTCCCAAAACTCAAAGTGATCATATTCATGGTCATCTGCTTTTGTATCTTCGCCTTCTTTTGGCCTCCTGCATCATAGAAGGCCTGGAGCTTATCCTTGAGGATGTAACACTTAGAGGTGTGGTAGCCAAGGAATCTATGATAGGCACAATAACCCGGGTCATTGGTTTTGTTTGCCTCTTCAGGCTTTGTGACCTCTGGTAATTTAATTCGATTGCTCTTGAGTAGCATATCAAATGTCACCACCGCTTGGTCTTCCTTAAAGTCGTATTACCGCAGGGGACGTTGCTCGAATTGTCTGGGCTTCGGCCTTTGAGCAGTTTTGGATGCCGGGGCGGAATCGACGGTCATGATCTCTTTTCCTCTTGTTCTAGGGGGATTCTTTGGCACAGTCGGCTCCACGGCTCCCTTCTTGGGCTGTGGCTCCTCGGCTTCTAGCCTTTTGAACATGTTTTCCACTTGCTCGCCCTGACGAACAAGTTCTTTCTAGGTCCGGGTTTCCACCATGCCGACTTTAGACAGAATGTGGATTGAGAGATTATTGCGGCATATTTTGATCAGTGTGGATTCGGAAACTTAGTCCCGACAGTGGACCGATCGGTTCATAAATCTTTTCACAAAGTTGTTGACCAATTCCGACTTTCGTTGCTTTTCGGCGAGGAGGGTGGCCATCGACACCTCCGTGTGGTCGTCGAAGAAGTGAGCCAAGAAGAGCCTTTCTGCGTTGGCCCATGACTTGTTAGAGCCGGGTTCTAACTTGCAGAACCATTCAAATACTACCCCTTTAAGGGTACCTATGAATAACCGGGTGAGAATAGCATCGTTCCCCGTAAGGAATCCGGTCTGTGCCATAAAGTAGTAGATGTACTGTGAGGGTGAGCCCTTGCCATCGAACTACACCAAGCTAATCGGCTTGAATTTCATGGGGTATGGGACTGTATCCTACTCGACGGGATAGGGTCGAACTACCCCCAGCTTGTTCATGTTCTGTTGGAGCTTTAAAGTGTTGAGTTAGCTTTGGAACTCATTGCACCTCTTGTCGCGGGTGCTACCCCCAGTATGCGACATCCCTAGCGATGTCTTAGAAGAGTAATCGGATTGTGGTCCGGCATTATCCTCCGTTTTAGTTGCTGGACGATGGTGAGGTACCCACTCCTTACTCCCTACCTGCCATGATAAGGTGTGCTGGGCTCTTTTCTTCTTCTTCTTCTTGTTCAGAAGCTGCTCCAACATTTCCCATAAGGAGTCTATGGTCGCCTGTTGTTCTTCAAACATTTGGGCCATCGTTTGTTCATGTGCGGGTTCCGCTATGTGTACCCTTGCTAGTGCGTCCTGACTTGAGTGCAATGTTTGGGATGTGGCTGTTACTAAGTACACCTCATCTTCGCCGCCGGAGGGAAGCGCTAAGGTTGAGTATTCAAACCCGATGCTCACCCCCGTGAGACTACGGGGGCGTTGGTATATACCGTGTCGTTCACGTTGAACAAGCAGAGGATTAGGTCCTAGGAAGGAGTCCGAATCTGGAGAACCAGAAAGCACGGCCTTACCCTTGCCCGTCATGTTGATCGTAGCGGATGGGAACTCCAGATCATCGGCGGTGTGTCCTCTTTGGTGACGACGTCATTGACGAGAAAGTCTCGGTCGAGAAGGCCATTGAGAAAGCCTCTCGAACGCTAAAAGTTTCGTCGTTCCTATACATTGGCTTTCGGCGAGTACTGTTTGGATAAGCCTTTTGCAGTGGCATTGAGAATTCGCCTCATGTATGGTGCGTTTGTGAGTTAGGTAACCCCGGAGGTCTTCTGCGGGTGGTTGGCGACAACCCCCAACATCAAAAAGATCGTCCGAATGATCGCGCGAGAGAGTTTTGGATGTACTCCCTGGTGCACACTGGGTGGAATTGTTATGTGTTGGAATTAGGCGAGTTTGCCTTGGTAGGCGAGTCTTCGCGCTTGGGCAAACTCCAGCATGCAGGCGAAACTCAACCTTTTGCTCACGCAGGCGAGTTTGCGAGGTATCGCCTACTACTTTGCCTTTGTAGTCAAGGCCCTCCCGCTTGTTACACTTATCCGTCAAGGGGCCGTGGTGAGGCTCGCCCGCCCTTGAGGGTTCACCTACTAGGGTAGGCTCGCTCGTTCGGGGTGGTTTGTTCGCATCAGGGATGTGACCTGAGAAGCGAAGCCTACCCGAGCGGGCGGTCTCGTCCATCTTGGTTGGCGTGCCTAATTTGGAGAGCCTTCCAGTGCCGGGCGAGTTGTCCCTTCTTCTTACACTCTTTGAACCTAGGTGATAGTTCAGGATATCGTATGAGGCGAAGGCTCGGGCCTCCTGTCGGGCAAGGGCTTGTCGTTGCTGCTGGCGAACTCTTCTGGAGAGAGGAGCGTCCGTGCGGATTGCGACGGCATGGTCTACGCCGAAATGAGCCACTGTTTCCTCCTGGGCAGGTGTCTGCGAGGGCCGTTTAGCAACCCATCTGGCAGTCTTTCGTCATGTGCTCTTGACCTCTGGCTTGGCCTTGATCGATTTGGAGGAAGTGGGCTTCCCTGACGTAACACAGATAAAGTCTCCCAGCGTGGAGGCTTTGACCGTTTGAGGTTGGCCTCTAAGCACGGCTTTGTGGCGTTTGCGGGAGGCATCGCCACCAGTGAGGAAGAAGACAAGTACTCTTCATACCTGGCTTGGTCAAACTCGATTTCTAGGGAATCCACAGTTGTCCCAACAGCAACCTCGTCGAACTGAGCTACCACCATTTCGGTTGAAGAAATAAATTCTCCCACTGTGGTCGCCATCTTCTGTAGGTGTGAATTTTAATCTCCCGAAACAGGTATTTCATTTGTATTGATAAGGATAGCTTATTACAAACTAATGAATCAAAATTACAACAGAAGCGGAGGGAATGCCCTCCTTGTTTAACGTGGGGACTTTCGGTAGCTATAGGACGCCTCGCTCTGTTCTCGCACCGAGTCTGCTTCCCTTGAACGATTCGACCAAGGTTGTTGGCGAGCTTCAGTACACAGTAGGAGCTCGGGTCAGTAGAGTTTGACCCTCTGAGTTTGATGGCGATTAGAGCCCGAAACAAGGAGGAGATACTACAGTGCAAAGACTACGCAAAGAGCTTGTCGTTAACTCAGTCGAGAGTCGAGAGCTAGTGGTTCAGCCGATTGATTAGTTTAATCAATTGACTACGAGCGGATTCAATTGTTGACCTGAAAACGCTAACCGAACCGAACCCCTCTTTCGTGGTCGGAAGAAGTTCTTAAATAGAGGAGAGACGGCGTGGCTGCTCCTTGAATCATGGGAAATGATCATGTATTGTTGGGAGATACCATGCCTTTCACTTATACCATGATCGGCCGGTTAATAGGCTTGGAGCACTGTACTCCTTCCCTTTACGTCGTGAGGAGTAGGAAAGCCCATCCTTATACGTGCTATTGCGGCTACCAGGCACTAGCTCAGCGAGCTTGTCGATCGCGGGCGAATCCAGCTCTTGACTCGTGCAGGCGAGGTGAGCTTCAACAGTGAGCATGCAGGCGGACTTAGCGACTGCATGGACTTGACTGGTCGCTCGTACTGTGAGTGGCTACTTAATGGGCTTGGAGTACTATGCTCCCTCCCTTCACGTCGTGGGAAGTGGGAAGGCCCATCCCTGTACGTAGCGTAGCGGCTATCGGGTACACTGTTTGTAGGCGAATTCGGCTCTCGACTTGTGCAGACGAGTCGAGTAGACAGGCGAATTTTAGTCATCTGGATGATCTTGACTCGTACGGGCGAGTCGAGTAAACAGGTGAATCTGGATGATCTTGACTCATGCGGGCGAGTCAATCATATAGGCAAATCTGGATGATTTTGACTTGTGCGGGCGAGTCGATCATACAGGCAAATCTGTGATCAACAAATGCGAGTGAATTTGGCAACCGTGCGGTTTGGGTTCGCGCTAGTGAGTCAAGCCCATGGGTGAGTTCCACCCTTGATTTGTGCGGGCGACTCCGACTCGCAGGCGAATTTCACGTAAGTCTGCAAAGGTAATTTTTACCGTCTACAATGAGCTGCTAGCGGTGTGCTAACTGGCTTAGAGTTTAACATATTGAACCTCTCCGGAACACATTCAATATATCTTTCTTGTGATAGACACAACTTTCTCGCACTTCTGTCTCGAGAAATCTTTATTCTTCCTAATATATGTTGTGCTGCTCCTAAGTCCTTCATGTCAAAGGATTTGCTCAGCTCTTTCTTCAATCTATTAATTTTAGACCTATCTTTTTCAACAACAAGCATATCATCAGCATATAAAGAGAGAATAATGAAATCATTATCCGAGATCTTTTGGACATAAACACAATGATCTGCAGATATTCTTTCATACCCATAGTCAAGCATAAAAGAATCAAACCTTTTATACCATTGTCGCGGTGCCTGCTTGAGTCCGTACAAGCTCTTCTTTAATTTTCAAACCAAGTGTTCTTTACCCTTTACCTTGAAACCCTCTGGCTGATCCATATAGATTTCTTCTACCAAATCATCATAAAGGAATGTTGTCTTCACATCTAACTGCTCAACTTCAAAGTCTTGAGAAGCAGCAAGACCAAGAATAACCCGAATAGAAGACATCTTTACAACAGGAGAAAAAATTTCTTCATAGTCAACACCTTGCTTCTGACTGAAACCTTTACTCACGAGGCGAGCTTTGTACTTGACTTGGCTATTTCCTTCATTCTTGGTTTTGAACACACATTTGTTCTTCAAGGCTTTTCTGTTCTTAGGTAGCTCCACCAAGTCATAAATGTGATTCTTATGCAAAGAATTCATCTCCTCTTACATAGCTTTCTTTCACTTTGCACGATTATCATGAACTTGTTGTTTGGGTCAGAAATTGTTTTTTTCATTATGATTGAATCTATTACAACTTCGGGCATTACAATAAACTCAACAAAAAGTTAGTCTTTTTATAAGACTTTTACATAATGAAAATAACTGATTACAATCTCTTTCAAATAACACACATATCCTATTTATTAGTCTCTATTTGCGTGAGATCTTTGCCTGTGTCGGGGACGTTGATATCCGTAGACTGCCTACGGATCGGATTCGGTTGATAGAATGATTAATTAGAGCTCCTATTTCACCAAGGAAGTATTTGCTAAAGTACTGATATCGACCAAGTAAAATCAGTACTCTTCTCGAGATTAAGACCAAGCCTAATCTCAAGGAAAGCTGGAAATGAGCTTCAGATCTTTCGAAAGACTTCTTCTTTTTGTCGAAGTTCATCGTGATCTCGCTAGCCCTTGCTGAAATTCATGGCTCTTGGTTCTAAAGTTTGGCAACACCTACTCGTCTTGATAATAATTCGCCCCCTGAGAAAGAAGGCCTTAGGCTTGTATTTATAGGGCCTCGGATGGGGGTATTTGGATAAGAATAAATGATTTAACCCTGTCTTCAGTTAATAACGACCTAACCCCGTTTATGGATGATATCAAATTAGTTGAGAGCCTTTGGAATAGATAAATCCTGTGAAAGCTTGTTAATAAACTGTCGAAAACGCGTTTGAGGCTCGAGACTACGCGGTAGACTTTGGTGTCCCACGGGAGGCGCGGGACAGACTGTCGTGACCCGCGTGGGCGCGGGTCACCTTGGGGTGACCTGCTCGACCGCGGGTCACCAAGAGGTGACCCGCTCGGCCGTGGTCACCCAACGATGACCCGCGCGGCCGTGGTCACCCAACGATGATCCGCGCGGCCACGGGTCATCCAACGATGACCCGCGCGGCCGCAGGTCACCAATTGGTGACCCACACATTACGCGAGTTCCGAGCTTTTTTTGAGTGTTTCGGTGTTTCTTGACTTTCCCGGACTTTTACTTTCTACCGTTTTGCATATTTAGTTGTCTTGTTGACTTGTACGCTTCGCTAACTTTCTTCATACGCTCGTTAGGTTCTTTATAGCACTTGGAGCTGACCGATAAGCGTGACGGACACTTAGAACTGACCGACAAGCGTGGTGGGCACTTGAAGCTGACCGACAAGCGCGGTAGGCACTTGGAGCTGACCGACAAACATGCGGGCCACTCAGATAATCCTTCTTGACTCGGATGATGACGTTCATCATCTTCTCTTTGTCTTGAGCTGTGTACGGACACCTATAGGTATTTTTAGACGCCTACAGATATCCTCTCCAAAGTATTTCAGAATCATTCTTTTATAGGAGAGATGGAAATGCTTTGGATGTGATAGGCCCAATCTTCAATTGGTGTAAAAGGACCTGTAATTAGCTTCAGCTCTTAACTTCTTCAATCTTCAATCTACTCAATATTTTGTCGAATAGATGAAATTCTTCCAACACTGTGTTTATCGTCTGATCGTTGTTGACGTCTTGAACTGAAGTTGGTATGTAAGTTTGTGAATTTAGCTCGTGTCATTGAGTTGACGTTGAACTGATCGTCTTCGTCGGGAATTCATATCTGGATCACAATTAAACTCTCTTGAATCATTCTTTAATCCAGAATTTTTCCTTAGCCTTATTTTGGTGATATTATCGATGTGTTAGCCAACATTGACCTTTACTATAACACGTTGTCCGACATTGACCTCTGTTATAACGCGTTGATCGGCGTTAACACAGTTTATACTCGTACGTTTGCTGGAGTCTACACAGTTTAAGTTCTTAAGGCATTGGAGCGTGGCGGTCTCAACTGTTAGGCTACAGGACTAACTATTAACGTTGATTCATATGTATGTATGGATTTTATCCTGAAGTTGTTGGATCCTCAAGTCACGAGACCAACTAATGGAGCTGGTGCGTCAATGACTTTCCCACTTAAAGGATTTTTAGCAAACCCTCAGCCATCAACGGGTTTGATGAATATTTACCGACTACCATTTGAGTCGAGCTAGCATGCAGATTATTTAAGTCCGTTCTGTATGTAACATTGTGCTAAAAGAGTTAACTCTTTTAGTACTACGATATTGAATACGTAGACTTCGTCTTTCTTATAGGAATAAATTACCCGGCAACGCATGTTAGGCGCTGACTTATCCCTTTTTAAGATTCAGGATAAAAGTCCTCAGACTTGGATTCTGGTGTATTTTTCACTCGGCGAAAAACTAAACCGACAACGCGTGTTAGGCGTAGGCTTATCCCTATTTAGGAGTTAAGATAAAGTTCCTCGCGCGTGTAAGGCCCGGATTTTGGTATTATTAATAACAGACTGCCACAATATCGAATATGTGGGCTTTTGTCCTTTTTAACGGTCAAGGACTAACCGGTAACGTGTGTTAGGTGCTGACTTATCCCTACTTAGTCTTCGAGATAAAATTACCTAGATTTAGATTCTGATGTCTTCTTCACTCGGTGAAAGACTAAACCAGCAATGCGTGTTAGGCGTTGACTCATCCTTACTTAGGCATCGGGATAAAATTCCCCTGATTTGGATTCTGATGTCTTTTTCACTCGGTGAAAGAATAAACCGACAATGTGTGTTAGGCGTTGACTTATCCCAACTTAGGCTTTAGGATAAAATTTCCCAGATTTGGATTCTGGTGTCCTCTTCACTCGGTGAAAGACTAAACCGGCAACGCGTGATAGGCATTGACTTATCCCTACTTAGGCTTCGGGATAAAATTCCCCGTGCATGTGAAGTATAGATTTTAGAGTTGAAGGATGGTGTCTTCTCTTAGGGCAAAGATGAACCCGATACTAGAAAGGAAGAATTTTATATTCTATCTCCAGTTACAAATAAAACTCAAAGTGGGATTTCCACTTCAAGAGTCCGGGAGGGTGAAACTAAGAGTGAGATCTCTGCTCTAAAAATCAAAAATATTCGAATAATCCTAACTATCGAAAAGTTTGATTACCAAACTAAAGGTAAATTTCTCGTTTATCAAAAGTGAATTGTGTTTTTAGCCCTAACTATAGGAAGGTTTGACCAAGTGGGAGTTTTAGGCGACCCTAACTATAGGAATGTTTGATCACTCGATTTGAAAGTGGATCTCTTCTTCATGGAAGGAATCGAGAGGGGATTTTGGTTTTAGCCCTAACTATAGGAAGGTTTGACCGAGTGGGAGGTTTAAGACAATCCTAACTATAGGAAGGTTTGATCGCTCGATTCGTGGACCTCTTGTTCATTGGAGGAATCGAGAGGGGATTTTACCTGTGGTCCTAACTAAAGAAAGGTTTGACTAGGTAGATAGTGGGAGTGGGAGTACAAATCACAGTGGGAGTGTTGATTATAGAAATCACAGTGGGTCTGCCGCTTACCATGAATTGGCAGCTAAACTTTAAGAACACTTCATTAGGACTTAACCATGGGCATGCTAAATGCGCAAATGCAGTTGGAGTTTGAACGGATTTGACTGAAAGAACTCTAATAGGCTCACTATCAATTGATCATATCAGTGAGGGACAGTGGGAGTTTCGTACTGATCCCCGTTTATAGTAAGTTGGTTATCCACCCCCAGCTTTTTTACGACACTGGGTCTAAAGAGGAATACTTTGTATTTAGATGAATGGTTGAGTTATCCTTAAAAATATTAAATATGATATTTTCCATGAACTTCCCGTTAAAATTAGGAAATAGTTTAGACTCGTATACCTATTGGAGTATGTAGGGAGTAGTTTATCCTCATGCACTATTAAGGATTAAGAAGCAGTATACTCGTATACTCTTCGGAGTGTCGGAAGGAGTAGTTTATACTCTTATACTTGTCGGAGTATTGAGAAGCAGTTTATACCCATATACTCTTCATAGTCTCGGAAGGAGCAGTTTATACTCTTATACTTGTCGGAGTCTAGAGAATCAGTTTATACTCATGTACTCCTCAGAGTGTGGAGAATCAGTTTATACTCATGTACTCCTCGGAGTGTGCATTCGGCTTGATTTAGCATCATGACGCCAGCTTCAACCAAGGTTTGGATGCTATTTTTGAGAGAAAAACAAGTCTTAGTAGGATGAAGGATCCTCTTGTGGTACGCACAGTACTTTGGATCCGTAGTATTATAAGCTTCCTCCTAATTTGTGATAGGTGGTAGCTTGATCTTATTGTTCTTAAGGAGGGATTCGAAAATGGCTGGAACGTCTTCGTCCTTGAAATAGTACTCTTTTTGTAGTCTCAGATCCAAAGTCTTTTTCTATTTTCGGGGTTGTTGTTATGACGTCTGATTAACGCCAATAACTACTGCAAGTGCCTTCCCCTTACCACGGGAGACAAAGCTTGAGTTCGGAGGGTTAGCCGTCGGCTGGCTTCTTTCGGCTTTGTTCCTTCTGAGGAAGCGTTCGGCCTGCTCTCCGTGCACCTTTAACTCTTTCCAAGTGTTGGACGGTGATACTCCCATAACTTTCAAAATATAAATGGATAGGTTGTTATGATAGGTTTGGAGGATGAAGTCCTCTGTGACTAGATCTCGACAATTCATTGTCTTATTTTGGAAGCGCTTGATGAAGTCGTCGACCGTCTCTTTGTCTTCCTATTTCTCCTCACAGAGTGTCCTGATGGATACCTCAGCGTTGTCATCAAAAAAATTGCCAAGGAATAAGTTCTCCATATCGTCCCAGCTATTGACGCTTTCAGACTTGAGACGACGATACCAATCGAAGGTAGGCCCACGAAGGGTGCCAACCAATGATCAGACCATCAAAGGCTCGTTGCCAGAAATCACTCCTAAGTGGGACTTGAAATAAATCAAGTGTTGAGTGGGGGATCCCTTCCCGTCAAATGGCGTGAAGTTGATCAGGTTGAACTTCGTTGGATACGGGATCGACTCACACTCTCTTGGATAGGGACACAGAATACCGGTCTTCTTTACCTCTTGAGCAGACATTAGACCATTGATTTTGCTCTCGAGGTCTTTCATCTTCTCATCATCGTTATTATCATGCTTTGGACAATTTCTAAGAGGAACAACGCGGCCACTCCCGACATTGTTGTCTTCAGTAGGGCCACCCCAGTGTTTCGGTCAGCGAAGGGGTTGTCTTCATCGAGGTGTTCGTCCACATCTGAATCGCTACTTGCTTGGTTAGCAATGTTGCGACGGCTGGATTCACCAAGTTGATTGGACAAAGCCTGAATCTGTTGGTCATGCTCTTCCTTCATCTGTATCATGGTCAATTCCAATTCAAATTTGAAGTTCTCTTTTTGCTTAGCCAAAGCATCCTCGATGATTTTGTCCATTTGCTCGGTGATCATAAGTGCATCACAAGATTATCCTGGCCTGGATACCGTATTGTTAGAAGTGATTGCAGAGTTAGCATCTGATGTTTTATCATCCGAGGATAATCTCCTTTGCATTCTCTGATAATCTCTTTGTCTAATGGTTCCCGATCGCAACTTGGTTAGACAATACGATATGAGCGGGTCAGAACTACAAGGTCGAGTTGACTTTCCTATATCAGCCATGTTAATTATGACTTTTGGAAGTTCGTCATCTTGAACGGCTAATCGTTTCTTGCGGAAACATCTTGGCTTAGTATTCAATGCTTCAGAGGAAAGCCTTTAGAATACCGAGACCCTCTGTAGAGCGGTCTTAGGGTAGCTACACACTGATAATACTTCCCTAATAAGTTTGTCACACAGACAATGAAAGTCTATTTCTCGGGTATCTCTCTTTCGAGATCTATTCGTACCCCCAGCCCGATAGTACAACTCATCGGCATAATTACTGGAGCAACCTATCGCGTGTTAGTAAGACTTCCCAGGTATAACGTCATCGCCATCAGACGAAAACGTTTCCTTCTGGGGGTTCAACGTCATGTCAGCACTCTCAAGAGTCGCACGTTTTGAGCTAAGCATTCATGAGTGTGGGACCTCAACGGGCTCTCGGACTTTGACACGTAGTCTGAGGCGGTCGGTTATGGGAGTTTCCTCTTTACGAGAAGGCTCGGACTAGTTGTAAGAGAGAGTGCGGCCCCCAGCACGTTGAGTTGCTCGGGGTTCAGTCACCGGACCTGAGCGCTCTTTGGTTGAAACTTTGCCTTGATCCTTGTGCAAAGGACCTAGACGATCCACTATTGCTTTATTGCCTTTGGCTAAGTTCACACTGCCGCGTGGCTTCACTAGAAGTATCAGATCAATCAGCGCAAGGTCAGAACTCGACGAAATCAGAAAAACGGGTGTGGAGTGTCTCCTGTCTCGGCCCTGGCGTAGGTCAGGACTTGGTGACCCGAGGTTGGGCGGGTCACTTCGGGGTGACCCGCGGCTGGGCAGGTCACCTTGGGGTGACTCACGATTTTTTATCTTTTTGGCTGCTATTTCGGACTTTGGCCTCACAGTTTGATGCAGCCTTGGTTGTTTCTTGGCTATGTCCTTCTTCTATATCTTTTGTGATTTTTGCACAAGAATTTGCGCGTGCGCAAGCAGTATGCGGTACTTTTGGATACGTTCCTTAAGGGTCAAACGGGTCCTTTTGACTTGGATCCATTCCTTCGTTGAGGACTTGGAGGCTTGGTCATTCGTCTGCTGTTGGGGCGCTCGAAAGCCTTGGCGAATTAGCACGCGAGGCGTTGGCGCTGCCTTTGGCGATCTCTTTTCGATAAAGTGGGCGCACCTCAAGTGACCATCTCCTTGATAGAGGAGGAGTCCAGATCTACAGATCCGGCCTCGTTAGAGGCTGGAGGGGTCTTGCAAGGTATGATTGCAGTAGCAACGAGGGTGTTGATCTTCCTGCGCTTGTGAGAAGTGGAGGATCTGGAGGAGGAGGACAACAGATATTCCTCGAACTTGGCCTGGTCGAACTCGTACTCGACCTCTACGTCAACTAGGATCCGGATCCGAGGTTGCGACACATCAGCCTTCGTAGAAAGGCTGTTGGCTCCCACTGTGGTCACCAGCGTGTTTGAGTCAAAAATTGTTTTTTTCATTGTGATTGAATCTATTAAAACTTCGGGCGTTACAATAAACTCAATAAAAAGTTAGTCTTTTTATAAGACTTTTACACAATGGAAATAACTGATTATAATCACTTTCAAACAACACACATATCCTATTTATTAGTCTCTGTTTACATGAGTTCTTTACCTATGCCAGGGACGTTGATATCCGTGGACCGCCTACAGATCGGATCCGGTTGACAAAATGATTAATCAGAGCTCCTACTTCATCAAGGGAGTATTCGCTAAAGTACTGATATCAACCAAGAGAAATCAGTACTCTTTTCGAGATTAAGACCAAGCCTAATCTCAAGGAAAGGTGGAAAAAGGATTCAGATCCTTCAAAAGACTTCTTCTTTATGCCGAAGTTCGTCGGGATCTCGCTAGCCCTAGTTTAAATTTGTGGCTCTTGGCTCTGATGTTCGGCAGAACCTCCTCTTAATAATAATCCCCCCCCCCCCCCCCCCGAGAAAGAAGGCCTTAGGCTTGTATTTATAGGGCCTCGGATGGGGGTATTTAGATAAGAATGAATGATTTGACCCTATTTTCAGTTAATAACAACCTAACCACGTTTATGGATGATATCAAGTCAGCTGAGAGCCTCTAGAACAGATAAATCCTATGAAAACTGCTTAAAAAACCATCAAAAATACATTTGAGGCTCAAGACTACGTGGCAGACTCTGGTGTCCTGCAGGGGGCGCGGGATAAACTGTCATTGCTCGCATCGGTGCGGGATAGACTGTCGTGACCCGCTCAGCCATGGGTCACCTTTGGGTGACCCGCTCGGCCACATGTCACCAAGAGGTGACCCACGTAGCCACAAGTCACCCAGCGATGACCCACGCGACCGTGGGTAACCCAACGGTGACGCGCGCGGCCGCAGGTCACCAAACAGTGACCCGCGCGGCACGCGACTTCCGAGCTTTTTTTTAGCGTTTCGGTGTTTCCCGACTTTCCCGCACTTGTACTTTCTGCCGTTTTGCGTATTTAGTTGTCTTGTTGACTTGTACGCTTCGTTAACTTGCTTCATGCTCTTATTAGCTTTTTTACGGCGCTTGGAGCTGACCGATAAGTACGGCGGGCACTTGGAACTGACCGACAAGCACGACGGGCACTTAGTGCTGACAGACAAGCACGACGGGCACTTGGAGCTGACCAACAAGCGTGCGGGGCCACTCAGATAATCCTTCTTGACTCTGATAATTATGTTCATCGTCTTCTATTTGTCTTGAGCTGCGTACGGACACCTATAGGCATTTTTAGATGCCTACACTTGTGCTTCATGGAAACTTTCCGGTTTACCTGCACCTGTTATCATAGTATATTCTAAAGCAGTGTATCTAGTTGAGGGTTATCATTCTCTCTCTGACCGTCTCAACTGAGATACTTGTGGCTGATCCATGTATGGTGGCTCTGTATGTTCATGCTCCCCATGATCAAAACCCGGGGAACCTATAATTTTTTCTTCTTCCTGCACATCTTGAAAGTCATTATTTTCTAGCGTGGGAGAAGAAAAACAACTGGTGTAGAGATTGGATCTGGGATGATATGAATGTTTTGTGGCTCCTCTTCTTTTTCAAAATCAGCAAGTGTTTTATCTTTACAAAAAACATCTCTGCTCCTCATAATTTTCTTATTTTTAGGTTCCTACATCCAATACCCAAATTCTTCATTTCCATATCCTAGGAAGATGCATGGAATAACTTTATCATCAAGCTTTGTTCTTTTCTCCTTAGGTACATGTACAAATGCCTTGCACCCGAACACCCACAAGTGAGAATATGAAATATTGTTTACACTCAAAAATCTTTCATGAATATCTCCATCCACACCTTATCTTTTCCACTCCTTATCAAGGATAGCATATCTCCATCCACACCTTATCAAGGATAGCATACTCCTTATCTTTTCCACAATTGTGCGGTTCATCCTTTCTGCAATCCTATTGTGTTGTGGTGTGTGTGGAACAGTCTTTTGGTGTCTAATGCCATAAAAAGAACAATAGCCTACAAACATCCTTGAAATATACTCACCACCATTATCAGTGTGAATACACTTCAAGAGCCTTCCGTTTTCTCTTTCAACTTTGGTATGAAAGTCTTTGAAAACTTCAAAGACTTGATCTTTGGTTTTTATGATATACAGCCACACCTTTCTAGATGCATTATCTATGAAGTTCACAAAATATGTGGTACCACTAAAAGTTTCATTTATGGTTCTATATACATCCGAATAGACTAAGTCTAATATGCCAGTTTCCTTTTTTTTAATATTTTTTAACAAAAGCTACCTGGTGTTGTTTCCCAATCAAGCAGTGATCACAGTAGGATACACTACAACAAATTGCACTTTTCCCGACGCTTATTCCCGACGCATGGTTAAATACGTCGCCAAAAACTATGTTTTTCCCGATGCTTTTAGCTAGCGTCGGCAAAAAATATATTTTTCCCGACGTTTATAATTAGCGTCGCTAAAGTGTATATTATTAGCGACGTTTTAACTTAGCGTCGGTAAAAGTTATAGATTTCCCGACGTATTTTCATATTCGTTGGCAAAAGTATAGCTTTTTAGCAATGTTTTAGGATTAGCGTCGCTAATAGTATGCATTTATCGCGACGTATTAGAGTAACATCGCTAAAAGTATTCTTTTCCCAACGCATCTAATTGGCGTCGCTAAAAGTCATATTTTCTACGACGCTTCTTCATTTGTCAGCGTCGCCAAAACCCAACCCTCAAATTCCCACTCGTACAAGGGAGGGAAAATTTCCCCCTTTTATTTTCACGAAGAGCCCCTACCCCGCTCTGTCTCTCATCAAAAAATCGCCCCCAAACCCGTGCTTCGCCGCCTTCGTCGAAGCTCACCGCCGCCATCGTCGGAGATCACCTAATCCCAGTCTCAAGCCCGCCGCCATCGTCGAAGCTCACCTGAGTAAGAATTTCTCCTCTCATCCTAGGGTTTATTTCTGGGTTTAGGGGTTTTGGTTCTTGAACCGCAAGTTATTGAGTCCAAGCGGTTTGGGAAGCAGTGGATTAGGGTTTATTCTTCCCCCCTCTTATCTGATTTCAGCATTAATTGCTAGTTTTTTGGGAAGCAGTGGATTTGTTCAAGTTTATGGTCCAATTTCGTATGTGTAGATAGTTGTTTTTGTGCGTCGATGCTTGTTGTCTGGCGGGGTGTTTCCATATCAATCAATCACTGTGACGACCGAGATACGAAAGTTCACTTATTATGTTTTATTTCAGGAGGTTTCCGTGTCAATGTATAAGATCGGCTAATATTTGTAACCTTAGGTTCTTAGGATTCTATCAGAGTATGCATACAAATGTCCATAATTTTGATCAGTAATGTATGCATTTGATGGTCTAGTAACATTAATTGGTTTCTGATCTCGATACATATTGTTAGGCTAGGTAAAAGGGAAGATTAAGCTATATGCAAGAAATCAAAATTTTTGTGCACTTACATAACAATGATTGGCATTAGAGTATCCCCAAAGTAGATATGCACCAAGGATACGTATATTGTTATTTAGGTCAAGACAATCAAGGGTTGTGTAGCCTTGGAGCATTACTATTTAGCCTTTTCTTCATATACTTTTTTTAGCCTTTTCTTCATATGCTTTTTTTGTGGTTTTTTCGTGACTGCGTGATTGCCTCAAATTTTAGAGCTTGAGCTTTGATTAGTTAAAGTAGGTTATGCTT
>BQKN01066327.1:245768-288511 GCA_022839385.1 Asparagus kiusianus | reverse complement strand
ATTAGTTAAAGTAGGTTTGTGAAATTTCTGATTAATTCCGTTATGTTTTCAACTGGTTGTCTTTTGCTTTTGTGTGCAGCTGAAATCGATTAGATGTTCTGGAAAATTTGAGCTCTTTAGAGTGGGATTATAGGCCACTTAAAGAATACTAATTAGTCTCTTTGTAGCGGAACTATATATTTCTATGTTATCACTTTTGCTTGGTAGTTTAAACACCGTCGGTCACTTGATACTTCATCCTTGTTTGAATGGGCAAACACTTTTCTATTTATTTCTTGCACGTATCATTTGCAAGAGCTCCTGCTTCACTTTGTTTACTTATTTAAATCAGTTTTTAAATCTTCTTTCCACCTTTAGATTAGAGACGTTAACCATTAACCATGGACGTGGAATCTATTTATTCGTCCATTGTCTCATGCCCATAAATTCTCCATCGCCAACAGACCCTTTGTTACTCACTTAGGTCTCTCTCTCTCTCTCTCCATCGCCAACAGTTTGTTTTTGAGCTGCTTTGGTTTATGATTTCTTTGAAGGGAAGAAGAGAAGCTAGCAATGGAGGAAATATATATAGTAATTCATGAGAATGCCTGGCTCCCTGTATGCCACACGTGTGCACTAATTCTTGCTGCTTGAATTTGGTTACTGCGGGTGGCGTGCGATATGTAGTTAATCTCATCGTTTTTGTTTCAACACTATATAATCTCTCTCTCTGTCTAATTAGTTAATCTCATCGTTTTTGTTGTATAGGTATATTCACCAAGGGAGTTTGACATTTATGAAACAAGATATTCTTGGTAATCACTTCTTTTTATTTTATTTTTGTTTCAACACTTGTGATCAGTTTTTGGTTATTATTGTTAATTAAGCTTGTATACATATCTGCTACTGTTATCATGCGCACATGTCTTCATTAGTTTGGTTTTAGATATAGCTGATTTGGTTCATTTTGTAGATGAATGCAGCTGGTTTAGAAGTGGAGGCAGTTGCGTACACCTGGGATGTAGGATTTTAATTCAAATGGTATAAATGTTTAGCAGAATGGTATTATGTAGAGATGAGGATTAGATTATTATTCAATGTGCCTCTAAATTATGGGGATTTTGGCTGTTACTGTATATGCTATAATGTGGTGGGCTTGGACCCCTTGTTAGCTTAATATTATCCCTTATCACTTCTTTAACACACCCTTTTTTTCTTTTTCTTTTTTCCCCCCAAGCTTTCTATGCTATCCTAAGTTTTGTTGTATAAGCCAAACATTATCTTTTAAGTGTGTGGGTTACCCAATTTGAAGGGTAAATGCCTTGTTGATAATGGGGTTAGCATATTCTGACTAAAGGCAGCCGTATTTGTTTTCTTGTGTTCGTTGATATTAGCGAAGCTTTGAATAATTTGATTTGAAGCCAGATTGTGGCAGTGAATCACGTGACTCGTGTAGAGGCTCGGTCATTTTCTATAGCTGAATTTTATCTTTGGAATTGATGTGATCGCAGAGCATTTCTAATAAATATCTTTATTCGTATGCAGAAAACAATGCTCTTAATGCAGGTGTTGCTGTTCGTATGCAGAAAACAAAGTCTCTTCAGGCACTTAATGCAGATATTCCTCCAGTAATCAACTATTTGTAATTAATGATACAAATTTGAGATTGTCGTTTCTAGTTTTCTTGATGTAATCTGTTTTTGAGAGACTTTATGTACTTGGGTATGCAAAAGGAAGTTTGTAAATTAACGCTTTTAGCGCTCAAGGGGAAATGGAAAAATAAACTTTTATGTTGATGTGAATGAGAGCAAATTTTTTTGGATGTTCAGATTCAGTGTAGGTTTGTATTTGACAGAAAATATATTACTTTTAGCGATGCAAATTAGTGTCGATAAGCGTCACCGACGAGATTTGTAACCAAAAGTAATATCTTTTAGCGATGCAAATAAGATGAGATCTTTAGCGACGCTACATTTTGCGTCGGCAAAAGTATACTTTTGCCGACGCAATTATGCGTCGCCAAAGATGAGATATTTAGCGACGCTACGTTCGGCGTCGGCAAAAGTATACTTTTGCCGACGCAATAATGCGTCGCCAAAGATGAGATCTTTAGCGACGCTACGTTCTGCGTCGGCAAAAGTATACTTTTGCCGACGCATTACCCTTTGCCGACGTTACGTACGTCGCCAAAAATGTAAGATTTCCCGACGCTGTCATGTATATGGAAAAAATACTATATGCTTTTGCCGACGCAAATTGTTATGCGTCGCTAAAAGTTATGCTTTTCCCGACGCATCAAGCGTCGCCAAAAGTATTGACTTTTCCCGACGCAGTGTGTTTGCGTCGCCAAATATTTTCCTTGACGCACTTTTGGTGACGCGTTAGCGACGTTGCACTTTGCATCGGGAAAGATTTTTTCCGACGTTTTTTAAACATTTGCCGACGTTTTTCTTTTGTCGGCAATGATGTATTTTGTTGTAGTGATAGTGTTGTACCTTGCATGGATGGAAGTAGTTGTCACCTTATGAGAGTTTGTAACCCTTTCTCACTCATGTGGTCAAGCCATTTGTGCCACAAATCCATAGAGGTATCTTCCACTGTTCCAAGTTCATCATTCTCTAAGTGAAACTGAGTTTTATAGAGAGTGCAATACTTCTTTCCTCTTTCTAGTACAAGTGACCCTTTGGTAAGCTTCCAACATCCTTTACCAAAGCTGCTCGTGTATCCTTCTTCATCAAGCTTGCCGGTGGAGAGAAGATTAAGACGAAGATCGGGCACAAATCTAACATCTTTTAGAACCATCTTTGTTCCAAGGTTAGTAGTAACACAAATATTTCCAATGCCAAGAATTTGAGAAGAGTTTTTAATACCCATTTTTACCATTCCAATATTACCTTCACGAAGCAAAGTGAAGTAGTCCTTCCGGGGAGTAGCATGGTAGGAAGCACCAGAATCAATCACCCATTTCGAGTCTTGACAAGTGAGATTTGCACAGTCTTTTTCACATGCAGAGAAAAGCACAATTTCATTATCACTAGCAACAACTGCACTTTCATTCACTTCTTGTTTTTCATTGGTCTTTCCTTCCTTTTGTTCTCGCTTGAGCTTGCGGCATTCCCGTTTTATGTGCCCATTCTTCCCACGGTGATAGCAATTAATATCCTTTCTAGCCTTTGGTTTTCCTCTTGACTTGTCTCGATTCTAAGGCTGTCGATATTTGCTCCTCCCCCTGTTCTCGGTAACAAGAGCATGAGAATGGGGGGATCCAGATGACTTTCTTCGTATTTCTTCATTCAAGAGGCTACTTGTAACTTAGTTCATGGATATAACTCCATCAGGTGCAAAGTTGCTAAGATACACTACCAATGTCTCCCAACTATCCTGTAATGAGCTAAGCAAAAGAAGGGTTTGAAGCTCATCTTCCAACACCATCTTCATGGATGCAAGTTGATTTACAATACTTTGAAATTTATTCTAATGTTCGGATATAGAATCATCTTCCTTGAACTTGAGATTGACAAGCTTCTGAATCAAGAAAGCTTTATTGCCGGCGGTCTTTCTTTCGTAGAGATCTTCAAATTTCTTCCACAAGCTGTTCGCCAAAGCCTCATTTGATACATGATGGAATACAGTGTCATCCACCCATTGTCGAATGGTGCCGATGGTTTTCCGATCGAGCTTCTTCCAATCGTCCGCCGTCATGGACTCTGGCTGAGAGGATTCACCTTCAACTGGAGCATAAAGGTCCTTGCAATATAGTAGATCCATCATCTTTGCCTTCCATATCATCCAATTGTGGTCATTCAAACTGATCATTCGAACGCCGCCAACAGGAGTCTCCATCTCAACACAAGAATATTAGCAAACTCGCTTTGATACCACTGTTGGGAAATTAACAGTACAACAAGACATTTCTCGTCTTTGTGATGAGATGAGAACAAAAATAGAAGAGAAAAACAGAGAAATACAAAGAGAAATAGAGAGATTGCACACACAAGATTTACCGATGTTCAGCTCAAATTGAGCCTACGTCCTCACCCACCCCTTCTTCACTGCTTCCACTATAATCAAATGAATTGAAGCTTACAAAGGGTCTTCTCTTAAGTTGGTATAACTTAACTTGAGGATCACTTTCTCTCAAACTCACTTGAGGATTACATATTTGTATGTGGTTCTTCTTCTTGCATCGTGCTTTCAACCTTCATCATCTCCCCTCTATTTATAGGGAGGATATGCCTCTTGGATACACCACATTTATTTCATGGGAAAGTCCAAAGACTAGCCCTTTCTTTTTCCAATGCATAGGGAAAGACAATCTATCAATGCATGCATGTAGTCAACCACAAAATCTTTATGGTTAAATCCATATTAATTCATCACGGGGATGGACCCCGGTTTCAATCAAAAAGATATAGTGAATGTGCTGCTTTTGAGATAGCCAAAGCTATCATTAACGATATCAGCGAGAGGATTGTTTCCTGTGATGATCGATGAAGCTCGTGATATTTCAATCAAATAGCAAATGACTGTTGTGGTATGGTTTGTTAACAAGAAAGGACACGTCATCTGGAGGCTCTTAGGCATTGTGGATGTCTCAGAGACCACCTCTCATTCTCTTAATATGGCACTTGAAAAACTTTTTCCAAAGAATGATTTTTTCCATATCAATATTATGGGGCCAAGGCTATGAGCATGCAAGTAATATGAGAGCGAATTTAACAGTCTCAAAGCACTCATCATGAAAGAAAACGGATCTGCTATTATGTTCATTGTTTCGCGCATCAACTCCAATTGGCACTAGCTAATTGCTACTCCAAAAAATCATTTCGTAATAGCTTCATTATTTAGCTTAATGACAAATGTGGTAAATGTTATTGGAGCTTCATGCAAGCGTCGTGATCAACTTTGTGAAATACAATTTGCTAAGATCATTGAAGCACTACAAAATAGCAAGATTCAACTTGGTCGAGGCTTGAATCAAGAAACTAGCATTAGATGTGCAGAAGATACATACATTGATCTGTTTGATTATTATGTTTCATCTGTCATTGATATCTTGGAAATTACTGTAGAGGATGGCTTAAATTCTCAACAAAGAGATGAAGCAAGTGCCCTACTGGATTTATTATAAGCTTTTGATTATATATTCAGCCTTCACCTTATGCGAAGTGTACTTGGACAAACTAGAAGAGTTGGGTTTGAAGCAGGGGAACGGTGTTCTTTATTGTGATAGCCAGAGTGCTATACACTTTTCCAAGAATCCAGTATATCATGTCAGAACGAAGCACATTGGCGTACGTTACCACTTTATACACTCGCTGATTGAGGACAACAAGTTACGATTAGAGAAGATTTTGGGGAGTCAAAATCCTACGGATATGTTGATGAAAGCAATGACCATCGACAAACTGGAGTTGTGCACAACTTCAGTTTGCCTTCACGCGTAGGAGATGTAGGCGGAGCCACACTAGGAGGATAGGCGGGATCGTCGGGTTTATGATGGTTGAAAAATGAATTTTTTTCCGGGTAGGAGAAGATGCTTACGAAGAAGGCGGGAATTCGGGAGAACTCGTTGATGATGGTTTCGTCTCCAAGTGGGAGATTTTTGGTTTTGGAAGTGTGAAGACCGAAACCTGAAGAACAAATCATCAAAGTAACAAAAAAGCCCATATCGGTCGATCGACGGACGTATGCAGGTCGACTGAATCGACTGCAGGAAAACAGCCCAGGAAACTCACTCTGGCTGGTCGACCGAAGCTTGATGACGGTCTACCGAGAGTGGTCATCCGGTCGACAGAAGATAGGTCACTGGTCGACTGAAAAGGTGCACAAAACCCTATAGGAAATGAACGTTCTGGCCGGTCAACCGACGCCATTGAGCCGGTCAACCGACGCCATTGAGCTGGTCGACCGACGTCGAGTTTTCCAGTTTCCTAATTCGTTTGGGAATCTGTTTTGGGCTGGGATACTATATATACCTTGATATGTTTTTAGGGTTTGTAGAACACGAAAAAAGAGGGTTTTGACAACACTTTGAGATCAGAGATCTTAGAGAGAGAAGGCCTATTGCGAGCATTGTAATCTTCTTCAATTAATCAAAGTTTTTGGTGTGGCTCCCGAGGACGTTGGCACGTTTGCCGAACCTCGTTAAATCTGGTATTTTCTGGTTTGATTATTCTTTCCTATAAGTTTTTCCTTTATTTGTGGTGATTTTCCTACTTGTTAAACTCTTAGCACAAGATCCGGAAGGGCACGGGTTCGATTGTGTGATTCGAATCCCCAACAGCTAATCCCAAATTGTGTAGAGAGAAGCTATGAGTGGACCTCAAGCCCCTTTAAGCAAATCATACTTGAGATGCTAATAAAATACCTGCTGGTGAAAAATCCATTAGGATGAAGCAGAAGGATATAAGATATCAAGGTAATGAGCAATATTAGAGAGATAAAGACCTAGGTTAGTAGCCAAAAGATTCACAGAACTTATAGTACTGATTACAATAAAGTAACATTTGCTCCTATAGTTAAAATGAAGATTTGTCATGTTTGGTTATCTTTTGCCACTTTACTCCGAGGCGACCACAAAGAGTATGAAATAAGAGTTGTTTGTAGGGTACGCAAATCTATGTACAATTTGAATTAGTATCTCTTAATGCATGATGCTCTAAGTTCAATTACTCACTTATTGTTTTTGGGATGTATTCTCTAATTATATTAGTATTGATTTTAAAGAAGGTTCTGTTGATATATTTTTGCGAGAAATGAAATTTCTCAGACCATTCTTATATCAGTATATGAGTATGATATGAAATGTATGGATGGTATTGCTATAACCGGTGATCACAGTTCAAGGTCATTGAACTGAAGCAGTTTCTTTGGAAAAATTCGATATCAAATATATTGATAAAAAAAATAATATTGAAATTTTTTGTTATCATATGAGCTATTTTATGTTTCAACAATATGTCTGAGATCAACAGAAAAAAGGAAAACTGACTGAAACCTTTGAATATGCATACTCAAAAACAATCGACGGTAAACTTCTTCATGCTATTTATCAAATTGGAAGGGCCCATGACAAGGGTAATATCCTTAACTATAATGAAATGTGACTTGACTATGATGTGGTCTATGTTAGCTAGTTTTCACTTGCAACGAGAACTAGTCACATAGAAGTTGCTGCCAGGATTTGCCAAGGTCTCAGATCCGCTCTTGTGAAGTGGAATTAGATTGATGATTCATATAACAGAACATCAAATATCAATCGTGTCTTTATTGAAGGAAATCTGTTACATGGAGAAATAAAAACCGAAGTTCACTTAATTCCTAAATAGATCATTAAGGCAGAACATGGGGGCATGGCTTCCACTAAAACCTGGGTTAATGTGGGAGAAGTGCGCTTAATTCATATACTGAACAAACTCATTACCTCTTTCTCACAAAACCCCTGATTACCCAAACAATCTGCTTTGCCTGTGCATTGAGAGAAAGATTTCTCTCTATTTTCTGTGGTGATAAATGGGAGATAACCAGATTCTTACTTATTTCAGGAAAGGGAAAAAAAATTAATCATTTAACAAGTTAGACAAAGTGTTATCCTATTGGGTATCCGCAATTTCTGCTCTCTTCAAACACTATTACACGCCCATATATATGTTTCTAAATCTTTCATACAATCTAGGAAATAAAACAATTTGCCTACTAATTTGAAACCAAAACCCTTTTAACCCTCACAAATTCCTCATCTCTTTATATCTCTATTGATTATTTTGATACAAGATATGGACTTGTCTCATGTATACCTGACCTACCAATGAGTCAAGCCTCACTAGCCCTTCACATATTGAAAAAAAAATAGTGCATTTCGGAAGAGAAATAGAAATGAAACAAGATTACCAATTCGAATATCTAAAATAGCATACCTCTGCAGCATATTTTCACCCAGGGATCTCCAGTATACTTCACCTCATGTCAAGCTCATGTTTTGCTCCTCCTGAGAGAAGTAGTAAAGAAAGAAGACCACCAATTAAAATGATTAACACAGCATACTACTTAGACCCAGGAGGGTAAGAAGTTAAATGTAATGGTTGTTTTTTAATAAAAAAAAGCTTTTCTTTTTCCTATTTTCTTCTTTATGCTCATTGAGAAATGAATTAACCTGGATTCATACAGTTGTATCAAGTCCTTGGGCAACCCTTTGCTGGTGAATTGGATTTTCTTTCTACCTATCACCAAACAAAGTAGAGCTTTTCCCTTTTCCCTAGACTTGCTTCTGGCATTTCCTAAGACAAGGAATTGCTTTCATTATTATAATATCTCCCATTTTGTTAGTGCATCAAAATGATTTAAACTCTATGGCCGATAGACTACTGATTTTTCATATTTATCAATTTTTTTACATAAATAATCCAAATTACTAATTACTTAGAACACAGGCATACTGTTTCCTGTGGAACATTAGAAACGTTTTTCAGGAAATATGAAACCTAGGTGTGCATTACAATTATCAGACACATCAAAGTGATGCGATGTATTAAATTTTGACAGGAAAGTTCATCCTTCTGAAAAGTTCAGCAAAATGTAATTATCAATAGGGAAAACTCATGATGGATTCTGTTTTGCATTCTGTTTGCTTTGTTTCAGTTACATCACTGTGATAAAAGTCATGAAACTAACATTACCAAATCACACAGGAATTTGTCTATGAAAACATATCAGGGGTCAATCTGCTAATTTCTCTATAATTTACTGCCAGGAAAGGATGTATAATTTATTAACAAGAACTGCAAATAATATCTCTATTCTTATCTAATACCGCGAAGTGAAATAGTGGACAACCTGGCCGACTCAAAAAGAGTATATATCCTGGTCTCTCATACATCCATGAACAGACTTTTGGTTTTGTTATCTGTGCCAGGAATAAGTGTCATTGCTACTCATTTCAGTTCGCTGGAAATCTATGAAACTAATGCAGTAAAGTATAAATCACACAGATGTTGGTCTTGGGTGTGAAATCAAACAAACGAAGAAAATAGAAAATACATGGGTCGGTCGACCGACAGACCTGGTCCGGTCGACCGCGACACTTGTAGGAAACAAGCGTGAGAAGCTCGCTTTAGCCGGTCAACCGACAGGGTTGGTCCGGTCGACTGAAAACCCTGTAGAAATCCAAGCCCAAAATCAAGCTCTAGCCGGTCGACTGACACGAGGACTCCGGTCGACTGAAAACATACACGACAACCCTGTAGGAAGTTGTCGCTCTGGTCGATCGACCGATTAGCATGGTCCAGTCGACCGAAGTTAGTTTTTCCAGTTTCCTAATTCGTTTTGGAAATTATTTTGGGCTGGGATCCCATAAATACTTATAAACGTTTTTAAGGTTTGTAGAATATGTGAAAAAGAGGGTTTTGAGAGGATTCTTTCAGAGAGATCTCAGAGAGATAAAAACCTATTTGTGGGCATTATAATCTTCTTCAAATTAATCAAAGAATTGTGTTGTGTTGCTCCCGAGGACGTAGGCACGTTGCCGAACCTCGTTAAATCTGGTGTGTTCTTTCTTGTTTATCTTTCCTGTAAGTTTTCTTTTATTTGCGGTGATTTTCCTACTTGCTAAAATCTTAGCACAAGGTCTGGAAGGGCACGGGTTCGGTTGATTGATTGTTTCGAATCCTAAACAAATGGTATCAGAGCTTCATTCAGAAGATTTATACGAGAGCCATGGCAAAGAAAAGCAAATCAAAGATCGAGAAGTTTAACGGATCAGATTTCTCCTACTGAAAGTTACAGATAGAGGACTATCTATACTAGAAGGATCTTTACCGTCCATTGACGGACATGGCTAAGGGAAAGAAGAAAGCAGAATCTGACGAGGACTGAGAAATATTGGATTGAAAGGCTCTAGGACAGATCTGATTGTCGCTCGCCAAATTAGTCACCTATAATATATTGAAGGAAAAGACGACGGTGGGGCTTATGGAAGCGCTCGCAAAGATGTACAAGCAACTGTCAGCCGCAAACAAGGTGCATCTCGTCAAAACACTCTTCAACCTCAAGATGGCAAAAGGATGCTCCTTCACGATGCACCTCAGCGAGTTTAACATGATTGTTAATCAACTTATCTCTATGGGCATCACGTTTGATGATGAAGTACAACCCTATTGATTCTACCATAGTTGTCGAATAGCTGGGCAAGTTGTGCGACCGCAATTAGCAACTCAGCGGGGAAGGAGAAGTTAAAGCTGAATGAGGTTGTTAGCATAATTCTATCCGAGGAGCTTAGAAGGAAATCATCCGAATCAGAAAGTTCAGGTTCAACCCTTAATCTAGAGCAGAGAGGCTGAAGCCAGAAGAAGGAAAACTAGAATAGAAATCGATCGAAGTCAAAAAAGAAGAGGTCGAACTCGAAGGTTAGGCCTATCAAAAAGAAGTGTTGGAACTGCAGCCAAGATGTGAATGAGTAGGAGGCTCATATCGTGCAAGATGCCTTGATACTTGTTATGGACAACGATTCCGATTCATGGATTATTGACTCAGGAGCCTCATTCTGCACCACTGCTAATAGGAAGCTTCTTAAAAACTATATATCAGGGGACTTTGGGAAAGTGTACTTGGGGGACAACGAGCCTTGCAATATTGTTGGAAGAGGCGACGTGCAAATTTAGATGAAGGTCTCTAAGTGAAATCTGAAGAACCTCAGACATGTACTAAAGCTGAAGAGGAATCTTATTTCGGTTAGCCAACTTGGAACAGAAGGCTATGTTTTAACATTCATCGAGGATTCATGAAAAATATCCAATGGTACTATGATGGTTTCCCGTGGCAACAAAACAAGAACTCTCTATCTCACTTCACATTCGAGTGACACCCTCGCAATTGCAGCTGGCAAGAAGAGTGCAAATCTGTGGCACAATAGGCTGGGACACATGAATGAGAAGGGTATGAAGATTCTACACTCATAGGGGAAGCTAACCAGCATCGATTCAGTTAAAGTTGGTATTTATGAAGACTGCATCTACGGGAAACAGAAGAGGGTTAACTTTCAAAAGGGTGAAAGACTACCTAATGATCAGAAGCTAGAGCTTGTCCAAAAAGATGTATAAGGTCTAACTAGCATGTCTTCTCTTGACGATTCATCATACTATGTCACCTTTATTAATGATCACTCGAGAAATGTGTGGGTATACTTCATGAAGCATAAGTCAGAGGTGTTCGGGATCTTCAAGACGTGGAAGGTCATGGTAGAGAACGAGATAGATTTGAAGGTGATGTGTCTGAGATCGAACAACGATGGAGAATACGAGATGGAGGAGTTCAAGAGGTTCTGTACTCTAAATGGGATTCATTTGGAGAGGACTACTCCAGGGACGCCATAACAAAACAACATTGTAGAGAGGATGAACAGGACATTGACGGAGTGTGCGAAGAGCATGCGTTTACATGCAGGTCTATCTAAGACGTTTTGGGTAGACGTTGTGCATACTACAGCTTATCTAATTAATCATAGGCCATCAATTCTATTGGATTTTAGGATTCGAGAAGAGGTTTGGAGTGGCAGGAAGGTTAATCTCTTACACTTACTGTAGGCGTCTAAAAATGCCTATAGGTATCCGCACACAACTCGAGACAAAGAGAAGGCGATGAACGTTATTATTCAAGTCAAAAGAGGATCATCTGACACTAAAAAACATATGAAGCGAATTAGCACACCAAGTGGCCCGTGCGCTCACCGGTCACCTCCAAGTGGCCTGCGCACTCGTCAGCTAGCGCCAAGTAGCCCACGTGCTCACCGGCCATCGCCAAGTGGCCCGCGTACTCACCGGCCGACTCTAAGTGGTCAACACGCTCACTGACCAATTCCAAGTGGCCTACATACTCATCAGCCACATCCGAGTTAACGAAATGTATGAAGTGAATCAGTGAAGCGTACGAGTTAACATGACACGTGAAACGGCAAAAAGACTCAGCCAGGAGTTGTGTTTCGCCCAAAAGGGGCGAACACCATGTGTGTCTCACCCATACCATGAGTGGATAGACGAATGGAAATTATATGTCTCTTCATCATCTTTCTAATGCATCTTAAATCACCTCACTCTAAGATCGAACGAGAGAGTTAAAGCCAAAATACCCGAGAATGTACGAACTGACTCATAAGGCTGCTAGCCACCATTTGGTGCCTCACACAAAGAGGTAAAATTTAGACCATGAGTGGCTCAGCCATTGTAAGTTGTAGGTATCTTATCCTTTCCAACACATCTTGAATTACCTCATTCTGAGATCGGACGAGAGCGTTAGAGCCAAAATACCCGAGATGGTACGAACTGGCTTGCAAGGCTGTGAGCCACCATTTGGTGGCTCACACAAAGAGGTGAAATTTATAACATGAGTGGCTCGGCCATTAAAAGTTGTAGGTCTCTTCTCCGGCTTTCTAATGTATCTTGAATAACCTTATTCTGAGATCGGACGAGAGAGTTAGAGCCAAAATACCCGAGGACGTAAGAACTGGCTCGCACAGTGCTGAGCCTCCATTTGGTGGCTCACACAAAGAACTAACATTTCAGCCATGATGTGATTTGATTCTGGAAAAACTTAAAGGATAAATGTTGTAGGTCTCTTCATCCACTTTCTAACGCATCTTAAATCACCCTATTCCAAGATCGAACAAGAGTGTTAGATTCAAAATACCCAAGGTGATATGAACTATCTCGGCTAAGGCCGAGCCACCTATTGGTGGCTCAGACCAAGCCGAGCCACCATTTGGTGGCTCGACCGAGCCACCAAGCAGTGGTTCATGCCGGTTCGCACCCGGTTCAGTTTTCTTCATACCTGGTTCGGTTCGTTTGAACCCGGTTTGGCAGATTTTGTCCGAAAACGTGTTTTGACGATTTTCGACGGGTTTTCGCGAGATTTCTTCTGTTTCAGAGATTCCCAACTACCTTGATATCATCTCTATATATGGTTAGGTGGTTTTTAACTAAGGATAGGGTCAAATCCATCGTTCTTATCAGAAAATCCCCCAACCGAAGCCTATGAATACAGGCATATGGGCTCATTTCACGGGAAGGACATCAAGAGGGCGAGGTGCTGTCAAAATTGAGAGTGAAGCCATGAATTTCAGAGGGTTAGCAGATCTTGGCAAAGTTCTGATAAAAAAAAGAGAGTTCGAGAGATCTGAAACCTATTTCCCCCTTTTCCTCCGGATTTAAGTTTGGTCTCAAGAGCATCTCCAACAGTTTCCCTAAAAAAATTTCAAAAATAGGGAAGCAAAAGTTATATTCTCCAAATTATTTTTGCTCCAACTCCAACAGCTTTCCCATTTTGAAGAATCCTGTATTTATTACAATAATAAAAATATTCTACATCCGTATTTTGGGATGCTCTTATGCATTGGAACTGCCCCCATGATATATTTTGTAATTACGAATTTTGTTTTATATTTATTTTCTCCTCCATCCCGTTTTGAAGAACGTGCTGTATTTATAACAAAACTCTCTCCAAATATTTGAAGAATGCCCCAAATTTAGGGAAAACTCCCCTTTTTTCTCCTCCATCCCTACTTTGGGGAATGGGATGGGGAAAATGTTGGACCAAAAAAAACCCAAAATTCTCCAAAAGTGATAATACCAATAAAATAGGGAAGCTGTTGGAGATGCTCTAAATTCCGAGAAGAGTTGTAATCTCGCTTGGTCGGGATTACCACTTTAGCGAATACTACATTCGTGAAGTACGAGTTTTGATTTTTAATCTGTCAACCGGATCTGATCTGCGGCGGTCCACGGATATCAACGTCCCCAGCACAGGCCAAGATCTCACGCAAACAACAAGTGATAAATATTTGTTGTGTGTTGTTTGAAGGAATTGTAATCCTATATTTTTATTGTGTAAGAAGATCTTATAAAAAGATCAACTTTTTATTTATTTGAGTTTATTGTAATGGCTAAAGTTGTAATAGATTTGATATCAATGAAAACAATAATTTCTAACCCAAACACGCTGGCGACCACAATGGGACCCAATAGCTTCGTTGCTGAAGCTATCGTGCCGTAACCATGGATCCGGATCCTGGTTGACGAGGAGGTCGAGTACGAGTTCGACCAATTGAAATTCGAGGAGTATCTGTCATCGTCCTCCTCCAGATCCTCTATCCCTCGTAAGCGTAGGAAGATCAAGGCCTCCGTTGCTATTGCCATCTCGCCTTGCAACGTCCCTCTGGCCTCCAACGAGGGTGGATCTGTAGATCTGGACTCCTCATTAATCAAGGAGATAGCCGCTATAGCCGCGCCAACTTTATCGAAAAAAGCTCGCCAAAGGAAACGCCAACGTCTCACGCGTTAATTCGCCAAAGCTTTGGAGCCTGTTGATGGGATCTGCTATGAGGCGGATCGGAAACACATAAGGCACCGAGTGCCCCAATAGCAAATAGATATCCTCTCCTCCAAACAGACAGCGGATGAATGGATCCAAGTCAAACGGGCCCACTCAACCCTCAAGGAGCACATTCATAAGCGTCGCGCCTTGATTACGCATGCACGGATTCTCATGAAAGAATCGCAGAAGTTGAAGCAAAAAGAGGTGATCAAGAAGCCACCGAAACCATACCACGTTTGGAAACCAAAGTCTGAAACGATGTCGACAAGAAGTCATACGGCGCCCGGAACTGCTAGAATGTGTGAACCACCATCTGGTGACTCGGCCAAAACCAAGCCACCATTTGGTGGCTCGGCCCAAGCCGAGCCACCAAGTGGTGGCTCGCGCTGGGTCGCACCTGGTTCGGTTCGGTTCGCACCCGGTTCGGTTCGGTTCGCACCTAGTTCATCACCCACAGTCCCATTTAAGTCTCCGACAGCCCCTATTTCTGTCCCGATGAATCACACACCTCCGGCAGATCCCCACGATAGCATGGACTTGTCCTGATTCAAGATGAGAATGACGGATCGCCTAGGTCCTTTGTACGAGAATCGAGGCAAAGTTCCGATCAATGAATGCTTGGGCCCATTGACTGAACCCCGAGCAACTCATCAAACTGGGGGTCGCACATGCCCTCGCAACAAGTCAGAGCCTTTCTATAATAAAAAAGTCCTGTAAGTGAACGCCTTGGACTACAAGTCAGTATCTAAGATCCCATTAAGGTCCCGTGTTCATGAAAGCGTGACTCCAAACGTGTGACCCTTGAGAATGCCACCAAGGCAATTAGTCCTCAGAAGGAAATGTGTTCGTCAGACGACGACATTATACCTGAGAAGGCATGCCAACACGTGATAGATTGCTCTGGTCATCATGCCGATGAGTTGTACTATTGGGCTAGGGGTAGGAACAAGTCTCGGAAGAGAAGTACCCGAGAAACAGACTCTTACTGTCCGTATACCAAGATTATCAGGGCAGTATTATCAGCATGTAGCTACCCCAAAAACACTCCACAGAGGGTCTCGGTATTCGAGAGAATCTCTAACGAAAAGGCTAAGTCTAAACCAAAGCATCTCCATAAGAAACGATCAGCTGTTCAAGATGACGAACTTCCAGAAGTCATAATTAACATGGCTGATAAGGAAAAGTAGGCTCGACTTTCTAGTTCTAACTCAACTACGCACAGGGACTACTAGACGTAGGGATTATCAGAGAATGCAGAGGGGGTTATCCTCGGATGATGAAGCGTCAAATGCCAACTCTGCAGTCGCTTCTGACAAAACGGTATCCAATCCAGGACAATCACGTGAAGTGTTTATGATTAACACCGAGGAAGTAGCCAAAATAGTTGAGGATGCTCTAGCCAAGCAGAAAGAAGCATTCAAAATCGAAATGGAAATAGCTATATGTTCGCGGGAAAAATGGTAGCTTTCTTCATTGATGATTCCATTGTACTCTTAAATAACAACTTTTTGAGTTACAAAGATTCGGTCTTTTTATAAGATCCGGTTACAATGAAAATCAAACAAAAAAGAAAATTACAACTTTCCTTATTTGTCGAACAAATCGCGAGCTCCTGTTATCCGGTCACTCACTTGCGTGGGTTGTTTTCCTACGCCGATGGTTGATCCGTTGACCACCGCACGATCTAGATCTGAACAGATCTACGCAATATTACGGGTATTATTTCACCAAGGAAATAATAGCAGGAGGGATTATTTCACCAAGGAAACAATCGCTCGATTCTCGGGATCAAAGGCCAAGCTTTGATCCGGAGTATAGCAACGTAGATCTGAGATCTGGTCCTCTCGAACTCCTGCCTTTCGTAATGCGGATGCTCGTCGAGAAACAGATCTGAACGTCCAAGTCTTCAAGCCTTCAAAACTCAAGAACCAAGGTCTCAATCCGGCAGAGTTTCGGCTCTCCAAAAGTCCTCCAAAATGATGAATCACCCCTCCTATTTATAGGCAACCAGATCTGTGCATTTGGCACAGATCTGGGCCGGCCACCTCAGGGTGGCTCGGCACTGGGCCGAGCCACCTCAGGGTGGCTTGGCCTTGGCCGAGCCACCCTGGGGTGGCTCGGCTTTGGCCGAGCCACCTTGAGGTGGCTCGGTTTTTGCCGAGCCCCTCGGGGTGTTGTTTTGCGTCATTTTCTGCTTTCCGGTTCTGTATTTGATTTATCCGGACCTCGATTTGATAGTCTGGATCTTCATTTGGCAGTAAATCCGCCTTGGTGTTTGAGTTCGAATCCGTTTTATGGTTGGACGACTCGTTGACTTCCCGAACCGTTGGATTGGTTCCGCACGCGAATGCATTCCGTTGCTCGCGTGCAATTCGTTGACCACGTCGCCTCGTCACTCGATGGTTTGTTGATTCGTCGAATCCCCGTGTCGAGCTATGCTAAGGGACCTATAGGTAATTTTATACGCCTACAGATACCCCCTCCAAAGTATTTCAGCCTCGTTCTTTTATAGAAGGGTCTGGAATGCTTTGGATATGATTGCCCCTACCCTCAGTCGGTGTAACGGGACCTTGAAATGACTTTTTTGTTCTGTATTCCTTCAATCCTTTAGGCTATTCGGTGCTTTGTCGAACGTCTGTAAGGGTTCCGGTGCTGCATTTATTGTCTGACCGTTGTTGGAATTTTGAACTTGAAGTCGATTCCTGATCTTCCAATCTTTAGCTCGTGTTTGTTGGTTCAACATATAACTGACCCTCGATTGTTGTCGTTGAGTCTTTATTTGCGACGCGTTGTCCGGCGTTGTGTCATTGAGTTATCCTTAAGAATATTTTTAGAAAAATATTCTCCAGGAACTTCTCAACAAAAAATAGGGAATAGTTTGTACTCGTATACCTTATTGGAGTATATCTCATGCCCGAATGAGCTGAACCGGTATGATAATTACCTGAACCGGTCTGATAATATGTCAAAAGGCAATAATTTGGCTCAAAAATTCTTCCGATCCTTCCGAATGTGTGGGAGAGGCCAAAATAAACGAAGGATTGAACCCTCGGTCGATTTGAAGTTGTTTCGACGCTCGATTCAGCTTCAATTTGAATTCTGGTTCAAATCTGGTTCAAACTGGTTCAATCTGGTTCATGCCTGGTTCAAGACTGGTTCAGTCTGGTCTGGTCTGGTTCAGACTGGTCTGGTCTGGTTCAGACTAGTCTGGTCTGGTTCAGCCTTATTTGAACTGATTTGGCTTGATCTGGTCTGGTTCAGTCATTTCTGGTCCGGTTCAGGGCTGGTTCATTGTGGTTCAAGGCTGGTTCACCTCTATAAAAAGCCTCTTTTTCTCTCTCTTAGGGCCGGTCCCCCCTTGACCTCTTTTTTAATTTTCTCTTCCCTCAAGCATCTTTTCACCTTCAAACCTTGAAATTTGTCTTAGATCTAGGTTTCCTCTTGATCTTAGACCGAAAAATCCTTCAAAACTTCCTTATTTAAAGTTTCTCTCAGGCCCCTCGAGCGCGTGGTTCGAGCTCTCTTCAAGATCTAATTTTTGTCGGATCCTCAAGCTTTTCCTCAGGTAAACCCTCCATAATTTTTGGATATTTCATGTTTAATTTAATTTATAAATTTATGGGATTGCATATGAGGGTTAGGATTATGATTTGGCGCCTCGAGCTTCTCTTTCAGGGGGGTAGAATTGATAAAAAGGGGAACTTTTTTTTGGATCTGATCCCTCAATTTATTTTGCAGATCATTATGTCGCGTGTCTCGAGAGGTCGCTCCCCTGCTGCGTCGGTTGATGGCGCGCCTCCCTCTTACGCTGGTGAGCTATTTTTGGCATATTTGGAAATTTACAAATTAGCCCTTTTTTCTTGGAAATTTGCAAATTGGTCCTTTTACCCCACGTTATTCTCCTTGGTGAGGCAATCGGGAAGAGCCTTGATTCTCCTTGGTGAGGATCGACGCTTTAAAGATAGGTTTTGCTTGGTCAAAACCATATCTCAAAATAAAGGGGGCGATTTGAAGCTGCATTGTGCTTTATAAGGTAGGGATATATTGTCAATATACCCTATCTTGTGATTGCACAATGTGGCCAAATCGTCTCACCCTTTATAAGGCAATGACTCTATCTTACCCATTTATAAGATGAGTTCAATTTCCTTTTATAATTGAGACTAACAGGTGTTTAACTGTTTATTTCCAGTGGGATATCCTTCTGGATCATTCTCATCTCATGCAGTATATGGGCGTCGTGGCGAGTACTATTCGACTTCCGAAGATCTTTCCCCCATTCCAGTTACTCCTCAGTTCGCTTTGGGCACATCGACTGAGGTTGCTCAAGTGGTGAAGGAAGGTGGGCATCGAGCTCTTCGACAGTTGATTACAGATGCACCTTTCGTGAAGGATGCCAGTTCTATTCAGCCTCTCAGGAAGAGCGATTTTTTATTTGGCGATTCTGTCGAAGACCCGGATGCCATGTTTATTGATGCCGAGCAGTGGCTTCATAAAACTGGCAGTGGTTTCATATACTTGCCGAAGATTCCTCGGCATCATTCATTGACTGAGCTCAGGCATCAGGCTGTGACACGGGAGATGTCGTGGCGCTTGATGGAGGAGCATGAGAGCGTCCACTGCGGCTACATCACTCATCAGGCATTTCCTAGCTCGAGCAGGAGTCATGTCACCGGATTGCGTCCTGGAGTATTGGGGCTGGATGCACCCCCACGTAACGAGTTCCTTGCCACCGCTTCTACCTTGAGGAATCGCCTCGCTGTTCTAGGACGGGAGATGCCTGTGACGCATCACAGAATTTACGATTGGGTCCATTCTTTGGACAAGTTTTGGTGGACTCGCATGACGACGTACGTCTTAAGCCGATGGGGCGAGGAGTTGCACGCTTGTAGTTTATATGCAGCCGTTCGTGCCACCATGTATGGCTTGCCTGTCAGCGCGAGGCATTTCTGTGCTTTGTTCGAGCTTTATAATCCAGATTCGAACACTTTTCTGACCCGGCAAGGGGAGTTGGGCTTGGCTCTTCACGAGATGCACAGGATTTCTGGCTTGCCCATGGGACAGATGTTATATCAGGAATATTTTCCCTCCAATCATGAATTGAATCAATTGAAGGATCGTATGCCCGATCGCTATGAGACTCTATGGGACCTCACTTGTCACTATCATATTGTTTTGGCGTAGTCTGAGCCTTTAGCAAAGAGGACTAAGGTATTCGTGAGTCTGAAGCAGTTTGCAAATTATTTGTTCAAGAATCTGGAGAGCAATTCTGGGGAGGCTATTTGTGAGTTGGCCACACTTACTCCCTCAGGGGTGAACAGTCTACTGAAGAAGATTAACGCTCATTCTTATACCACTAGCAGTCCTGAGGGTGGCTTTCTTGCAGGGACCAAGTTCAAATCATTCTTATGGCATGCAACCGTACCGATTCGACCGATGACTCTTCTTGCCGGTTATCTCGCTATTTGGTTAAAGAAATGCGTGGTTCCATATCAGTCTGGCAACGCCTTGCCCTTGGAAGTGCTCTACCCAGCAGTTCAGCTCGCCTACAAGAAAGAACTTTCACTTCTTCCGGTGATGGTGGCTAACATTCATCGAGGACTTCGACAGCTTTCTGGTGCCTTTACACGGAAGGAAAGTGATTTGCCGGGTCAGATTCCCACCATTAAGACGGAGCTTCCGTACACTTATTTGATGGCTTGGTTCGTCCTTCACTGTTCTGACATGATGTCGGTACCGAACGCCACAGACCACTCCGTTCCCCTACTACAGTTGCTTGAGAATGGCAATTGGGAGGGGTGCGGATTTTCTGACATCAGACAACAGCTGCAGGTCCACAAGTGTTGGACATTTTCCACTTGCTTTCCGCAGTTCTCCGGCCGATACGGGGATTGTTTGATAGATGAGGAGAGGCCGAGGGAGTATCGAACTCACTTAGACATCGGCTGCTTTAACTGGCTGGTGAACATTAGGCCAGGTTATCTGACTTTTCGGGTGAGGGATCAGTGTTTCATAGAGCCATATCTACCCTGCCGATTCGCTCGCCAGTTTAGCTATGATCAGCTTTACGTCGGGAATCCCCGTCAGCAGCTTCGGGCCCACGGCGGTTTGGTGGATGGTCTCCGTGCATGGTTATGGACCGTGACTGGCGGTACTGGTGCTAAGTTCAGTCTCCCGAGTGTTGATCGGCAGTTAAACCTCACTTTCTTAAGCTGCAAGTGGTTGTTAGCAGCTAATAAGACTATCCCCGTGAAGCCGACCGCAGAGCTAGAGGCCGAGGAAGCTTCTCAGGTTGATTCTCGTAGGATTTGGGAGAACGCTCGGTCACATAGGATACGGAACAAGACTCGTCGGATTGATGAAGAGGGAAAAAGGATCTTCCATTCTGCAGACGAGGCTTCAGGCGGAGATCCTAAAGATTACGAGGACTTTTCCGAACGAGGTTAATCATTCATCTTTTTCTTCTGCTTTCCAGAATTATTAAAGCTGATAATGGTTTGATGTTTCAGGGACCATTGGTGACCAGGAAGAAGAGTTCCGTCATCCTCCCCAGGCGAGACCTTCGATTATTGTCCCTGCTGCTAGGCGGAAGAGATTAGCTCGCAAGCCACGCGCAGCTTCACAAGTATCTGATATGGATTTGGCTGGTGATGATCCTGCTAGTGACGGAGGTAACATCTACCCTGTAAACCATCCTCTTGATTATTCAGAACATTAACTCACGCTTTTCCATCTCTATATAGGAGAGTGTGGAGAGAGCGAGATGATTCCCGATCCTGTTCCTGTATCTTCTGGTGAGCCTGACTCACTGCCCCAGGTAGAAAGGCCTACAGGGGTTGCCGACGTTAGGGAGGATATCAATGTAGGACCTGATTCCGTGAATCCAGGTACATCTACTATTGATAATATATCTTTTAGATGGCACACAAAGGAGTTGAATGATTCGGAATTTGTGCATCCTCTAATTGTCTCTGTACTTCTCGCTCCTTCAGATAACTTGCGGGAGGCGAACGTGGATTTTGGAAATAAAGAGGCTAACGCACCCATAAGAGGTAACTCATTTCTATTGGTTATAGTCTCTTCGTTCTTCTTTGGTACTTATAGTCTCTTGTGTCAGATTTCTCGACTGATGATTTTGACGAGGAAGGCTTGCTTGTGGATTGTTTAAATCCGTTCGCACGTAACGTTGCGCTCAGAGATCGAATCCTCTGAGACTTTGTGCTATGATGTCATCAAAGGATTTCCCGATACATAGACTTCGCCATTGTTACGGGAATAGGCTACCCGGTGACACGTGTTAGGCATTGGCTTTAGGATTTTTGGCTAACCCCCAGCCTTCAACGGATTTGATTAGCCTTTACCGACTACCGTTTGAGTCGGGCTAGCATGCGGATTATCTAAATCCGTTCCGCACGTGACATTAAGCTAAAAGAGTTAACTCTTTCAGTGCTACGACATTTAATACGTAGACTTCGTCTTTCTCCTGTGAAAAGACTAAACAGCAACGTGTATGAGACGTTGACTTAGAATTTTTGGCAAATCCTCAGCCTTTAACGGATTTGATGTGCTCTTACCGACCACCGTTTGAGTCGGGCTTACATGCAGATTGTTTTAATCCGTTCCGCATGTGACGTTGTGCTAAAGGAATGAACTCCCTTAGACTTTTTGCTATAACTTTGAATATGTAGACTTCGCCATTGTTATGGGAATAGGCTACCCAGCAACGTGTATTAGACGTTGTCTTATCCTTACTTAGGCTTCGGGATAAAACACCCCAGAATCAAATTCTGGTGTCTTTTTCTACGGGAAAGAGACTAAACCGGCGACGCGTGTTAGGTGCCGACATATCCTTTCTTAGGATTCAGGATGAAATTCCCCATGTGTATGAGGCATGGATTTTGGTGTTATTAATAACAACCTGCCACAATGTTGAATATGCGGACGGGTGTTCTTTTTAACGGTTAAGAACTAACCGGCAGCGCGTGTTAAGCGCAGACTTATCCTTACTTAGGTTTCAGGATAAAATACCCCAGAATCGAACTCTGGTGTCTTCCTCTTCGGAGAAAGACTAAACCGGCAGCGCGTGTTAGGCGCAGACTTATCCCTGCTTAGGATTCGGGATAAACTTCCTAGGATGAATCCTAGATTGATAAATTTTGGAAAAAGAGTTGGTGTGGGAAAGGAAGAATTTTATATTCTATTCCCCGAACAAGGAAGGAAGAATTTTATATTCTATTCCTTGATTCTGGAAAGGAAGAATTTTATATTCTATTTCCAGTGCAAGAAAGAAACTAGAAGTGGGATCTCCACTCCGAGAATCTAGAAGACCTAGATAAACTTACCTTTTATAGGATTGGTTATCTGATCGAAAGATGAGTTCTTCGTTTATCGAAGTGACATTTCAACTTCGGTTATAACCATGAGAAGGTTTAACCAAAGAGAAAAGAAAGGGAGTTCTTTTGTTTATCGAAAGGGGACTCCGAACTAAAAATGGACCTCTTGTTCATGAAAAGAGTCAAGAGGGCCAGAAGAACATTTTTTGGTGGACTCACTGTCAATTGGAATTGATCAGTGAGGGATTTTGGGTTATCGTCTAGAATATTAAGTGTAATATCCCTCAAGGAACTTCCCGATAAATGAGTTATCCTGAATGCACTAGGGATAGTATTTTTTCAGGAACTTCCCATTTATTGGCATTAATTGCCTGACGCCCTCTAAAGAAATTAGGCGATAAGCACCGTTTGAATAGACTGTGTCTATTACAAACGGTCCTTCCCACTTGGGTTCGAATTTACCTTTCTTCTTGGAGTTGAGGATTATCGGTCGGCGAGCGGCGAGGACCAGATCTCCTTCCTTGAAGCTTCTCTGTCGGACTCTCTTGTTGAAAGCCCTGGACATTCTAGCCTGATAGAACTCAATGTGTTGTTGAGCTTCCAAGCGCTTTTCCTCCAGCCTCTCGAGTTCTTCGAGACATTTCTGATGTTGCTCTTCGGTCGTCATCTCCGTTGCGAGAGCAATCCGAAGGGAGGGGATTTGAATTTCCAACGGTAGCACTGCTTCACATCCGTACACCAACGAATATGGGGTGGCTCCCGTTGGTGTGCGTATGGTGGTGCGATAAGCCCAGAGCGCCTCGCCGAGTTTATCGTCCCAATCTCGCTTATTGGTTTTCACGAGTTTTGACAGGATCTTGATGATCGTCTTGTTGAAAACCTCAGCTAATCCATTAGCAGCGGGATAATAAGCCGTTGATGAAACATCTTGAATCTTGAATTTATCACAGAACCTGATGAAAGCATTGCTTATGAATTGCGGACCGTTGTCATGAATGATCCGTCTCGGCACGCCGTGTCGGTATATGACATGATGCTTGATGAAGTTGATGACGTTGTTCGTCTTCACTTCTTTAAGCGGAATTGTTTCAGCCCACTTTGAAAAGTAGTCCGTGATAGCGAGGATAAATCGATCACCTTTGACTGAAGGAGGAAAAATAGGACCGACAATATCCATACCCCATGTCTCGAATGGCCAGGACGTGGTTGACGTGTGTAACCGCTCCGGTGGCTGGTGCATATAATTCGCATGCACTTGACAGGCGTGACATTCTCATGCATATTCGATTGCATCACGTACCATTGTTGGCCAGAAGTATCCCATTCTTCTGATTCGATCATACAGCTTGGGACCAGGCTGATGCGCACCGCATTCTCCTTCGTGTGCTTCCTTAAGAACTTCTTTTGCTTCTTCGTTCGAAAGGCATCGGAGAAGCAAATCATCATACCCTCGACGGTATAATGTACGGGTCTCGGTATTGTAAAAGAACCGTGGTGCTCTTCGGCGAATAGATTCTCTTTCTTTTACATCCTCCGGCAAAATGCCATATTGGACATAATCAATGATGGGAAAGCGCCAATCTCGGGACTCAGACCCGATTTGGGTTGAGTTCACCTCTTTGGCGTTTACGTTTCTATCATCCTCCTCTTCGATATCCATATCGTATATGGGTATGCAAAGTTAGTGTGATCTTACTGTGACTAGCAGTTCAGTTTCGGGCGGCTGCGCGAGTGACACTGCTAGTGCTGCCAGTGCATCTGCATAAGCATTCTGGAGACGCGGGATGTATTCAATGAAGAATTCCTGAAAAGAATCCGCCATTCTGATGGCCTCCTGATGGTACGGGATCAGGTCTGGGTTCCTGACTTCATACTCTCCACGGACTTGGTTGACTATCAATTGAGAATCTCCAAAAGCTTCGAGATATTCGACCCCCAGCTCCTTGGCGAAACTGAGTCCAATGAGGAGCGCGTTGTACTCGGCTACGTTATTTGAGCATGGTCCAGTCAGTGAATACGCCCGAGGCATCACATGCTTCCCCGGGGAAACTAAAACAATTCCAACTCCGGAGGAGACTCTAGAACATCCAGGGGTTATTGCCTTATTAACTGCTCTCGAAGCACCATCAAAGTATAATTGCCATACTTGTTGGTGTGATGTGGTATTAACCTCGTGGGTTTCATCTGGCAAGTCATCATATACTTCAACCATATCTGTTGTCGGACTTGCCGCCAAAAGATCACAAATCGCTTGTCCTTTGACCGACTTCTGCTGTTTGAAGTGCAAATCATACTGGGACAAGAGAAGGGCCCACTTCGCTAACCGCCAATTCATCGAACCCGATTGAGTCATGAATACCCATACCGGATTAACATTAGCAATGACGTAAATCGTCTGGCCAACCAAGTAATGTCGCATCTTTTGTACTGCGAATACCAATGCGAGACATTCTTTCTCGATCATCGGATATCGAGACTCGGCGCCTATCAAGGTCCGACTTAGGTAATAGACTGCCTGTTCGTGACCATTATCATCGTCTTGTGCTAATAAAGCACTTATCGAATGGTTCATCGCCTTGATGTAAATCAAGAATGGTTTACCTGATTTTGGTGTAACAAGAACAGGGGGATTCATCAGATATGACTTGATATCTTCGAGTGCTTTTTGGCAAGCATCGTCCCAAATAAATGACACGCCCTTCTTGTTTAGCTTAGAAAATGGTTGGCACTTCCCAGAAAGATTTAAGATGAACCTTCGGATGTAAGCTAAACGCCCTTGCAATCCTCTGAGCTCTGTTAGAGTCTTGGCTGGTCCCCGTTTAGCCACCCCCTGCTCAGCTAACTGGTCACTGGGCGATGGATAGTTGTAGTGATACTCGTTTCCGCTCCGGGTTGCAAAGACTTCTTGCTCTTCTTCGGAGAGCGAGAAAGCTAGGATTCTTTCGTCATCTTCTCCGGGGATAGCAGAGACTCCGCAGCAAGACTTCCCTTTCCCTTTTGATTTCTTTTTTGATGATGATCCGGCCCATTGTTCATCTTCAATTAGGTTGGGGTGAACCTAGAGAATTTCGCCGTTTGGGGCTGTGTGTGGTACAAGTCCCTTTTGGCGCTGTCCATGTGGGTCATCATTCACCGTCTTCACTCCCACTTTGGTGATGCGTTTTGGCTCGAACCATGTTGTGGGCACCGATCCAAAGCTGATCGACACTGCGTTTGCTCCCACGTTCTTTGCAGGCTTTGGGGTTATGACTCCTACATCAATCAACGCCTGGATCTTGTCCTTGAGGTGGTAACAAGACTTCGTAGGGTGGTGGACCGCTCTATGGTACGTGCAGTACTTCGGGTCCGTCACTTTGCTGGCCCCTTCATGATCTACGATCGCCGGCAGCTGGATTTTGTTGTTCTCCAACAAGTACTTGAAGATGCCGGGAACTTCATCATCCTTGAAGGAGTAGACTTTGGGAAACCTTGGCTCCGAAGACTTCTGCTTCTGAGGCCGTTGCTGCTATTGCGACTGCGACTGTTGTGGCGCTCGTTGTTGCTGCTGTTGCTGAGGTTGCAATTGAAAAGTTTGGTTAGCATCAACGGCATTAGCATGAGCTTTACCTTTTCCTTTCGGGTTGAAGTTCTGTTTCGGAGGATTTGTTGTCGGTAGGCCTCTTTCCGCCTTCTTTCTTCTGAGGAATCGCTCAGCTTGCTCCCCTCGGACTTTCAGATCCTTCCATGTCTTGGATGGTGCTGTGCCCATTGCCTCCAACACGTCCAGCGAAAGGTTGTTATGGCAGGTTTGGAGGATGAATTCCTCAGTGATCGGGTCCCGCAATTCATCGCTTTGTTCCAGAACCTTTTGACGAAGGTGTCGACTAACTCCCCATCCTTCTGCTTCTCATCGAGCAACGATCCGATAGAGATCTCGGTGTCGTCGTCGAAGAAATTTGTGAGGAACTTAGTCTCCATGTCGTCCCAGCTGTTTATGCTATGTGGCTTGAGGCGGCGATACCAATCGAAGGCGGCTCCGCGAAGAGTGCCAACGAATGACCGCACCATTAGAGGCTCATTATCAGAGATTACCCCCAAGTGCGATTTGAAATAAATCAAATGCTGAGTGGGTGAACCCATCCCATTAAACGGCGTGAAGTTAATTAAACTGAACTTCGCCGGATATGGGATTGATTCCCACTCTTTTGGGTATGGACAAGAAATGCCAGTCTTCTTTATCTCTTGAGCGGAAATCAATGTATTGATTTTTCTCTCGAGATTTTTGATTTTCAGACTTTCACCCGAGTTTTCATCAGTACGATTCGGAGGTGGAAGCGTGGTGTTGTGACTAGCATCCTCATTGCCACCCCCTGCATTAATGGGAGGATCATTGACATTGCGGGTTTCATCCGCATTCGCATTCTCCACTTCCTGAACAACCGGATTACGGCGACTTGGTTCGCCTTGCTGGTTCGTCAGTGCCTGGATCTGTTGATCATGCATCTCTCTCATGCTCTGCATGGCCATCTGCATTTCGAACCTAAAGTTTTTCTGTTGTTTGGCCATGGATTGTTCGAGCATCTTGGCTACTTGCTCCGTGCTTATCATGAATGACTCGCGAGGTTGTCCTTCACTGGACACAGTATTGTCAGACGCAATTGCTGAGCCGGCATCTGATTCTTCATCTCCCGAAGGTACTCTTGTCCGAACTCTACCATACGTTGCACGAATGATAGCTCCGGACTGAAGACGAGTTACACGTTGGGGCACCTCTGGAATCGCCTCGGGGTTGTCCTGAGCCGATGTTCCTTTGCTGGTCATGTTGGCGGTGACCCTCGAATGTTCACCGTCTTCGACCACCGTTCTTCTTCGTCGGAAACGCCTAGACCTTGGTTTTGGCGTTTCGGTACTAAGTCTTTCGAACATCGAAACTCTCTCGGGGACTGCCTTGATGCAGTCGCATTCAAACAGTACCGCCCGAATGAGCTTTGAATAAGGGCACTGAGTTTCCAGCCTTCGAGGACTTCTCTTTCTGGTTTTGCTCGTACCCCCAGCACGATAGTACAGCTCGTCCATTTGAAAGTCGGAGCAACCTATCATGTGTTGGCACGATTTCCCAGGTATAACTTCATCGTCATCGGACGACAACGTTTCCTTCTGAGGATGAATTGCCTTCTTTGGGCTTTCAAGAGTCACTCGCCTCGAAACACGCCTTTGTGGGCGTGAATTCTCAACAGGCTCCTGAACTTCAATACGCAGCGTAGTGCGCTTGGTTGCCCTGATTTTCTCGTCATGTTGAGGGTTGTGGCGACCCCCAGCGTGCTGAATTGTTCGGGATTTCTTTATTGGCCCCAAACGTTCGTGAACTGGAGCTTTGCCTCGTTCCTTGGGAAGTGGACCGAGGCGCTCCAAAACCGACTTCCTTTTCTGGGACGATCCTGCGGGATCTCCCGGAGCAGTTGTGGAAGTGATCGGCGGTTTGGATTTACTCGCCGGAAGTTGTACTTTCGACGATTACTGTTGTTGCTCCTTGGTCTGAATTGCCGCTTCAGACTTCGGCCTCCAAACCTTGCGTGTTGATGGCGGCTTCTTGGCCACCTCCTTCTTCACCCTTCTACAGGCTTCTTTAGCTTTAGCCCGTGCTTGCGCTGATAATGCGCGGCGTTTGCGGATGCGCTCCTCTAGCGTCGAGCGATTCCGTTTGACACGGACCCACTCCATCGTTGATGGCTTGGAGGAACCACTATTCATTTGTTGTTGAGGCTGTTTGCCTCGTTTGCTCTTCAGATCCGCATTGTAGCGGACTCCGTCAACAGACTCCATAGCCTTTGCGAATTGTTTCGCAAGGCGTTGACGCTGCCTTTGGCGAGCTCTCTTAGAGAGAGTCACCACGCCTTCAATGGCAGATTTGACCTGCTTAGAGGCCGGTGGGACTTCATCCGATGCAACTTCGGCACCAATCGGGGTGAATTCGCCGTTAGTAGCTTCAACTTCTTCGCACCAATGAACTTTTCTCTTGGAGGAGAACTTCTGGGATTTCTTGGACTTGCGGGGGGAGGTTGATCCAGACGAGGACACGTACTCCTCGTATTTTTGCTGGTCAAACTCGTATTCGACCTCCTCCACGACCGGGATCGAGATCCGCGGCTGCGACGCTCCGATCTCGGCAGCGAGATCGGTGGCTCCCACTGTGGTCGCCAGATTGTTCACGGGAAAAATGGTAGCTTTCTTCATTAATGATTCCATTGTACTCTTAAATAACAACTTTTTGAGTTACAAAGATCCGGTCTTTTTATAAGATCCGGTTACAATGAAAATCAAACAAAAAAGAAAATTATAACTTTCCTTATTTGTCGAACAAATCGCGAGCTCCTGTTATCCGGTCACTCACTTGCTTGGGTTGTTTGCCTACGCTGATGGTTGATCCGTTGACCACCGCACGATCTAGATCTGAACAGATCTACACAATATTACAGGTTTTATTTCACCAAGAAAATAATAGCCGGAGGGATTATTTCACCAAGGAAACAATCACTCGATTCTCGGGATCAAAGGCCAAGCTTTGATCCGGAGTATAGCAACGTAGATCTGAGATCCGGTCCTCTCGAACTCCTACCTTTCGTGATGCGGATGCTCGCCGAGAAACAGATCTGAACGTCCAAGTCTTCAAGCCTTCAAAACTCAAGAACCAAGGTCTCAATCCGGCAGAGTTTCGGCTCTCCAAAAGTCCTCAAAAATGATGAATCACCCCTCCTATTTATAGGCAACCAGATCTGTGCATTTGGCACAGATCTGGGCCGGCCACCTCAGGGTGGCTCGGCACTGGGCCGAGCCACCCTAGGGTGGCTCGGTTTTTGCCGAGCCCCTCGGGGTGTTGTTTTCCATCGTTTTCTGCTTTCCGGTTCTGTATTTGATTTATCCGGACCTCGATTTGATAGTCTGGATCTTCATTTGGCAGTAAATCCGCCTTGGTGTTTGAGTTCGAATCCGTTTTATGGTTGGACGACTCGTTAACTTCCCGAACCGTTGGATTGGTTCCGCATGCGAATGCATTCCGTTGCTCGCGTGCAATTCATTGACCACGTCGCCTCATCACTCGATGGTTCGTTGATTCGTCGAATCTCTATCGAGCTATGCTAAGGGACCTATAGGCAATTTTATACGCCTACACTATACAGCAGATAAGGGAAGAGCATGACCAATAGATTCGGACATTGTCTAATCAAATTTGTGAATCTAGTCGTCACAATAATACCTACCGGATAGGTGATGATTCAGACATGAATGAATACCTTGATGTAGATAACCCTCCTATTAATCAAAAAATTTAGGGTGCCCCCACTAAAGGTAACGACGCTGGGGGTGGTCCCACCGGAGATGACAATACTAAGGGTGGCTACGTTGCTCCTCTTAGAAATCATCCAAAGCATGATACAGATGAGGACGAGAAGAAGAAAAATCTCGAGAGAAAAATCAACACTCTGATGTCTGCTCGAGAGGTGAAGAAGACCGGTATTTCATGTCCTTACCAAAGAGAGTGGGAGTCGATCCCATATCCGGTGAAGTTCAACCTGATTAACTTTATGCCGTTTGACGGGAAGGGTTTTCCCACTCAGCACCTGATCTACTTTAAGTCCCACTTGGGCATAATCTCCGGTGATGAAGCATTGATGGTTCGGTCAATCGTTGCACCCTTCGTGAGCCCGCCTTCGATTGGTATCGCTGTCTTAAGCCTGAAAGCATCAACAGCTGGGATGGTATGGAGAACCTATTCCTCACTCATTTCTTTGATGATGACGCTGAGGTGTCAATCAGGATACTCTTTGATGAGAAACATGAATACGATGAGACGGTCGACGATTTTGTCAAGCACTTCCGGAATAAGGTGATGAACTGCCGAGATCCGATCACAAAGGACTTCATCCTCCAAACCTGCCACAACAACCTCTCTTTGGATGTGTTGGACGTTATGGGGGTAGCAGCGTCTGACACCTGGAAAGAGTTTAAAGTATGTGGAGAGCATGCCGAACGCTTCCTCAGAAGGAAGAAAACCGAGAGAAGCCAACCGATGGCTAACCCTCCAAATTCAAGCTTCGTCTCTCGTTATAAAGGAAAGGCCTCTGAAGCTGCTATTGATGCTAATCAGACGTCACAACAGCAATCTCGTAGACAGTAAAAGACTTTGGATCCGAGACTCCTAAAAGAGTACTCCTTCAAGGACAAAGATATTCCAGCCATTTTCGAGTCCCTCCTTGAAAATAACAAGATCAAGCTACCATATATCGCAGATCAGGAGGAAGCTGATAATACTACGGATCCGAAGTACTGTGTGTATCACATGAGGATCCTTCATCCTACCATGGCTTATTTTGCTCTCAATTAAGTCGAATGAAGACTCCGACAAGTATAAAAGTATAAATTACTCCTTCTGACACTCCGAAGAGTATACGAGTATAAACTGCTTCTCAATACTCCGAAGAGTATACGAGTCTAAACTATTTCCTAATTTTAATGGGAAGTTCCTGGAAGAATATCGTATGTGATATTCTTAAGGATAACCTGACCATTCAGCTGAGTACAATGTTAGACCCAGTTTTATAAAGAAAGCTAGGGGTGGATGTAACAGGATGTTCCTGAAAGAATGCTATATGTGGTGTTTTTAGGGATAACCCGGTCGCTACAAAAGGGGATGAATAAGAAACTCCCACTTGAACTCTAAATGCTTCCAAGAGTGAAACACATCCAATTGCCGGGATTAGTTTCACCAACTTCCAAGCACTCTTTTGCTGAGATGGGATTTGATCACTTTGTTGGATCAATCATCCCTCACAAAAAACTCCCACTATTGTTGACGATTTACAATCTTCCACCACAAAATCCCTCACTAATCAAATTAATTGACAGTGGGTCCACTAAAATTCTTTCTGGTTTAATCCATTCAAACTCATATTGTGTTTGTGCACTCAACACTCCTATTGTTAGAGTCAGGGCATAATGCTTAGAATTTTAATCTGTCAATCCTTGATGATTGTCAAATCCCTTCGTGTTAAGTTCTTATCACTCAACACCAAGAACCCACAGAGTGATCGGTACAAGTCAACACTCCCACTATGATTTGTACTCCTACTCTCACTGCCTCCCACTTGGTCAAACCTTCCTACAGTTAGGGCCATAATCAAAATCTTCTCTCGATTCCTTCCATGAACGAGAGGTCCGCTGTTAAATCGAGTGATAAAACCTTTCTATAGTTAGAGTCGTCTCAAACCTCCCATTTTGTCAAACCTTCCTACAGTTAGGACCGCAACTAAAATCTCCTCTCGATTCCTTTCATGAACGAGAGATCCACCTTCAAATCGAGTGATCAAACCTTCCTACAATTAGGGTTGTTTCAAACCTCCCATTTGGTTAAACCTTCCTACAGTTAGAGCCAAAACCGTAATTCACTCTCGATAAATGAGAAACCCACCTTTAGTTTGGTAATCAAACTTTCCGACAGTTAGGATTATCCGAATCTTTTCAATTCTCGGGGTGAAGATCCCACTCTTAGTTTCACCTTCTTGGATTCTTAAAGTGGAGATCCCACTTTGAGTTTCCTTTGGCAACTGGAGATAGAATATAAAATTCTTCATCTTCAGCTTTTGAAGATAGAATATAAAATTCTTCCTCTCCCGCATCGGGTTCGTCTTTACCCTAAGAGAAGACATAATCTTTCAACATTATAACTCCTAAAATCCGTACTTCACATGCACGGGGAATTTTATCTCAAATCCTAAGTAGGGATAAGTCAACGCCTAACACGCGTTGTCGGTTTAGTCTTTCATCGATTGAAGAAGATACCAGAATCCGAGTCTGGGGATTTTTATCCTGAAGCCTAAGTAGGGATAAGTCAGCGTCTAACACGTGTTGTCGTTTAGTTCTTGACCGTAAAAAGAACAAAAGCCCACATACTCAACGTTGTGACATGTTGTTATTAATAACACCAAAATCTTCGCCTTACACGCGTGGGAAATTTTATCCAGAATCCTAAGAAAGGATAAGTCAATGTCTAATACGCGTTACCGGTTTAGTCTTTCACTGATTGAAGAAGACACCAGAATCCGAGTCTGGAGACTTTAATCCCGAAGCCTAAGTAGGGATAAGTCAGCACCTGACACGCGTTGTCAGTTAGTCTTTTGCTGTAAAAAGGATAAAAGCCCACATATTCAACATTGTGGCAGGTTGTTATTCATAACGTCAAAATCCCCACCTTACACGCGTGGGGAACTTTATCTCGACTCTTAAATAGAGATAAGTATACGCCTAACACACGTTGCCGGTTTAGTCTTTCACCGATTGAAGAAGACACCAGAATCCAAATATGGGGACTTTTATCATGAATCCTAAGTAAGGATGCGTCAGTGCCTAATACGCGTTGTTGGGTAGTCTTTTCCCGTAAGAAAGATGAAATCTACGTATTCAATATCGCAGTACTAAGAAAATTAACTCTCTTAGCACAACGTTACATGCAGAACGGACTTAAACAATCTGTATGCTAGTTCGACTCGAACGGTAGTCGGTAAAGACACGTCAAATCTGTTGAAGGCTGAGGGTTTGCTAAAAAGCCTAAGTCTATATCTAACACACGCCGCTGGGTAGTCTATTCCCGTGAGAAGGACGAAGTCTACATATTCAATATCATAGCTCTAAAGGAGTTAACTCTCTTAGAACAACGTTACATGCAGAACAGACTTAAACAATCCGCATGCTACCCCGACTCAAATGGTAGTCAGTAAAGGCTTATCAAACATGTTAATGCCTGAGGGTTTGCTAAAAATCCTATAAGTGTGAGAGTCGTTGACGCACCAGCTTCATTAGTTGGTCTCATGGCTTGAGAATCCAACAACTTCAGGATAAGATCAATACATGCAGATGAATCAGCTTTAATAGTTAGTCCTACAGCCCCGACATTTGGGATCGCCATGCTCTAATACCTTAAGAGTTTAAACTATATAAACTCCAGCAAACGTACGAGTATAAACTGTGTAAACGCCAGTCAGCTCAAAGGTCGGTGTCGGTCAACGCGTCGATGATTTTGCCAAAATAAGGCTAAGGAAAGATTCCGATTAGAGGATGATTCCAGGGAGTTCAATCAAATTCATATATTAATTCCTGACAAAGATAATCATTTCAAAGTTAACTCAATGACAAGAGCTAAGCTCATAAACTTACGCATCAACTTTAGTTCAAGATTTCGACAATGGTCAGATGATAAACGCAGCGCCGGAAGAACTTCATCTATTCAAAAAAACACTGAATATAAGAAAGGCAGAAGAAGTCAAGAATTGAAGCTAGCTATAGGTCCTTTGACACTGACTGAAGATGGGACCTATCACATCCAAAGTATTTCAGAAACTTGCACTCGTCAGCCAGTGCCAAGTAGCCCACGTGCTCACCGGCCATCGCCAAGTGGCCCGTGTGCTCACCGGCCAGCTCCAAGTGGTCAACATGCTCATTGGCCAATTTGATGGTCAATTTGATGGACCTGGTTTGGTGAGTTGATACCTATATTTGGAGAGTGTTCGCATTCTCATTTAGGTCTCGACTTGTTATGGATTAAGTCTGTTATCGTGATTTTATTCCACTTCGTACTGGACGTAATAAGTGAGACGTTTGATTTTTGTTGGTGTCGGCTCAGTTTTGGAAAAACTTTACCGAGGTGGAGAATTATAAAAATGACAAAAGAATTGAGAAAAACAAGAAAAATAAGCAAGACAGACTCTACCATACCCTGGTGTGCTATCTGCCACATCCAGGTGGTAGGGTATGGCAGAATCTGCGATGTTTTCCATGGGTATGGTGTGTGCCACACCAGGGTATGGCAGACTCGTTTTTAGAATCATAATCTATTTGGGATTATATTTTATTATAAATAGAGCCACGTTTTTAGGGTTTTCTATAGATTGATAGGGTAGCTGGAAGGTTATTTTGGGCATAGAAAAGAGAGATCTTTCTGAGTAATTTGTTTGAGGGTTTAGTTTGAGAGATTTGAGAGACTTATATGAGAGGTAAGTTGAGTGATCTTGTAATCTCTATTTTGTACTCTATTTCTCTATTGTAGGAACCCATCCCTTCTTGCCCCGTGAACATAGGCAATTTTCGAACCATGTTAAACTTTTGTGTTTGAGTTGGTGCCGTTATTTTGGATTGTTTTGGCTTTCTCTCTCAGCGTTTGTGTTTGTTCCGCCGCGCACGACGACATAAGTATATATTATTAATATCTTCGTCTATCAATTAGTTCTCTAGTTGATTATTTTAAGCATGATTATTTTCAGCACAAGAGAGCAATCAACAAATTGTAAAAAAATCAAACTAGTTTCATCGTATAAGATTTAGTTGAACATTTTGAAAAAAAATAGAATCTTGCTAGCAAGTATAAAAGAAAGAGAATAAAAAATAAAAACTAACTACAAAGAGAAGAACAAGAATAAAGAAATAAAGTTCTAAGCCATGAGCATAAAGAAAATCTAACTAGCACAAATAAAAGAGCATAAAAATAAATATACATTATAAAAAAACCTCGAGAAATTAAAAGAGCATAAAAATAGATCTTTATTATGAAAATATAAGAAAATAACAACGCAAAAATAAGAGACCATGAAAGTAAACGTAATCTAATCTTACAAAATAAAATCCTAAAACATAGAGTTTCTAAAGAGAAAAATTAAATGAGAAAAAGACTTACACTGCAAAGTGGTGGCCCCTTGAAAGCAAATATTCATCTTCATCTCCATCAACAAAGAAGAAGAAAAGAAAATTTAAAAGTTAAAAAAATATTTTTATTAATTACAAATAAAGCTTACAATTTTAGAAGGTCTTCTTAATTAAGAGTAACCCTCCTCTCCAAAAAGAGATTATTACAAAATTTTTTACACACTTAAACCCTCACTCTACCCATCTATTTATAAGTACCTAGAATCTCTCACAACCCTTAGACTTGTCTTGGCCCCCATGTAACTCTCACAACTATAGGATTTGGCTTATGCCCTAATTAGCCATAGGATCTCTCAAAATAATCTACCCCTATGACTCAATACTTGAGAGATGAGTTTTTGGGCTTTATTTTATTTGCATTTAATTTATTTAAGACTCTTAGGCTTCTTAGAATTTAGTTTGTCCTTAAAATAATTGAATATATGTCAATTAAATTTGGATTTCTATCATAATTTGCTGCTGCTAAGAAAATTTTTAAAAATTTCTAACCTAAATGGCTCTGTCTCGTCGACATACATTATTTTTATATATAACATATTGAATTCTTCTTTGCGGATGGGAAGATGTCATCTTTTCTTTGTGGTTGACCATCCTGAGCATAAATTTTGACTTTATTTCTTTTCAAATTTGATTTAATTCTCAATTGCAGGCAATGTCATTAATAATTACTAATAAAGAAAATATTGATTGCTGAGATTTTACATCTAAACTTAGTAGTGGGCTTTGAGTTTACATAGCCTAGGCTTCATTAGAGATCGATTGGGCTCAAAATAATCTTCTTTTGAGCTCTTATTCAATATTTCTTCTTTTCCTGCAATTTAAGAGAACAACACGTTATTAGTGATATATTCATTCAAATAAAACAAATAATGAGGGTATAAAAGGATAACAAATATGATGATCAGAAACTCTAAGGAACCTGTTCAAATTAAAGAGAATAACAATCTACCGTAGAAAATTAAACACATGAATAACAACAGTTAAGATTTACATGGTTTGCCAACCACTTATGCCCATGGAAAGAGATTTCAATTTTCTTTATACCAGAGATTGCAATATACAACATTTATTTTGCTCTTGATAGAACCCATAACTCTCGATCTCATCAAAATATCTTTATAAAAAGCTAGCTCTCTCATTAATTCCTATCTATCTCTTATTAATTTCTATCTCTCTCTTTTACGATATGCAATTTTTTTCTTGGCTTTTTCTCTCATCAAATCCTAAATCTGGAAGAGTCTATTTATAAGCCCTAAAACCAGATACATAATCTAATATGACTCCAACATGAATAGAATTTTAAAACAATCAAAACTAGTTTGAACCGTTCTGACTGACAAGTCTAATCTACTACTGTGACTGGCCGTTATACTAATTGGGTGTTAGTGTGACTCAAATATGGATTTAAACCAAAAGTGTTCTCTATTGGATAGACTTGATCGAGAGGATTGTTTTTTATTAGGAATTAAGTTGGTCATTAGTGCAATCCTATTGTGTATAGGACTTGAAGGTTGGTGATAAGAAAAGCCAAAAGTGAGCTCCTATCAGAACTCTAATTGTATCAAGAGTAAAAGTCATTATGGGCTTGGACTTTTATTAGACTTTAGAATATGTGGACTTATATTCCCACTAGAACTCTTATTTCATAGACAGTAACGAGTTGGGATCTTCAAGCCTATATGTGTATAGTATTCCAAGCCAATTATTAGAGTTCTCTTATGAAGCTTATTTTATATTTTCTATCTTTCGTTACTTTATTTGAGAGAGTTGTATTAGCGTTATGGGGTGTATTAGGAATTGAGTGATTGAGAGGTCTCCACATTACATTTCTCATAATTTAGTAATGTCATTCTTATCCATCACACATTGACGTAGGCTACAAGACGAACCCTGTATATCTTTGTATTCTGGTGTTCAAGATATTTTTTGTGCTTTTGTGTGATTGATATTAGTTTATCCTAGGGATTTGTCATATCATAGGGCTTCCTAGCGTACCCCATACGCCAATGCCCCGTCACATTTGTGGTATTCTCCTTGTTTCACTTCCCTCTTGAAATCTAAGTCCTCCAATGTCTCTTGAACTGAAATACAAGACTATTTCCCAACACCCACCCCCAGCACCCCTCACACCGAGTTTAAGCTAGCTAGAGGACAAAGGGAAAGAATATTAGAAGGAAGTCGCAAGGGCCCACCAGGAGTACGTACCTAAAGCACCCACCCCCTCTTTTTTTACTTTTCCCTCCGCATCATCATCATGAGAGAATGGAAGAAGGGAAAGGCGTGGTGGAGGACCGATTCATTACTCTCATAGAATAGAATCCAACCAAGACCAAGGACAGTGCGTATGCTGACATTATTAACTAGTCCGTGAGCTTCATTCATGGCAGATACATGTCCCCTTGTTGCTTCCCACTTTTCATATTGAGTCTGTGTAGATAGTCATGCCAATGTCTCAAGTTGTGCTCCTTTTTAGATGTGAAAATATAATTGACTAATTCCCACTTTAATACATGAATGTTTTACATATTTTTCACTTACATAGCTTCAATTATTTCATTATTTCGGCACAATTTTATATCTTATAATTTTCAAAATAACATGATAGTACCTAGGCCTATCCAGAAAGCCAACCGACTCGAACCTGCTTGGATTTTGTCCGAATCCAGTTGGGTTCTAATATGTGCAGACCAAACCGGGTTCTAACACAACCTGAGCCCAAGCACCTCGAGTGAAATCTAAATCGGCCCGGCTCGGCTTGAATATGACCTAAAACGGTAATAAAAAATTTCAGGTCGGGCTTAGTTGCTCCGACCTAGGCCAGCAGATCCCAAATGGCTTAATAGTGGCCCATTGGTGTAGTGACCAAATACCCCCAAATGGGTCAAAAAGGACCAAATTTCAAGGGTATTTTGTCATTTCTCTTGAGGTTGTCTCTATAACTAGAGGGGGACATTCACTTTGTTTTTCATCTAAAACTCACTCCTTATATCTCTTCTAACTCTCTAATTCTCTCATATTAATATCATTTAGTGTCAAGCTATATGATTCTCTCTTTAACTCTCTAATTCTCTCATATTTTTTGTTGGCTTCTTCCTCTGATTATGCTATCAATGCTAAAAATGCAACTTCTGAATTTAGTCCTCCGAAGGCAGAACCAAAAGAAACGGAAAGAGTGGCTTGAAATTTAAAAGGCCATGATCAAAAGTGCAGAGTCTATTTAGGAAGCTTTAAATCAAGAATAATATCAAAGTTGTTATCGACAAAAAGGTGAAATGTCTCATATACAGTGTATGTTGGAAAATTGCAGTAAAGAGAAGAAAAAAATTTGATTTTGATTCCTTTAATCTCGGTTACAATTCGATTACAAAAGAGAGGAGAACGAACTTGATTCTCTCCTTTGTTTAAAACTGGGTTCTTCACGGTGGCGATGTAGTGCCTCCCTCGAATGCTCGCGTCGAGTTTGCTCTCCGTTGACGATCCGGCGTTTTGATTCACTGGAATGATGTCTTCTCCTCACGATTTGACATTGTGGAGAACTTGCGTGGCAAGTTTGAAACTCTTGATGAGTTGATAACTCTGAACGAGTTTTGAAGAACTCTGTAAAAGAGTTGTTTTGAACCGAAAATCGGTTGTAAGCCAAGGATGATGAAGCTCCTTGTTGCCGAACATTGAAGATGATCTTCCTTGGAGGATGATGCCGATCTCCTCAAAAGCTCGCCTAATGATCTCTCCTCTTGCTGCCAAGAAATTCCCAGATCCGAGAAAATGCCAGCCTTCAATGGTCGATCCGAGCCTAGAAAATCAAACCTTTAACTCAGTTGAGTTTACTCCCTTTTATAGGGAATTAAGGGGGTGTAACTGCCCTCTAAATCCGCTCCTAAGTGGGCGTGATTTTCTCAGATCGTGGGAAAAACGGTTCCTGCAACCGTTCAGCTCGTGCTTGAACGAGTCAAATGCCCACGTTGGCATTCGGGACCCCAACTCCTCGTTTTAGACTGGAGACGCGGAGTTGGGTACCTGTTGGACGTTGAAAAACATGGGTCCGACCCCAGCGTTTTAATGTTGTAACGCGGGTTCGACCCTCGTGTTTTGATGTTGTAACGCGGGTTCGACCCTGGTGTTTTGATGTTGTAACGCGGGTTCGACCCTGGTGTTTTGATGTTGTAACGTGGGTTCGACCCTGGCTTTTTACTGTTGACACACGGGGAGGACCTCCGCGTTTTGGTGTTGATACACGGGGAGGACCTCCGCGTCTTGCCTTGAAGAGATTATCACCAAGTAATCTCTTTTGTCATAGCATTGCAAAGATCATTGTCTTGTAATCTTCGTCTTGGCTCCTTGAGAATATGAGAGCCGTCAGATTATAACTCCCGATGTTGATTGTGAGTGCTATTGAACTAGAGCTCTCATCGGTTGTCGTGAAGGTCGTCAGATTGCAACCTTCATCGATCTACGTGAAAGTCTTCAGATTATAGCTTTCTGGAAGTCGTCAGATTGTAACTTCCATCATCGGTGTTTGATGGGGGATAAACTATCTATTGTGATTTTTAGACAGCCTACAGAACCCCCTCCAAAGTTTTCGAAAGTTCGCGGTTGACTGGGACGAATTTTCGGAATACTTTGGATCTTAACTCTGATCTTGGAGCTGTTGATTCCTTGTCGTAAAGGAGTCGTTCTTTGCACTCGCTTCGAAGGTATCTTGGTTGAATGGATTTGCCATGTAGGACCTGTGTGAAGGTATGCGCCATAATCCTGCTTCTGGAATACGGGGGTGAACCCCTGCGTTTTGAACTTGAGACGCGGGGCTGACTTCGGCATTTTGAATTTGGAACCCGGGTGTAACCTCGGCATCGTGATTTTTGCAATGTGGGTCTGACCTCGGCGTCGTGATTTTTGCACGCGGGTCTGACCTCGGCGTCATGACTTGAGACATGGAAGTGGCTTCCGTGCATTTTTGACTAAGTCTTTGAGACTTGTCTTTCGCTTATCTGTTGCAAGTCTCAGCTCACATCCATTAAGCTAATGGACCTACGAATATGCATAGGATTTTTGGCAAACCCTCAGCCATCAACGGATTTGATAAGCCTTTACCGACTACCGTTTGAGTCGGGCTAGCATGTGGATTGTCTAAGTCCGTTCCACATGTAACGTTGTGCTAAGAGAATGAACTCTCTTAGACTTAATGTTATGATTTTGAATACATAGACTCTGTCATTTTTACGGAAAAAGACTAACTGGCGATGCGTGTTAGGCGTAGACTTATCCCTACTTAGAATTTGGGATAAAGTTCCCCATGCGTGTAAGGCACGGATTCTGGTGTCTTTTTCACGGCAACAGACTAACCGGCAACGCGTGTTAGACGTAGACTTATCTCTAATTAGGGATCGAGATAAAGTCCCCCATGCGTGTAAGGCATGGATTCTGGTGTTATTAATAACAACCTGCTACGATGTTGAATACGTAGACTTCACCATTATTACGGGAATAGGCTATCCGGCAGTATGTGTTAGATGCAGACTTATCTCTAATTAGGGATCGAGATAAATTCCCCATGCGTGTCAGGCATGGATTTTGGCGTTATGAATAACAACCTGCCACGATGTTGAATACATGGGTTTTTGTCCTTTTTACGGTCAAAGACTCACCGGCAACGCGTATTAGGCGTTGACTTATCCCTTCTTAGGATTCGGGATAAAATTCCCCATACATGCAAGGTATGGATTCAGAGATTATTAATTTAATGATAATCACTGGCTACGATATTGAATACGTAGACTTTGTCACTGTTTCTTCCTGTGTTATTCGAAACACTGAAAGAAAATTAGAAGTGCCAGAAGTGTAGTATTAACTTGGCGTGAATTTTCACTTAGAGTGAAATTCAGAAAATTTCTTTATTATCACTGGGATAATTCCAGAAAATATTTAATCCACTGGGGATTTTATAGTGAAAACTTGCTATTCTTGTTGAAAAAGGATTAACAAGTTCATTGGGGAGAGTTTGACTGTTAGAGGTGTGATGTTAACCTAACAGTATTTTGTGGGCCTATCGCTCTATTGAAAAGAGTCGATAAGTTGATTTGTGTTGTCAGAGGTGTGATGTTAACTTGACTAGTTTGTGTTGCGATTGGAGCAATTTTGTGGACTTATCATCCTATTGACGAGGATTGATAAGTGGATTTGTCAGAGGTTTGATGTTAACGTGACAAGAGAATGTTACGATCGGAGCAACTTTGTGGACTTATCATCCTATTGATGAGGATTAATAAGTGGATTTGTTAGAGGTATAATGTTAATGTGACAAGAAGATGTTACGATCAGGGCAACTTTAAAGACCTATCGCTCTATTGAGGAGAGTCGATAAGTTGGAAGTATTGCGATCGGAGTAACTTTGAGGACTTATCATCCTATTGAAGAGGATTGATAAGTGGGTTTTGTCAGAGGTTTAGTGTTAACGTGACAAGAGAATGTTGCGATCAGAACAACTTTGTGGACTTATCATCCTATTGACGAGGATTGATAAGTTGATTTTGTCAGAGGTATGATGTTAACGTGACAGAAATGTTACAATCGAAGCAACTTTGTGGACTTATCATCCTATTGATGAGGATTGATAAGTTGATTTTGTCAGAGGTATGATGTTAACGTGACAAGAGAATATGTACTTGTGACTTGCACAAGGTTTTGGGAATTAGCGTCTCGCTGGGGAGACTTGCTAAGTGAGTTTTATCACCAGAAGCGATGAGTTTTGATATTTGTGATCTGAATAAGATTTTGAAGACTTAGTGTCTTGCTGGGGAAGATTGCAAGTTGAGCAATTTTGAGGACCTATCATCCTATTGACAAGGATTGATAAGTTGATTGTCAGAGGTGTATTGTTAACGTGACAAATTAGGAGTGATGCAGGATGCATGCATACTCTGTGGGGGTGATGATCGTCAGAAGTGTAATGTTAACTCGACGATATAAAAGATTCGTTACTCTTAATCCAATGGATTCCAAATAACCAACGCCAGTCGTGATTAAGACTTAGCAGGGGAATAAAAAGAGGTAGACAAGGCACATCGCCTAGTGAGGCACTATCCATGAAATCGAAATAGAGGCACATCACCAGGTAGGCCATTATCTAATGAGTTTGACTATCAGAGGTAACGGTTAACGTGATAGTTTTGTGGACCTGCCATCCTACTTGAAGAGGATTGGCAAGAGAATTTGGAGGGAATGGACTATCAGAGGTAATCATTAACGTGATAGTTTGGATAGACCTACTATCCTTCTTCAAGAGGATTGGTGGGGGAATCTGGAGAAAACAGACTATCAGAGGTGATCATTAACGTGATAGTT
>BQKN01066327.1:233532-245758 GCA_022839385.1 Asparagus kiusianus | reverse complement strand
AAACAGACTATCAGAGGTGATCATTAACGTGATAGTTTTAGTGGACCTGCCATCCTATTAGAGTGGATTGACAAGTTGATGGACTATCAGAGGTAAATGTTAACGTGATAGTTTTGTGGACCTGCCATCCTATTGAAGCGAATTGGCGGGAGAATTTGGAGGGAAATTGATTATCAGAGGTGATCATTAACGTGATAGTTTTAGTGGACCTGTCATCCTATTGAAACGGATTGACAAGCTGATAGACTATCAGAGGTAAATGTTAACGTGATAGTTTTGTGGACCTGCCATCATATTGAAGCGGATTGACAAGTTAATGGACTATCAGAGGTAAATGTTAACATGATAGTTTTGTGGACCTGCCATCCTATTTAAGAAGATTGGCAAGTTGATAGACTATCAGAGATAACTGTTAACATGATAGTTTTGTGGACCTGCCATCCTGTTAAAGAGGATCGGTAAGTTGATAGACTATCAGAGGTAACTGTTAACGTGATAGTTTTGTGGACCTGCCATCCTATTTAAGAAGATTTGCAAGTTGATGGACTATCAGAGGTAACTGTTAACGTGATAGTTTTTTGTGGACCCGCCATCCTATTGAAGAAGATTAGTAGGAGAATTTGGAGGGAAATTGACTATCAGAGGTGATCATTAACGTGATAGTTTTAGTGGACCTATCATCCTATTGAAACGGATTGACAAGCTGATAGACTATCAGAGGTAAATGTTAACGTGAAAGTTTTGTGGACCTGCCATCCTATTGAAGCGGATTGACAAGTTAATGGACTATCAGAGGTAAATGTTAACATGATAGTTTTGTGGACCTGTCATCCTATTGAAGCGGATTGACAAGTTGATGAACGTGATAGTTTTGGTAGATTTTATGGTTAACAGAGGTATTCTATTAAACATAACAACTCAGAAAATTTATTACTCATAATCCACTGAACTACCAATAAACCAACCCCCAGTCTTGAACAAGTGCAAGGGGAAAAAGAGAAGACATGACACATCGCCTAGTGAGCCATTATCTAACGAGTTTGACTATCAGAGGTAGTTGTTAATGTGATAGTTATTGGATCCGCCATCCTACTGGAAAGGATTGACTTCAGTGGCCGTAGTATCTTTCGGTTCTGACTGGGAAGAGTGAGCTTGGTTCGATTGCTCAGGAGAAGATTGGACTTGGTCCGATTGCTCAGGAGAAGATTGGGCTTGGTCCGATCGCTCAGGTTGATCCTACCTACTTTGTTCTTCAGCTTTGATCCTGGCAATAATCTTTTGAGCATGTTCGCCTTGAGAGATCAGTTGTCTCCAGGAACGGCATTCTACAACCCCTATTCGAGCTAGGATGTTGGTCTGTAGGTTGTGTCGACAGGTCTCTACTAAGGTAGACTGTGTCATACCTGACGAACACCGGAGAGCCGTGGTTCGGAACCTCTTGACGAAGGCTTTGACGGACTCCCTCTTCTTCTGCTTAGTGGCGAGAAGAGTATGGATGGAGACTTCTGTATCCTCTTCAAAGAATCTTGATAGGAAGAGTCTCTCTAAATCTGTCCACTTTTGGATACATCCGGCAGGCAGTTTCCTGAACCATTCAAAAGCAACTCCCTTGAGGGTACCAATGAACAATCGAGCCAGAATGGCGTCGTTTGATATCACATTCCCAGTCTGTGACTTAAAATGATAGATATGTTGGTTCGGTGATCCCGTGCCGTCAAAAGTTTGTAGTGTCGGGACCTCGAATTTTGGAGGATAAGGGGTTGTATCTGTAGGCATCGAAAATTGCCGATAGGTCCCCACTCACAGCTCGGTGTTAACGATCGACGATCGAACGACGCTACCCAGTTCATAAGAGCTCAAATGACGCCGGTGACCGACTGAAGCAAACCGACGAATTACGTGAGCCGACAGAATGTCAGAATCACGAGAATACGGGTTGACCGAAAACCCCGCGATCACCGCAATTGGACCAACGCCCGCTGTGCCCCAATCACCCCACGGATAATCCAACCATCGAGGCCTACAGAGCTCGCCGTCACGATTCCAACGCATCTGAAATCACTCAAATCCGAGTTCGGACGAAAAGTCAACAGCGAGTCAACGGCGGGACAACGGCAGGACAACGGCAGGACCTCGGACTGCGTTGGGACACCCAAATGGGCCTCGGCAGGCCCGGGACACCCGAGAGGCGTCTTGGCAAAGCCAAGACACCCCAGGGGTGTCTCGGCCAGGGCCAAGACACCCCCTAGGGGGTGTCTCACATCAGCCCCCCCTTTCTCCTTTTGGCTATAAATAGCCCCCTTGGCCTCCTTTGTGAGGGGCTCTTGATTTTTGGCACTCAATCCAAGGCTGAATTAACTTAGCCAAGGATTGTTCTGCAAGAGAGCGGCGAAGCCCTGCCGGAGTGAGGAGTCAGAGTCTGCAGGAGAGCGGCGAAGCCCTGCCGGAGCAAGGAGTAAGGCGTTCTTCATCAGCACCCTTTATTCACCCCCTTCTGTGCCTTGGTGTTGCCCTTCGCAGGCGACACTGAGAAGAGCTATTATCTCGCGTTAGCCGAGATATACGCTTTAAACTTCTAAGATCTCACGCGGATCGACGAAGTTCTGTTTCTATATCCCTCCGCGGATAGACGAAACTCTGCCGGATTTTACCGGAAAGGATCTTGAAGAGTCGGTGGTCCACGGATATCGACGTCCCCGTCACAGGCCAACAACCCACGCAAGCGAGACCGTACCAAACCGGGCTCTCGTGTTTATTTTCGTTTAAGTTGTAACCCCTTGTTTTCATTTTATACTGTTGTAACGATCGAAGTTGTAACAGATCTCGAAAAAGAGAACATCAATGAAAACAGCAACTTTTACCGGAAACAAGCTGGCGACCACAGTGGGAGCCGCCGACCTCGCTGCCGAGATCGGAGTGACGCAACCGGCCTTCAAGATCCGGGTGAATGAAGAGGTCGAGTACGAGTTCGACCAGCAGAAGTATGAAGAGTACCTCTCCTCCTCCTCCTCCAGATCTGCCTCTCCGCATCGGCGCAGGAAGAACCCATCTCCAAAAAGGGCTTGCGGGATCTCCAACTCCTCAATTCAAGACCCCGCCGTCGCTGCTGCTACACTTGCACCACACAACGGCCTTGCGTCGATCAGTGTGGTCAAGAACGTAGATCCAACAGCATCAAAGGCAATGGGTGATGCTGCTCCAACTCCATCAAAAAGGGCGATCCAAAGACGCCGCCAACGCCTCGCTCAACAGCTCGCCAGGGCTAAGGAGTCGAAAGATGGAGTGCGCTATGCAGAGGATCTGAAGTCGAGGCAACGACAAGAGCAACGGCAAGCAATCAACCTCCCCTCCAAAACAGAAGCAAGTGAGTGGATCCGCGTCAAGAGGAACCGCTCCACGCTCGAGGAGCGAATCAAGAAGCGCCGCGCTCTACTCGCACATGCCCGGCTCCTCCTGAAGAAGGCAGAGGAGATGCAGCGAGAAACGGCGGTCAAAACGCCGTCCAAAAGCAAACTGGTGTGGGTTCCTAAATCAACACCAACACTTCCAGCAAAGAAGGGCAAGATTATCGCCCAGAGTTCAACCAAATCAGAGCCTACTCCTCCTGTACCGGCACCCTCAACAGGGCCAGGTAAAAAAGGGGATCATTCAAGATCCCAGGTTCCTTTGACGAGTCGCCTCGGTCCCTTACCGGAGAACCGAGGAAGAATACCCGTCAAAGAACGGCTGGGACCATTGAAAGGTCCCCAAGTTAAAAACCAGACCGGGGGTCGAATCAATCCCCCCAAGAAAGATGAAAAAGGGAAGGCCCCTATCACCGACCGCATTGAGTTGCGAGTCGAACTGAAAGAGCCCGTTCGATTTCTACGCTCCCAAAAACGTAAGATTGAACGGGCCACTCTTGAAAAATCTAACCATGTTTTGCATTCCCAAAGGGAAACACACTCGTCTGAGGATGAGCGTGTTATACCAAGGGACACCTACCAACACTCTGTAGGTTGCTCCAGCTATCAAGCTGATGAGCTGTACTACAGGGCCGGGGGTGTGGGAAAATCTCGAAAGAGATACATGCAGGATACGGAGTCCCGCTGCCCGTGTGCCAACATTATCAAGGCAGTGCTGTCCGAGTGTTGCTGTGCTCAAACCCCAACAAGAATCTCGGTGTTCGAGAGACTCTCCAAGCCGAAGCGTTTCCACAAGAAGAAACCGCTCCGCCGAGAGGATGAATACTCGAAAGTGTCAGTCAACATGACCGGCAGAGGGGGATCAACACCACGTCTCAACTTGGATCAGCTTGCCGAGGCTTCCCGATGCATGACATGGTTGCGGTCGGGAACCATCAAACGAAAGAATTACCCAAGAGTACATAAGGGACTTTCCCTAGAAGAAGAAGAATCAGATGCTGATTCTGATACCTGCTCCGCCGTCGCATCCGACGACACAACTTCGAGTGCGGGCCAACCTTATGAATCGCTCATGATCAGCGCCGAACAAGTGTCGAAAATACTTGAAGAAGTCCTGGCCAAGCAAAAGGAGAGCTTCAAATTTGAAATGGAGATGGCCATGCAGCGGATGAGGGAGATGCACGACCAACAGATCGCGGCGATGACGGTTCACCAAGGAGAACCGAGTCAACGCAATCCAGAGGAGCATGAACGGGAAGGGGATAATGTCAACATCCCTCCTGTCAACACCAACACTGGGGGTGGTCCCGCAGAAGATAATGCAAAAGAGGACCATGTCACCTCACCTCGAAGCCACTCGAAGACCGAGACAAGTGAGGACAGGAAGATGAAAGACTTGGAGAGCAAAATCAATGCGCTGATGAGTGCTCAAGAGGTAAAAAGGTCTGGTATACCCTGCCCCTATCCAAGGGAGTGGGAATCGATCCCATATCCGGCAAAGTTTAATCTGATTAACTTTACGCCGTTTGATGGGAAGGGTTCCCCTACCCAGCATTTAATCTACTTCAAGTCTCATTTAGGAATCATTTCTGGAAATGAGCCCCTCATGGTGCGGTCATTCGTCGGCACTCTTCGCGGAGCTGCCTTTGATTGGTACCGCCGTCTCAAGCCTGGGAGTATCAACGGCTGGGATGACATGGAGGACATGTTCCTAACAAACTTCTTTGATGATGACACCGAGGTTTCAATCGGTACGCTGTTCGATGAAAAGCAAAAGAACGGCGAGACGGTTGAAAACTTCGTGAAGAGGTTCCGGAACAAAGCTATGAATTGCAGGGATCCGGTCAGCGAGGATTTCATTCTCGAGACTTGCCACAACAACCTCACGCTCGACATCCTTGAAGCCATGGGAATGGCGCCATCTAAAACCTGGAAGGATTTGAAGATGCGTGGAGAGCGAGCTGAACGATTCCTCAAGAGGAAAAAGGCAGAGAGGGGACAGATACCCAACAATGCCCCGCAACCAAATTTTACCCCCAAGGGTAAAGGGAAGGCGCATGCGAATGCGGTGGTCGCAAATCAAGTCTTTGAAGTACAAGCACAACCGCAACAGCAGCAGCAGCCGCAGCAGCCGCAACAGCAACAACAGAGGGCGCCTCAACAACCCAGGTGGCAACAACAGCCCCAGAAGCAAAAGGTTGGGGAGCCGAGGTTCCCAAAAGTCTACTCGTTCAAAGAGGATGAAATCCCCGGTATCTTCAAGTATTTGGTCGAGAATAACAAGATCAAGTTGCCGCCGATTCAGGATCAAGAAGATGCCAAGAGGGTCAATGATCCGAAATACTGCGCATTCCACCGAGCGGTGCACCATCCTACCAAGGTATGCTACGCTCTCAAGGATAAAATTCAGGCCCTAATCGATGTTGGGGTTATCACCATGAAACAGCCCAAGGAGAAGAAGGTGGGCGCAAACACCATATCCATTAGTTTTGGGTCCGTACCCTCGAGTTGGTTCCAACACGAGTCGGTGATCAAAGCGGCGGTGAAGACAGTGAACGATGATCCACACCAGCAGCGCCAGAAAGGGCTTGTGCCACACACAGCCCCAAATGGCGAGATCTTGTGGGTTCATCCGGACTTGATCGCAGATGAACAGTGGGCCGGGACCTCTTCCACAAAGAACAAGAAGAAGTCGAAGAGGAAGGGCAAATCGTGCTACGGTGCTTCTGCCATACCGGGGGTGGATGATGACAAAATTCCAACCTTCCCACTTTCTGAGGACGAGCAAGAAGCTTTTGCAACCCGAAGTGGGAATGAGTATCACTTCAAGTATCCGGAGGCTACCGAGCAGTTGGGTACCAAAACCCCACCTTCCAAGACGCTGTCAGAACTGGGGATTTCAGCAATTCCCCCAACACCTGCGGTGGCTACGGAGAGAATCCCGCAGAAGGATAAAGGAAAAGAGCCTGTACGTCAAGAAGCTCAGAACCCGAGGCCGCCTCGATTCAATCATCCAATTGGACGAGACAAACCGGGGAATACAAGCTCTCCACCTCATTTCGACATTATGGCGCAATTGGCCAACATCCCGGCCAGGATAACTCTATACGAGTTGCTGCGGTTGTCGAAGGATACACGGAAGGCGCTACAAGAAGCCTTGAGTGATTCCGAAGCCTTCTTGACTCGGATCAAACCATCTTCCGAAGAACCGGAGTCGTCAGCTCAACAATGCAATCTGGCGGCGCATCACTTCCCCTGCATCTCTTTCACCAAAGAAGATATGCAGACAAAGAACTCAAATCATGACAGGCCCTTGTACTTCACCGGGCATATCGGCTCCAGCGTTGTCAACCGGATCCAAGTCGATCCGGGTTCCGCTGTCAGCATCATGCCATTCCGACTGATGCATCATCTCGGAATCCCGACTAGCAAATTAGCGTCCACTGGCACGACGATTTACGGATTCAACACCAGCGGGTCCAAACCCTTGGGGAAGATCCGAATCAAATGCCAGATTGGGGATTTGAAGTCGGAAGTTACATGCTATGTGATTGACGCGGAAACATCCTATAATTTACTGTTGGGTCGGCCTTGGATCCACGGTAACCTTATAGTCCCGTCAACTCTGCATCAATGCCTCAAATATGTGGGCACAGATAATGAAGTCAAGACGGTGGTCGCGGATAAGCAACCGTTCAAGGGATTGGAGAATTACTTCACCGATTCCCTTTTATACGGCGCTGAATCCGATACTGAACCATCGGCCCAAGGAACGGACAGCGGTGATGAAGCTGATACCGAACCAGGGCTTGATTACGATGGCGGTTTTGTTTTAAACGACATTGTACCCATTGTAATCAATCTTGACGATGATGAATCATCGGAAGATAGTTGTAATTGGCAACTTGCCGAAGAACTATCAATAAACGATGATTTAGAGTACTCGACGGGTCTTGATGATATCACCAACGAACTCTATGCTAACCCTGATTTGTATATGCCTCTTCAATCATTTTGTTTGACGAAGAAGCAGGTACACGACCCTTGCGGAACAACGCTCATCATCCCCGCAGGGATTGGGGGTGGAAAGGAGGTCGTCTACGGCAAAGGAAGAGCATCTCCGATACCCAACCATTTCTTGGAAGAGGAAGACGACGATGATAAACCGGCCCATCATCTATCCAAATACGATGCGAAAGCACGCAACATGATGGAAAGGCACGGGTATGACTTCAAGATCGGAGAGGGTCTTTTCTTTGGTCGAGGTCCACGGGTTCCACCCCGGATGGCCTATGTACCGAAGGGAAAACCCGATAATTACTATCGCCACAAAAGAGGGCTAGGCTATTTCTCATCAGATGATGAGTGTGGCTGGCAAATCATCGACCAGATTGCTAACAAGACTAGGAAGGGATATTCTTCCGACTCTTCGGGTTGGGATTCCGACGCTAGTCTTGGTGAAGTGTTCAAGAAGCTAATGTCGAACATGACTACGGTCGATCCAACGACAATAGAAGAAGATGATGAGATGCCGACATGGGAAGACCCGTGGGTTCATCACTTAAACATGCAGTACGGTGATAGGTTCGAGCAAAGAGAGCCTCCTACCGAAGACCAAGTCGTTCAGGTGAATATGGGAACCGAGGAGAATCCAAAGCCAATATTCATCAGCGATAGCCTCTTACCTGAAGAGAAGGAAGAGTTGATCTCTCTTATTCGAGAGTACATCGACGTGTTCGCCTGGAATTATGAAGACATGCCAGGTCTCGATCCAAATGTAGCAGTGCATCGTCTCAACATTAAGCCGGAGGTCAAACCAGTCAAACAACAACAACGACGGTTTCGTCCGCAAATGATGGAGGCAATCGAAGCTGAAGTCAAAAAGCTCATCGATTCGGGATTTATCCGAGAGGAACAACATCCCAAATGGCTTGCCAACATTGTTCCGGTCCTGAAGAAGAACGGGAAGATCCGGATATGCATTGACTTCAGGGACCTCAATGCAGCCTGTCCAAAAGACGATTTTCCTCTACCCATCACGGATGTTATCATCGACAACACGTGCGGGTTCGAGAGGATGTCCTTTATGGATGGTTTCTCTGGTTACAACCAGATAAAGATGCATCCAGATGATGAGAAGCACACCGCATTCAGAACGCCTCTCGGTGTCTTCTGCTACACAGTCATGCCCTTCGGCTTGAAGAATGCAGGTGCTACATATCAGCGAGCCATGTCGAAGATCTTTCAGGAACATCTCCGAAAGACAGTCGAGTGCTACGTGGACGATCTGGTCGTGAAAAGTCGTGATAAAAATGATCACATTAAAGACTTAAAGACCATGTTCGACTTGATGCGGGCCCATCAATTAAAGATGAATCCCACCAAGTCTTTCCTCGGAATGGCTAGTGGAAAATTCCTGGGGTTCGTCGTCACCACCAAAGGTATTCACATTGATCCGGACAAAGTGAAGGCGATCAATGAATTGCAACCTCCGAGAAACCTCAAAGAGCTCAGAGGACTGCAAGGGCGATTGGCTTATATCCGTCGGTTTATCTCGAACCTCTCGGGGAAGTGCCAACCGTTCTCCAGGCTCACAAAGAAGGGCGTGTCATTCGTATGGGACGAGGCTTGTCAAAAGGCGTTCGAGAGTATCAAAGAATATCTCTCGAAACCTCCCGTACTCGTTGCACCGAAATCGGGCAAACCGTTCTTGATTTATGTCAAGGCGACGAGCCACTCATTAAGTGCATTGCTTGCACAAGATGACGATAACGGTCACGAGCAGGCGGTATATTACTTAAGCCGAACCATGGTAGGCGCAGAATCCCGATATCCCATGATTGAGAGAGAGTGCCTCGCCTTGGTATTCGCCATACAGAAGATGCGACATTATTTGGTGGGACAAACCATCTATGTCATCTCCAAAGTTAACCCGGTCCGAGTGTTCATGACTCAACCGGCTTTCATGAGCTGGCGATTAGCGAAGTGGGCTCTACTCTTGTCCCAATACGATCTGCACTTCAAACAGCAGAAGTCAGTAAAAGGACAAGCCATCTGCGATCTCCTGGCAGCTAATCCAACGACGGACGCCGCCGAGATATATGACGACTTACCTGATGAAACCCACGAAGTCAACGCAACTTCGCACCAACAAGTGTGGCGTTTGTACTTCGACGGCGCTTCACGAGCAGCTAATGCCGCAGGTACTCCTGGATGTTCTAAGGTCTCCTCCGGAGTTGGAGTTGTCTTAGTTTCCCCGGGAAAACATGTGATGCCTCGAGCCTACTCATTAACCGAGCCATGCTCGAATAATGTGGCAGAGTACAACGCACTGATTATAGGACTCAACTTTGCCAAAGAGCTGGGGGTTGAGTATCTCGAAGCCTTCGGTGATTCTCAACTAATCGTCAAACAGGTCCAAGGGGAATATGAAGTTCGAAGTCAGGATCTAATCCCGTATCACAAGATAGCGGTAGAACTGGCAGAATCGTTTGAAGGATTCTTCATCGAGCACGTTCCGCGGTTGCAGAACACTTACGCAGATGCGTTAGCAGCTTTAGCTGTATCTCTGGCACAGCCACCCGGGACAGAACAATTTGTCACGGTAGGAACTCACCAACTCTTAGTGCCGCTTCACGATGAAAATGGCAGAGAAGAAGAGGTTCAGGAGGCGCACACAACTCAGGCTGAGTTTGAGCCCCGGGATTGGCGCTTCCCCATCATCGACTACGTCCTACATGGGATCTTGCCAGAAGACGTAAAGGAAAGAGAGTCGATCAGACGAAGAGCTCCGAGATTCTACTATAATACAGAGAATCGAACGCTATACCGCAGGGGGTATGATGGCGTGCTGGCACGGTGTCTATCAACCAAAGAAGCTGAAGAAGTGCTTAAAGAGGCGCATGAAGGAGAGTGCGGCGCGCACCAACCTGGTCCCAAGCTTTATGATCGCATCAGGAGAATGGGATACTTTTGGCCCTCCATGATGCATGAGGCAATTGTATACGCCCGGAAGTGTCACGCGTGTCAGGTACACGCGAATTACATGCACCAGCCTCCGGAACACCTTCATCCTTCGGTTACGTCATGGCCGTTCGAGACCTGGGGAATGGACATTGTTGGTCCTATAACTCCTCCATCAGTCAAAGGCGATCGGTTCATCCTGGCGATCACTGATTACTTCTCCAAATGGGCTGAAGCAGTTCTACTCAGAGAAGTCAAGACGAGCAACGTCATTGCATTCATCAAGCACCATATCATCTACCGGCATGGTGTTCCAAGACGAATCATACATGACAACGGTCCTCAATTTATCAGCAACGCCTTCATAAGGTTCTGCGAAAAATTCAAAATTCAGGACATCTCGTCGACAGCTTATAATCCCACAGCAAACGGTCTAGCTGAAGCCTTCAACAAGACTATCATAAAGCTCTTGTCAAAGCTTATGAAAAATAACAAGCGAGATTGGGATGATAAGCTCGGCGCAGCTCTATGGGCCTATCGTACCACTGTACGTACACCAACCGGCGCAACCCCGTACTCATTGGTGTATGGATGCGAAGCCGTTCTCCCTCTGGAAGTCCAAATTCCATCTCTTCGGATCACTCTTGCAACCCAGATGACGACCGAGGAACAGCATCAGAAGCGCCTCGAAGAACTCGAGATGCTCGATGAAAAGCGCCTGGAAGCTCAACAGCACATCGAGTTTTACCAAGCCAGAATTTCTCGAGCCTTCGACAAAAAGGTTCGACAAAGGAGTTTTAAGGAAGGGGACTTGGTCTTAACCGAGAAACGTCCTATGATCCTTAACTCCAAGAAGAAAGGCAAATTTGAACCCAAATAGGAGGGACCGTTCGTAGTGGAAACAGTTTACTCGAACGGCGCCTATCGTCTAGTCACCAAAGATGGTGACCGGCTCATGATGCCAATAAATGACAAATTTCTGAAAAGATACTATCCTTAGTATCCTCAGAAGAATTGAGGTACCGGGAAGTTCCCGGAAGAATACCACATCGGGGTATTCTTAGGGATAACCCGGTCGCTGATGAACAAGAAATCAGTATTCGAATTCCGAATATTCTTGTTTGTCAGAATTTAACTCTCACAAGCACTCTTTTGCTGAGATGAGATCTAATCATTGATTCTCCCCTCGCAAAACTTTCAGTGGTCTCTACCATACAATTTCCCTTGGTCAAACCTTACTACAGTTAGGATCAAAGCCAAATTCCCCTCTCGATTCCGTCAATGAACAAGAGGTCCACAAATCGAGCGATCAAACCTTCTTTCGGTTATGATCATTCTCACACTCCCCACTTGGTCAAACCTTACTACAGTTAGGACCACAACCAAATTCCCCTCTCGATTCCGTCAATGAACGAGAGGTCCAATTTCAAATCGAATGACCAAACCTTACGACAGTTAGGGTCGTTTGAACCTTTCGATTCGGTAATCAAACCTTACGACAGTTAGGATTATCCGAATCTTTTTCGATTCTCGGAGTGGAGATCCCACTCCTAGTTTCATCCTTCGGATCCTGGGGGTGGAGATCCCACCTCGAGTTTCCTTTCCTGCTGAAGATAGAATATAAAATTCTTCCTCTTCAGAGTCAAATGACCAAACCTTACGACAGTTAGGGTCGTTTGAACCTTCCGATTCGGTAATCAAACCTTACGACAGTTAGGATTATCCGAATCTTTTCGATTCTCGGAGTGGAGATCCCACTCCTAGTTTCATCCTTCGGATCCTGGGGGTGGAGATCCCACCTCGAGTTTCCTTTCCTGCTGAAGATAGAATATAAAATTCTTCTTCTTCAGAGTCAAATG
>BQKN01066327.1:142645-218532 GCA_022839385.1 Asparagus kiusianus | reverse complement strand
GATTATCACCAAGTAATCTCTTTTGTCATAGCGTTGCAAAGATCATTTTCTTGTAATCTTCGTCTTGGCTCCTTGAGAATATGAGAGTCGTCAGATTATAACTCCCGATGTTGATTGTGAGTGCTATTAAACTAGAGCTCTCATCGGTTGTCGTGAAGGTCGTCAGATTGCATCCTTCATCGATCTATGTGAAAGTCTTCAGATTATAGCCTTCTGGAAGTCGTCAGATTGTAACTTCCATCATCGGTGTTTGATGGGGGATAAACTATCTATTGTGATTTTTAGATAGCCTACATATGGCAACGTAATTAATGTTCATCCTATTCTCAGAACTATCCATCTTGTAAAACCCCAAAAATTTGAGATGTTATTAATTGTGATAAGTGGATATTTATCATGATAAATATCATTGAATGGGGTATGAGTATGGTAGTACGTGTTTTGAGTATAAACAAGTTTATACATGAGAATGAAACGAGTCAAAAACATGCACAAAGGCAAAACGTGCACAAACTGGAAAAATGTGGTCCGTTTCTCTACCATATATATCACATGTTCACGAATTTTTTCAATATTGTTTTAGAGTTTTGAAACCCTAGCAGCCATCAAATACTTTTATAAACTCTAGTTTGATTTTTAAGAGCTTTTGGAGTGGGATTTCAGTTTGTTTTGGGCTTGTGGCTTAGGGATCTATCTTGGAATTGCATCTTGTACTATTTTTAACAAGTCTCAGGCGAGTTTCATCTCTGCTAACACTACTCCTAAGTTTTTAAAGGTTTATAATGAGTTTTAATGTAATTTTATTGAGCCTAATCGACTAGTTGGAGTATAAAAGCAATTCTTTTATATTATATGAATAAATATCAAATTTTTTTGTGTTTAAAAGCTTAAGAATGAATTTACAGAGGTGATTTATGATCTGAAAGTAAATAACAATATGGTTTAACTGAGTTTTGATCTTTTTATCGACATATCGATGTTTTCGTGCATGTTTAGGGTTTGAATATAATATATCTCATAATTAATTATGTTTCATGTGTTTAATAATTTTTAAAGATGTTAATCTAGTGTTTATAATATTCTGCACAAGTTTTATGACGAATTAAACAAGTTTGAATCATGAAAAATATGTACGAACACAAAATCACAAACCTGCAGAGCAGACTGCTGACCGCGATACGGTTGACTGTCGCATAGGACGCGGTCGACCGCTAGGCAGGTAGAAGCCTGTGCATGTTTCGACTCATGTTTGAAGTTTTTAAGGGATTTTCTCGATCTATTTGAGATGTAATATGATGTTTACGACCTGTCTAATACCTAAAGTGTTTGTGAATACGAAATATGGACACGCACATTGAGATAAGTGCATGAATGCTTTAAATATGTTCTTAAATAAATATATATGTATAGAGGAGATGCACAATACAAGTTTGAGTTATTATTGTTGGTATAACATATAATTGTTTTCTTCGAAAGTCGTTTCCATTGATGATTCCATTAAACTTCAGTCGTTTTCAATGAATTACAATAAAAAATGAGAAAATTACAACTTTCTAGGAAATAACACAAAAAATTGTTTATCGATTCCTGTTTTGTGGGACTTTGCCTATGCCGGGAGTGATTTGGCTCGTGGACCACCGATTCACAGATCGTGAGGATCTTTGGTATCCTTCCTTCATTTAGAATCAAGAATGAAAATCAGTGAATATATTATCGAAGTAAGACAATCACTCTTCTTAAGATCAAGTCAAAGCTCGAATCTCAAGGAATCACACAAAGAACTCAAGTTTTATTGTTCTGTCTGCTCTTACTGCTTCAATTTGCTCGATCCCTGTAAATAGTGCCCCTTGGGGGGTATTTATAGCCTCCAGGAGAAGTTCAACTAAAAATATAGCGTTTCGAAGAAATTGTGCGTGGAAGACAGTGTTTGCTGTCTCGACGGCCGAGACAGTAAAGACTGTCTCGAAAAACCCAAACTGCCTGACAGTTTGTATTGTAACTGTTTTCCCACGTTTCAAACTCTGTTATCTTGATAGTTATTCACATGATTCTTGCCCACGACGTTTTCCATGTTCTTTGACAGTTAATGGACACGTGTCTTGCAGTTATTTCAGCAACTTTTAACTGTTTCAGAGCTGTCTTGTGTGCGAGACAGTAAACACTGTCTTATGTGTGAGACAGTAAACACTGTCTTGTGTGCCGAGATAGTAAACTCTATCTCGTATGGTGAGACAGTAAACACTATCTCGTGTGCGAGACAGTCCACATCGTCTTGATCTTTCCAAGATAGCATGAGGCCAATTCCTGTGATCCTTTGGATGATCTTCTCTTTGTTTGGATATCTATCAGCATTTTTGATGCCTACAGATACCCCCTCCAAAGTATTCCAGACTCATTCTTTTATAGAGGAGTCTGGGATACGTTGGATAAGATGGATTTTATTTACGATCCCTTCAATGCTTGGTTGAGTAGATCGTGTAGAAGGTCCCGTAAATGGCTTCAACTCTTGATCTCTTCATCCTTTAGTCTATTCAGTTCTTTGTACAATAGCTAATATTCTTCCGGTACTACGCTTATCGCTTGACCGTTGTCGAGATCTTGAATCGAAGCTGGTATTTGTACTTGTAAATTCGGCTTTTGTCACCAAATTGATACTGGATTTTTTTTCACTGTATCAATCTTCATAAGAACACAGTCTATACTCATGTATTTTTCGGAGTTTTCGGGGAATAGTTTAACTTCGTATACCTATTGGGAGTTTGTCAGGTTATCCTTAAGAATATTCAGAGTAATATTCTCCAGAAACTTCCTATCGAAGGTAAGAAAATAGTTTAGACTCGTGTACCTGTTGGAGTATCTGAATTAGGATGAAAAATACCATCAAGTGGCAAATTCTGCCCAAGGCAATCGTCACTGTCTCGCTCAGTGAGACAGTGTTTTCTGTCTCGCGTTGCGAGACAGTTTATACTATCTTGCTCGGCGAGACAGTGAATGCTGTCTCGCTGTCCGAGACAGTGAATACTGTCTCGGATTGCTGAGTCAGGGGTATAAAACCCCGACTTAGGGTTTTTTTTAGGGTTTCACATCGAATTTCAGTGATTTTTTGGGCAAAAATCCAGCGATTTTCAGTGAGTTTTTGGCCTCTTCTTCTTCTCTTTGTTTCTGATTTGGGTGGAGCTCTTGTTTGGGGAGATTTTACTCGGATTTTGCTGGACTCTACTAGGTTTGTTCTCCCTCTAACTGTTGAAGTCTCAATTTTTCTTTAATTCTATCCCATGCACACGTACGTTGTGATATTTTTGCCGATTACATACTCAAAACCCTAACTTTCTTGTTGGATTTCGACAGGGATCACATTTTCATTATGTCACCACGAAGATCTCAAGTTCCCCGAGGCCGTTCGACTATCCTGACTGCCGAGGAGACTGATACTGTTGCTGCTTCGTATGGGGGTATACTCCTTTCACCCTTTCACCCAGTTAAACATTGCATCTTATTAATTTTATCTGTATATATCCATATTTGTATGTAAACCCTCGTTTATCATCCTTTGAGATGCATTCAAGAAGAGCCGGTATCCTCCTTTGAGGGGATCGACGCTAAAAAGTGTTTGTTTTGCTTGGACAAAACACGCTTCTGGGTATACAGGGGCGATTTCATTCTACCCTACGTATGTTGAAAGGTTTTTATATGCTGTTATAATATTCGTGCATAGTAATGCATATCTCTTTAATACGTGTAGTAAATAAAAATCATCACACCTGTTATGAGATGACGATTCTATCTTATGGAATAAGATATACCGTTTTCTCTAAAATCTTAGGACTATTCTTACACCATTTATGTGTACTTTTTCTTTGTCAGTCCATTTTCCTTTTGCAATCTTCACCGCTAGTGAATTCACAGGTCAAAGTACTACCACCCACTCTTATTATGAAGGACTCCCGTTAGTTGAGTCATCTCCCCAGTTCAACTCGGACTACAGCGAAGGGGCCATGGAATTAATATGACGAGGTGGTTGTCATATTCTGTGACGGTTAATCATAGGCACTACTTTGATTTCAGAGCAAGATTCGAATCAGTGTATAAGAAAACCAGATTTCTTATTCAGTGACTCTATAAAAGACCCGACAGTCGTTTCTTGTAGACCTGCGCAGTGGTTGCATGTGAGTGGGTCGACCTTCTTGTATCTGCCCTGGATTCCTCGTGAGCATTCACTTTTGATGTTCAGGAATTTGTCAGTTGGACGAGAGATGTTTTGAAGATTGACTAAAAATCACGATCGCGTCCATTACGGTTTTATTGGGAAAGAAGCCACCCCGGGTTCCAGTGACAAGGTTTCCGTGCGAGGACTTCATCCATGTGTCTTAGGCCAAGATAATCTGCCCCAGAATGAAAAGGCGGCACAGGCAAACACCGTGAAGAATAGGTTAGTTGTGTTGGGAAAAGAGTTTCCTATCATGAAGTTCAGATGTTATGGATGGGTCCACTATTTTGGAGATAAATGGTGGACAAGAATGACCCGATATGTATTGAACCTCTGGGGACGAGAATTAGCAAAGTTAGGATTATTTGTTCCGATTCGCGCCAGCATGTACGGTCTGCAAATTAGCGTGGATCACTTCTTTGCTTTATTTGAGATCTACAATCCCGATACCAACACTTTCTTCACTAAGAACGGGGAGCTTGGACTGCCATTACATGAAATGATGAAGGTTTCGAGGCTGCCTATAGGTGACGTCCCATATCAAGAATTCTTCCCCACTGTCAGTCAACTGAATAGGATGAAGGATCGATCAGCCATGACTTTTGACACCTTATGGGAGTTGACATGCCACTATCATATAGCTGTAGCTGAGATGGAGACTAGAGCTAAGAAGAAATCTTCCCAGATTAGCTTGAAACAATTTACAGATTATTTGTTCAAGAACCTTGAGAGCCGTTCGAAAGAAGTGTGTGGACTATCCCCCTTAACTCCGAATGAGATTAACTGATTGTTGGAGAGGACTAATGCATAATCCTACACTTCCCGCTCAGAAGACGGCTTTCCTTACGGCACTAAATTCCATTCTTACTTATGCCAAGCCGGCATTCCAATCAACTCAACCACCCTATTAGCTGGCTTTTTGGCTATATGGTTGAAGAGGTGTGTTGTTCCCCACCAACCTTCTGATGCGATGCCGATTGAAGTGTTGTATCTGGCGGTTCAGTTAGCTACAGGTCGTAGGTTATCTTTACTTCCTGCTATGGTAGCTGATATTCATAGCAGATTGCGGCAATTAGCTTCTGTATTTACTCAAGAAGGAAAGAAACCATCTGCTGGAATATTTGTGTCAAAATTGGAATTACCATACACGTATTTGATGACTTGGTTAGTACTCCACCGACCAGATTTAATGGAGGCTCCTGAGACGGTAGATCCAAGCCTCCCTCTATTGCAGATTCTTGAAGGTTGTAAGTGGGTCTAACATCGGCGGCCAGGTATATCTAGGCAGTTCAAAGTCCATAAGTGCTGGGAGTTCTTTCCTTGTTTTCCTCAATTCTCTGGGACTTACAATGCAACTCTATTGGATGCTAAAGAACCCAAGCAGAATCGCACAACCTTGGACGTCAGTTGTTTTAGATGGTTGATGAACATCTGACCAGGTTATCTGATATTCAGGGTAAAAGATGTATTTTACATCGAGCCTTACTTTCCATGCCGGTTCGCTCGTCAATTCGGCTATGATCAACTATACGTCAGCAACCCGAACCGTCATCTTAGGGTTCGAGGCGGACTCATCGACGGGGCAAGAGCCTGGTTCTGGAGTATTGTTGGCTGCACAAATGTTGAGTTCGATCTCCCCATAGAAGTGCTGCCTCTACGGATGACCTTCCTCTATTGTAAGTGGCTGATTGCCGCCAGTACCATTGCTCGAAAGAGGAGGATATCCGAACTGGAGGAAGAAAGAGCCTCCCAACGAGCAACAGAAGCAGTCCATGATATAGTACTATCACCTCGAAGGAAAGAGGTTGCCGAATCGTCCAGAAAGGGGAAAGAACCTGCTCACCCGGTTGATAGCGAAGAAGAGCTTGAGACTGATGAGACTGAAACTTTTGAGAGGGCGGATGAAGCTAGCTCAAGTTCTGAAGCAACTGAAGAGGAGACGACTGGTCTTCCGGACTCTTTCTTCGAAAGAAGATGTGTAAACCCTTCGATTGCTCACGAGGCTCAACATACCAATCTGGCTTGACCTCAAGATGCTCCGAAGAGAAGGAGGGAGAGAGTCGTTATGACTTATCCCAATCGGATGACGGTGGAGGTCCTCAGTGGAGATGAAGAGGAGGAAGAAGATACAGTGCCTCTTGTTCGCCGGCAAAGATCACAATCCTCCACTCAAGCTCAAACCCAACTCCTTCCCAGAACTGAATTACGCACCAAACATCGTCATGAAAGATCTGGGGTTTAAGATGAATCGCGCCCATTAAAAAGACGAAAGAAGACTGTCTCTAAGCCACGTATTCATCTTCCCGCTTTAGAGGAGACATCTGCCCGCAGTGTTTCTTCGGATAAACAAGGTAACAATCCGTCTTTATTGCTCTTATATTTCTTAACACTCGGACTTATCTCATACTCAATTTTTGTAAGGAGTCAAGAAGAGGGATAATTTCAAGTTGACACTGCTTCTCCCGGTGGTATGGAAGCTGAGAGACCCAGTTTTGTTCAACAGATGCACGATGCGCTTAAAGACGAAACCGCTGGTGTTCCAACAACTTCTGAAGTTGACCCATCGGCTTCAAACATAGGTATGAACTTTTCTCCCTTTGGAAGGCAATTTCGAAAGATGACTGAATCGGAGCGTGTGCCTCTTTTGATGACTTGTGCACTTTATCTCCTTTTAGTTAAACTAAAAGAAGAGGGTACAAGTAGCGGAGCCCTCGAATCCATCCCGATTAGCGAAGGTAAAACTAGTCTCTATTTTATGTAAATTCATCTAAATGTATATGTTACTTATGACCCAACACATTCTGTAGATGTTATAATGAATGAATCAACTGGAGGAGAACTCACTCGCACTGCTGAGGTCGAGGATTTCAACGAGCACAATCTCAACCTTGATCTCTCGGAGGACGACCATCGATACATCTCCGATTTGTTATCGGAGAAGGCTCCTGGGGCAGCTACAGAGTCAACCGTTGGAGTTGGTTCAACAGAAGCGGGTCCTTCTGAGAGTAAGGCCTTTGTTCTGTAAACTTCGCATTGTCTCTTTTTTTTAACTCTGAATAATTATATAAGTGTTCGAATTATAGGACCAGTTGTTGAAACTGATACCGCTATAGTTACGGGAAGGTCTGATTAGCCCGAGGGTCGTGACTTCTTGCTGTCACCAGGAATTAAGGCCGACATTCAGTCGTCAATTCTTGAATCTCAGCCTCTTACTCCTTTAGACCCGATGATGATAGAAGCTACTGCCACTCCCCAAATTAGTCCCGTTATAACAAAAGTGATACCAACCGAAGAAGTTGGTACGTCAACAGCTATCGCATCTAGGATTAGTGAGTTTCATCAACTGTTCGTTATAAACTTCTGATTAATATCCCAACATACTCATTGTGATACTCTTGTTTGCAGAATCATCTTCCGGTAGACTTGCTGACTTAGACCCAAAGCTATCTAAGGTCTCAATTGAACAATCATCTGATGCAACGAGTTTACTAACAAATGTTATTCCTGAACAAACTCCTGTTGTTGTAGAGCCTACTACAACGCCGGCAAACTAAGATAACCAAGTTGTGGAATCTTCCAATAAACTTGGTATATTTCTATTCGTTGCTATGTACAAGCGTATATATTTTATACTTATTTTGTTTGTTCTATTTGTAGCTCCTTCATCCTTATCTGGCTGTATTCAAGCTCTATTAGCAGATGAAGAGCTGGATAAATCTGTCATTTGCTCAGATCTCCAAAGCTTCGTCTCTTTCTTAAATACTATGGTTGATCGAATTATCCTCAAAGGATCACCTTTCGAGCACTTTAGGAGATCTCTCGATCGCCATGTACTAGGAATTAGAGAAGATGGTTATGCCAAATTAGCCGATTCGATTGAAGCTTACTTAGTCGACCTTAAACAAAACATCAAACACTTGATGGGTCTTCGTACCGACAGCGTACCTTCTTATATTGCTTCTCGAATGAACTTGAGATTACAGGCGTGGCGTGATTCTTAAAAGTCCGCTGAATTTGAACTCCAATAGCTAAGAGCCCGCACTAATCAACTCAAGGTGAGTGTTGCGAAAAAAACACAAGCCAAGGTTGACCTGTATCGGGACTTAGAGTCGGGTCGAGCCGAGATAGCCCGCTTAGAAGAGCAACTCGCGAAGGCTAAGGATGCTCAAGAAATTTTGAAATCTAATTTGGCGGAAATAACTCAAGTTGACGAAAATTTGTTTTAGCAACTGAACCTTCAACATAAGATACTTGCTAAAAGGAAAATTCATTGTTGACGAAGAAGCTTTCAAGGTTAAATTGATAGCTGAGCTTCAGAGTGTTGACGAAGAAGCTTTCAAGGTTGACGAAGAAGCTTTCAAGGTTAAATTGATAGCTGAGCTTAAACAGTCTTATACGACAGACCTCTCCAAGCTAGAAGATAAAATTCGTTGTTATAAGCTGTTGTAATTTGAGAACTCATGATTTTGCTTGAATATTTTCGATGAATATAATGAATTTTCCTTTTTGCTTATTGAAATTTTTATTATGATTACTCATTCTTGTTTTAGAATAAATAACCATAATACTTATAGGATTTTTGGCAAATCCTCAGCCATCAACGGATTTGATATGTCTTTACCGACTACCGTTTGAGTCGGGCTAGTATGTAAATTATCTAACTCTGTTTCACATATAACGTTAGGCTAAAAGAATTAGATTCTTTTAGACTTTGAACTACAATATTGAATATGTAGGCTACATGTGTTAGATGTAGGCTTATCTCTAATAAGGGATTGAGATAACGTCCCCCATGCATGAACGACATGGATTTTGATATGCAAGTAGGTTATGTTTCCTATATAGGACAACAGACCCAATATTATAAAGAAATAATTGGATATTCTATCTTTCAATCTCTTGTTTGTTGGTAGAGATGAACCCAAAATCGGAGAGGAAGAATTTTATATTCTATCTCCTATTCTCTTGTTTGTTGGTAGAGATAAACCTAAAATTAGAGAGGAATAATTTTATATTCTATCTCCTGGTCTCTTATTTGTTGATAGAGATAAACCCAAAATCAGAGAGGAATAACTTTATATTCCATTTCCTGACCTCTTGTTTGTTGGTAGAGATAAACCCAAAATCGGAGATTAAGAATTTTATATTCTTTCTCCTGGTCTCTTGTTTGTTGGTAGAGATAAACCCAAAATCGGAGATTAAGAATTTTACATTCTAATTCCTGATGCAAAAGAAACTGAAAGTGGGATCTCCACTTAGAGAATCTGGACTGGTTTGAATAATCCTGACTGTCATAAGGTTTGATTATTCAATTCAAAAGTAGACCTCTCGTTCGTGAAATAAATCGAAAGAAGATTTTGGTTGTGATCCTAACTGTAGTAAGGTTTGACCAAATGGGAGTTTGAGGATGATCCTAACTGTTTACAGATTTGATCATTCGATTCGTGGACCTCTTGTTCATGGAAGGAATCAAGAGGGGATTTTGGTTTTGGTCCTAACAGTAGTAAGGTTTGACCAGGTAGGGAACAGGAATGGGGTACAAATAACAATGAGTTTGTTGACTTGTACAAATTACTCAGTGGGAATTTTTTTGATGTCAGATACAAGAATTTGACATGAAATGATTCAGCAACTGATATGGACCGATAACTTGAAATTTTTTTTGACATTGTATCATAATTTCAGCATTGGGAATGTTAGAAAACAGATACAATGGGAGTTTGAAAGATTTTAATCCATGACAGATTTCGGTGCACTCTCCGTCGATCAATTTGATCGGTGAGGGGTTTTGTGAGGAAAGATTAACTGTATTCTGTCATTGAATCTCATCTCAACAAAAGTTGTAAAAGAATCTTAATCATTTTATGATAATTAAGAATGGATTATTCAAATGATTAGTTTCTTATTTAGAACAATCAACTGATCTCGGGTTATCCCGAAATATCCTATACAGGATTCTCTAGGAACTTCCTGTTTTGCATAGATTTTCCTGACCATATTATGGATAATACTTCTTCAGGAACTTCTCATTTATTGGCGTTATTAATTTGTTGTCATCCTGGGTAATTAGGCAATACGCACCGTTTGAATAGACTGTTTCTATTACAAACGGCCCTTCCCATTTGGGTTGGAATTTTCCTTTCTTCTTGGAATTGAGAATCCTAGGTCTTCGAACGGCAAGAACAAGATCTCCTTCTTTAAAACTTCATCGTCGGACCTTTTTATCGAAAGCCCGAGAAATTCTAGCCTGATAAAACTCGATTTGTTGTTGAGCTTCCAAGCATTTTTCATCTAACATCTCTAATTCCTCGAGACGTTTCTGGTGATTTTCTTCCGTTGTCATTCCCATTGCGAGAGTGATGCGGAGAGAGGAAATTTGTATTTCTAAAGGCAGGACAGCTTCGCATCTATATGTTAAGGAGTATGGGGTTGCTCCCGTTGGCGTGCGAACAGTTGTACGATAAGCCCACAAAGCTTCACCGAGTTTGTCGTCCCAATCTCGTTTATTGACCTTCACGAGTTTTGCCAAAATCTTGATAATAGTCTTGTTAAAAGCTTCGGCCAATTCGTTAGCTGTTGGATTATAAGCAGTTGATGAAACGTCCTTAATCCCGAGTTTGCCGCAGAATTTGATAAATGCATTGCTAATGAATTAAGGACCATTATCGTGCACTATTTGCCTTGGGACACCATACCGATATATGATATGGTGTTTAATGAATTTGATAATATCACTTGTCTTTACTTCCTTAAGTAGAATTGCTTCGGCCCATTTTGAGAAGTAATCAGTGATTGCCAAAATAAAATGGTCACCCTTAACTAAAGGTGGGAAAATAGGTCCCACAACATCCATTCCTCAAGTTTCAAATGGCCATGATGTTGCTGATGGGTGTAAATGTTCTGGTGGCTGATGCATATAATTTGCATGTAACTGACATACATGACATCGTCGGGCATAATCGACTGCATCCTTTATCATAGTTGGCCAGTAATATCCTATTTTCCTAAGTCGGTCGTAGAGTTTAGGACCGGGCTGATGTGCACCGCATGTCCCATCATGCGTCTGTTTGAGTGCTTGTTCTGCTTCTTTATTGGATAGAAAACGAAGTAATAGACCATCGTACGACCGTCGATACAACATTTGTACTGCAGCATTGTAGTAAAATCTTGGTGCTCTTCGCCGAATCGAATCCTTTTCTCTTATATCTTCACGTAAGATACCATGTAGGACATAATCGATAATAGGGAAACGCCAATCTCGAACTTTGGGTTCAACACTCATTGAGTGTGCTTCTTTGGCAATCAAATCGTAGATTGGAACAATAAGCTGGTGAGTTCTCATTGTAATTAATTGTTCTGTTTCAGGAGGCTGAGCCAAAGATACTGACAATGCTGCTAATGCGTCTGCATATGCATTTTGGAGACGTGGAACATACTCGATGAAAAATTCTTCAAACGAGTTTGCTATCTCGATGGCTACCTGGTGGTATGGAATTAGATCTTGGTTTCTGACTTCATACTCTCCTCGTATCTGATTAACTACCAATTGAGAATCACCAAAAGCTTCAAGGTATTTGACCCCCAGCTCTTTGGTAAAATTAAGCCTAATTATTAATGCATTGTACTCAGCCATGTTATTAGAGCATGGTTCGGTCAATGAGTATGCTCTAGGTAAGGCATGCTTTTCTGGGGAAACTAAAACAACCCCCACTCCTGAGTAGATTTTAGAATATCCGGGTGCGCTCGCCATGTTGGTTGCTCGGGAAGCCCCATCGAAGTATAATTGCCACACTTGTTGATGTGAGGTGGTATTAACTTTGTGAGTTTCATCCGGAAGATCGTCGTACAACTCGGCTACATCTTTTGTAGGGTTTTCCGCCAAAAGATCGCAAATAGCTTGTCCATTAACTGATTTTTGTTGCTTGAAATATAAATTATATTGTGATAAGAGTAAAGCCCACCTGGCTAAACGCCAATTCATGGAGGCCGGTTGGGTCATGAATACTCGGATTGGGTTTATGTTAGAAATAACATAAATTGTCTGTCTGACTAAATAATGTCGTATTTTTGGATTGTGAATACCAAGGCGAGGCATTCTTTCTCGATCATCAGATAACGAGATTCAGCTCCTACCCATGTATGACTCAGATAATACACAGCTTGTTCGTGACCGTTATCGTCGTCTTGTGTGAGTAATGCACTTAACGAATGGCTCGTCGCTTTGACGTAAATCAAAAACGGTCTGCCCGATTTTGGTGCAATGAAGATAGGTGGATTCGTCAGATATGTTTTAATATCTTCGAATGCCTTTTGACATGCTTCATCCCAAATGAACGACACGCCTTTCTTCATGAGTTTGGAGAACGGTTGACTTTTTCTAGATAGGTTTGATATAAACCGACAGATATATGCCAATCGACCTTGCAGCCCTCTGAGTTCTTTAAGATTTCTCGGGGGTTGTAGTTCATGTATCGCCTTCACCTTTTCAGGATCGATATGAATACCTTTTGTGGTGACGACGAACCTAAGAAATTTACCGCTGGACATTCCAAGGAAGAACTTAGTCGGGTTCATCTTTAACTGATGAGTCCTCATAAGATCAAACATCATCTTCAAATCGTTAATTTGGTTATTTTTATCACGGCTCTTAACGACCAGGTCATCAACATAGCATTCAACGGTCTTCCGAAGGTGCTCTTGAAAGATCTTCGTCATTGCTCGTTGGTACGTAGCACCGGCGTTCTTCAAACCGAAAGGCATAATAGTATAACAAAAGATACCAAAGGGTGTTCTGAATGCTGTATACTTTTCATCTTCCGGGTGCATCTTGATCTGATTATATCCAGAAAATCCATCCATAAATGATATTCTCTTGAACCCGCATGTGTTTTCAATAATGACATCTGTAATTGGTAGAGGAAAATCATCTTTAGGACAGGCTGTATTTAGATTTCTAAAGTCAATACAGATTCAGATCTTCCCGTTCTTTTTAAGGACTGGAACGATATTGGCCAACCATTCAGGATGTTGTTCTTCTCTGACAAAGCCCGAATCAATCAGTTTCTTGACTTCAGTTTCTATTGGCTCCAGAATTTGCGGACGAAACCGTCTTTGTTGTCGCTTGACAGGTTTAACATCCGGTTTAATGTTAAGGCTGTGTATTGCTATATTTGGGTCGACACCCGGCATATCTTCTTAATTCCAAGCGAAAACATCGATATACTCTCTAATGAGGGCGATTAGTTCTGCTTTCTCATCCAGTGAAAGATCACCGCTAATAAATATAGGTTTCGGATTAAATTCGTCACCCATATTAACTTGGACTACTCTATCCTCAGTAGGAGGTTCTCTCTGTTCAAATCGATCACCGTATTGAACATTCATGTAATGTACCCAGGGATCTTCCCAAGTGGATAATTGATCATCTTCTTCTGTAGTAGATGGATCGATTACGATCATGTTTGACATTAACTTTTTGAACGTTTCTCCAATGCTAGTGTCAGAATCACAGGTTGAAGTATCAGATGAATACTCACTTTTATTTGTTAGATAATTAATAATTTGCACGCAATATTCATCATCAGATGACAAGACATAACCTAAGCCCCTTCTATAGCTGTAATAATTATCCGGTTTCCCTTTTGGTAAATAGGCAGAACGGGGTGGGACCCTGGCATCTTGACAAAAATGAAGACCTTCACTGAGCGAGAGGTTATAGCCTTGCTTTCTCATGTAACCATTTGCTTGTGAACTATACTGAGAGAAATGTCGTCCAGGTTCTTCATCATCCGAATTAGTTTTCAAGAAAAGATCAGGAGTAGGGGAAGGTTCCCCCTTTCCAAAGACTATTTCTTTTTCACCCCCTGTTTTTGTGGGTAGGATCATAGTTGTTCCGAATGAATTTTGGATGTATTTCATCATCGTACAAGACGAATGAAGTGGCATGTGTAGACTAGGGTCGTTATATAATTCCTGCATTACATTATCGAGATAACGTGAATACTCTAAATCATCATTTATTATTTCATCGGCAAGTTGCCAGTTACAACTTTCATCCGACGATTCATCACCGTCAAGATCGATTACAAGAGGTTCAATGTCATTTAGTACAAGACCTTCACTATAATCGAGCCCAGCTTCGGTATCAGCTTCTTCTCCACTGTCCGTACCATGGGCCGATGGTTAAGTATCGGATTCGACACCATAAAGAAGGGAGTCAGTAAAATAATTTTCTAACCCCTTAAATGGTTGCTTATCCGTTACCACCGTCTTAACCTCGTTGTTAGTGTCAATATATTTCAGACACTGATGAAGGGTGGAGGGAACTATAAGATTACTGTGGATCCAAGGGTGACCTAACAATAAATTATAAGAAGTCTCTGCATCGATCACATAACAAGTGACCTCTGACTTCAAGTCTCCAAGTTGACACTTCACCCGAATTTTTCCCAACGGTATTGAATTCGTAAATAACGGTTCCTGTAGAGGCTAGCTTGTTGGTGGGAATTCTGAGGTGGTACATCATCCGAAGTGCCATGATACTAACGGCGGAACCCGGATCAACTTGAATCTGGTTGACAACGCTTGAGCCGATATACCCAGTGAAGTATAAAGGCCTATCATATTTTGACTTCTTGACTTACATATCTTCTTTGGTGAAAGAGATGCAATAGAATTTTGTGGCTGCCAAGTTGCAATGCTGAACCGATGACACTGGCTCTTCAGGGGTTGGCTTAATCTAAGTGAGAAATACCTCATAATCAGCCAATGCTTCTTGCAAAGCTTCTCTGGTTTCCTTTGAAAGACGCAGTAATTCGTACAGCGTGATCCTTGCCGGGATATTAGCCAACTGAGCCATGACGTCGAAACGGTACGGAGCATTCGAGTTTATGGTTTATCTCATCCAATCGATCGATTAAAATGAGACTGCCTCGTAACTTGAACCTATTTATGTTGGGGTTCTTTTTCCTTTTGTTTAGTTGGTTGCTGAGGTTTTCCAGAAGCTGCAGGAGGAGTTACAACTACTCCCAGCTTAGCAAAAGTTTTAGAAGGCGTGGCTTTTACCACCCCTTGTTTAGCTAGTTGTTCCGATGCACTTGGATAATTAAAACGGTATTCATTCCTGCTCCTTGTAGCGAAAGATTCTTGCTCCTCTTCAAAAAGTGGTAGAGCTGAGATTTCTTCATCATTTTTCTCAGGGATTGCCGAAGCTCCGAAGCAGGACTTCTCCTTTCCTTTGCTCTTTGATTTTTTCTTAGGCGTGGATGTCGTCCACTGTTCATCTTTCAGTAGATCAAGATGAACCCAGAGGATTTTGCCATTTAGAGTTGTATGTGACACAAGTTCTTTTTGGTGCTATCCGTGAGGATCATCGTTGATGGTTTGCATTTTAACCTTTGATATCGGTTCGGCTTGAAACCAAGATAAAGGAACCGAACCAAAGCTAATAGATACCGCATTCACACCTACTTTCTTCTCTTTTGGTTTTGGCGTCATGATACCAACGTCGATCAAAGTCTGTATTTTGTCTTTTAAGACGTAACATGCCTTAGTAGGATGGTGGACCCTTCTGTGGTATGCACAATATTTTGGGTCATTAGTCTTCTTCGCCTCTTCTTGATTCGTGACTGGTGGAAGTTTGATCTTATTATTATCTAATAGATACTTGAAGATGACTGGAACTTCATCGTCTTTAAAAGAATATTCTTTCGGGAATCCGGGCTCCGAAGCTTTACGCTGCCTCGGGGGCTGCTGATTTTGAAGTTGTGCCAACTAGAAAGATGACTGTTGCGGTTGTTGTTATTGCGGCTGTTATGATGTTTGATGAACATCAACAGCAGCTGTGGATCCTCTCCCTCTGCCTCGAGGGTTAAAATTTTGTTTTTGAGGATTAGCTGGTGGCTGACCCCTCTCTAACTTTTTTCTCTTGAGAAAGCGCTCAGCTTGTTCACCTCTTACTTTCAATTCTTTTCATATTTTAGAGGGCACAACCCCCATAACTTCTAATACATCCAATGATAAGTTATTATGACATGTCTGTAGGATGTATTCTTTTGTGAGTGGATCTCGGCAGTTTACCGCTTTGTTTCGGAATCGTTTGACGAAGACATCAACCGACTCCCCATCTTTCTACTTCTCGTCCAACAAGGTGCCAATAGAGACCTCAGTGTCATCGTCGAAGAAATTGGTGAGGAACAATCCTTCCATATCCTCCCAGCTAGTGATACTCCCTGGATTAAAACATCGGTACCATTCGAAGGCAGGCCCACAGAGGGTTCCTACAAATGACCGAACCTCAAAGCTTCGTTTTCGGATATTACGCCAAGATGCGACTTGAAATAGATCAAGTGTTGAGTAGGTGAACCCCTGCCATCAAAAGGAGTAAAATTAATCAAACTAAATTCTGGGGATAATGTAACACCCCAACCCTTGAGAGGGTGATGTCATTAGTATTGATAGATTTGATTGGAATACTCATACCACCAAGATGCATCTTCTTTTTGGGAACCCAACTTTTAGAAACTCCAAAGTTAAGCGTGCTCGGCCTGGAGAAATTCTAAGATGGGTAACCCCCTGGGAAGTTTTTCAGGGAGCACGTGAGTGAGTACAAAACGTGCTGAAAAGACATGTGGTGGTTTGTGAGGCCAGTCTATCAGATCTAATAGCGTACCGACTCCGGGATTCCGGGGCGGGGCGTTATAAATAGTATCAGAGCCAAACCAACCAGAATTGTGAGAGTTAAGTGCTATGCGGCGCAAAGTACTACGTCGAGAGGGCGGGAGCCACCTCTTGAGGCCGTAGGAGCCACCTCTAGAGTCTCACACGGATGGTACGGTCTTGGATGATATGATTTGGCACAACGAGGACGTTGTGAGTTTAAGTGGGGGAGTATGTAACACCCCAACCCTTGAGAGGGTGATGTGATTAGTATTGATAGATTTGATTGAAATACTCATACCACCAAGATGCATCTTCTTTTTGGGAACCCAACTTTTAGAAACTCCAAAGTTAAGCGTGCTTGGCCTGGAGAAATTCTAAGATGGGTGACCCCCTGGGAAGTTTTTCAGGGAGCACGTGAGTGAGTACAAAACGTGCTAAAAAGACATGTGGTGGTTTGTGAGGCCAGTCCATCAGATCTAATAGCGTACCGACTCCGGGATTCCGGGGCGGGGCGTTACAGATAAGGAATCAGATCCCACTCCCTCGGGTACGGGTATGGAATGCCCGTTTTCTTCACTTCTTGGGCCGTCATCAGAGCATTGACTTTGCTCTCAAGATTTTGCATCTTCTTGTCCTCTTCCTCACTCTTCTTCAAGTAGATTTGAGGAGGTTGAGTAGACGACTTAATCGGACCGCTTCTAGGATTGTCCTTATCAGGAGGAGGATCAGCAAAGATAGTCTCATCTTCCTCATTATCGACCTCAGTTATACGTACAAGTATAGCGCTACGCTGGCTGGAATCTACCTTTTGGCTCGATTTTGGTTGGTGTTATTGAGCCTGCAAATCTCGCATCTGCTGCATTATCAACTCCATCTCGGTTTTGATTTCAGCTCTAATTTCCTCACATTGTTTAGCTAATGATTCCTCCAGTATCTGAGCTAGTTGATCCGACGTGATTGCGAATGATTCTCTGATTTGCTAAACACTAGATGTGGTATCGTCCGAAGTAACAGCAGAACAAGTATCTGACAGTTCCTCATCTGAAGATAAACATTCGTGCATTCTCTGGTAGTCTCGACGTCGGTTGGCTCTTTGTTGTAACCACTACATCCTTTGAGAGAGACCCCGCTCAACTCTCCCTCCCGGAGAGAAATCAGGGTCAGGGTTGACTAAATGTTGCCTTCCTCTACCGGTCATGTTAATAGTGACCTCTGGGAACTCTCCTTGCTGAATGGCAGGTTTCTTCTTGTTGAAACGTCTAATTTTGGGTTTTAACATTTCGGTGGAAAGTCTTTGAAATACTCAGACTCTCGTTGGTTCAGTCTTGAACAACCGCATTCCGTCAGTACTGCCTTAATAAGCCTTTCACATGTGCAATGAGACTTCGTTCCCCAAGTAACTCTTTTTCGTGACTTATTAGTTTGATAGTACAGCTCATCATTACCATGATTCGCGCAACCCATTTTTTGCTTTTGAACCTTGTTAACATGCACAGGACGACTAGTTGTCGCCTCTGGGCGATCCAAGGTTGAATTCTTAAATCCACCCCCTTGCGGGGATGAAGTATTTACAGGCCCTAAACGAGAATGAATTGGTATTTTCTTATTTTTGACTTGTTCAGTTCTGACAGGAGGATATTTACGACCCCCTGCGTAAGAAACCACTAAGGGTTTATTTGCTAGATTCGAGTGCTCTTTGATTGGAGCTTTGCCTCGATTGTCAGGTGACAAACTGAGAAGATCCGCTGTTGTGACTTTAAATTTCAACAGGTCAGGACTGACCCAAGGCTTCACTGGTGACACAGCAGACATAGTTGTAGTAGACGGACCAGGAGCGGACATTGATGGGGTCGAAGAAATAGTTCATCATAATTTTTTTTAAATTTTCACGTATATATATACGTGAAAATTTTAAAAAAAATTATGATGAACTATTTGATTTGAGTATAAAGCATGTAGTGAATGATAAGTGATACTATTTTCCTATTAATATATGTTTTATCTTTATGCCTGAGATTTTATGTACTGTGTTTAACAAGCTCTACTCCTAAACTTATAGATGTCGGGAAGAAAACGTGGTCGCAGAGGTACCCATGCTCAGGGAGCTGAGCAAGCTGATAGAGAGCCTGAGCCGTAGCAGGCTCCGCAGTACTTAATGGATCTCATAGAACCTTTGACAGCATAACTGGCAGCGATTGAGGAGCAGTTGGAAAATCAGGCTCAGCAGGAGACACCAATTCAGGAGGTGACACTAGAGGAGACACCGATAGATACAACGCCATAACTAGTTGATGACGGAGCCACTGAGTAGGAGGCTTGGCTTCGTCTAGTAAAGAGATACCTGAAGTTGAAGGCATCAGAGTTTCATGGCTCGTCAGATTCCATTACTGTACACAAGTGGAAGGAAGATGTGAATAACGCCTTGGATATGCTTAATATGAATATAGTGCAGAAGCATAGGCTAGCAGCCTTCAGCTTTAAGGGCGATGTTGGAGGATGGTATCGGCTTCGTTTCACTCTAGAGCAGATGATGATAATTTTGTGGGAGACTTTCGTTTACTTCTTCAATGAGCGGTATGTGTCGACTGCAGCTAAAGCCGGGAAGGAGTTAGAGCTAGCTCAATTAAAGCATGGAGATATGTCTGTGATAGATTTTGAGAGTAAGTTTATGACATTACTTAGACTCACGGGCATGTGGAACACTAAGGAGATACAGGCTCAGATGTTCTTAATGGGGCTTCGTCCAGGTCTACGTCGATTTCTGGTATCCCGGAGGTTTCGGTCAGTGCGGGAGGTGGTGGATGCCGCCATATCTCAGGAGACGGAGACAACTATGTTTAGCAAAGACACTAATTCAAGACAATCCGGGGATAAAGGTAAAGGTAAGAGATCATTTGCATGACCAGGGGACACCAGCAGAAAGGTAAGGGTCTCCATAAGAAGGGACATCAGTAGGATCAGAGGGCGCAGCAGCAGCACAGATTTTAGGGGACTTGTTTCAACTACAATAAGTTTGGACACAGAGCAGCAGAGTACTGTAACGCACCCACAACAAGCCAGCAAGGCAAGAAATAGCAGCAGCAACAGAACTGTGCTCAGGGCCAAGGATAGGGCCAGCAGTTGAGGATTGAGGCACCGCTAGTAGTTTTGAGGATTGAGGGACAAGTGTGAGCCATACTAGAGGTTCAGTAGGGATAGATGACCCTATACATTCTAGGCGATTCAACACAGTAGACTTCGGCTACCAGCAGAGTCTATACAGTTATTCCTCGCGATCATGGTGCGAGCAGGACCGTAGTGAAAGGTATGTATTCTTTTTTACTCTAGCACTTCGTATTCTTTCATCTCCTATGATTTTAAGATTAGATTTTAGCTTGTAGCGCAGCCTTTAGATATTCTATTATCTGTATCTACTCCTTTGGGAGAGGTGTCTCTCTTAGAAAGTGTTTGTAGGAGATGTGTCGTCAGCTTAGATAATTTTGAGTTCATGATTGATTTGATTGTGTTACACATGTCTGAGTTCGACGTTATCCTTGGTATGGATTGGTTATCTTCCTACTATGTGAGTATCTACCATTTTTCGAAGACAGTCATCTTGCAAGCTTTTAATGGATCTAAGTTGTTAGTAGCGATCTCACGGGGTAACCAGTTTGTAGAGTTATTTCTGGCATACGTCGAGAATATGATGTTGTAGGATCGGTGCGCAGATTTAAGCGAGATGCGAGTAGTCTCAGAGTATCAGAATGTCTTCCAGGACATACTAGATTTACCTCTAGTGAGAGAGGTTGAGTTTTGCATAGAGTTGTAGGCAAGCACCACACCGATTTCCCAAGCACCTTATCGTATGGCGTCTGCTGAGATGAGGGAGCTCCAGATCTAGTTAGATGAGTTGTTGTCTCAAGATTTCATTCGTCGGAGTTATTCTCCATAGGGGAGCACCCGTCCTTTTCGTGAAGAAGAAGTACGGTAGCATGCAGTTATGCATAGATTATCGTGAGTTGAATAAAGTCACCACCCGAAACAGGTATCCACTACTAAGGATTGATGACTTGTTCGACCAGTTGTAGGAAGTACAATGTTTATCAATGATTAATCTTTGTTCTGGTTATCATCAGTTGCGGGTCCGGGAGATGGATATTCTCAAGACTGCCTTTCTGACTTGATATGGGAGATTTACTCGATCTATCTAAGATGTAATATGATGTTTATGACCTGTCTAACACCTGAGGTGTTTGTGAACATGAAATATGGACACGCACATTGATATATGTGCACTAATATTTGAAATATGTTTTTAAATAAATATATATGCATAGTGGAGATGCACAATACAAGTTTTAGTAATTGTTATTGGTATAACACATAATAATGCATACTTATCTGTTGGGGATGTTTCGGTTTGGACGTTTATCTTATAATGAGACCTCGGCGGCACCACACTAGGAGTATCATAAAAAAGGGGGAGATTTTTGGTCCTTTGGTTTTGATGATGATTTGTCAAACAATTTATATCTAATATACTTTCTAGTCTTTGTTGTTTTGTTTTTCTCTTTACAGGTAATTCAACACACGTCAATCAAGAGTTAAAGATTCAAGTACATGTGTGTGCATTCACCTAGGTATAAGTTTAGTTTGCTTACATATATCGTATGTTTATATGTAAGCTCAATATATGTACACTTAACACAATTTTAACGTTTTCTATCAAATAAATGATTTCTCATTAAACTTCGTTACAATAGTTTTTATTTCACATTTTACAGCTCATTCACACTTCTTTATATATATATAATATATACATGTTACATATATACGTTTTAACAAATCATATCTCAATTTTTATGTTCACAAAAATACAGGTTTTCTGAACACTTTTCAAAAAACAGGGAGTTTTCGCAAACGAAAATTGATTTTCCAAAAATTCCTTTTCATACATTTTTATTTTATCATTTAGAAACTTTTCCCAAAATTTTACTATTTTTAAAATTGATTTGATATTTTTAACGCAATTTCAAAATCAGCCCAAAACCTGTAATATGCCATGTATCAGTTTGCGGTCGACCGCCACGGTCGACCGCTAGCAGTAAACTTTCATACGATGGTTCTTTTGTGCTTGCGGTCGATCGTGACGGTCAACCGTGAATCCATCAGAGACTTTCGCGGTCGACCGCCAGCTTTCAAACCCTATACTCAGATTTTTTTTGTGCCTCGCGGTCCACCGCGATATTCTTACGGTCGACCGTCGATCTCATCATTGCCTCTTAATGGCTATTTTCGGCAACGGCTGTCTGAGGCTATTTTTATCTTTTCTAATTGGTTTTGGCTGATATTTTGAGTGGGTATAAATACCCCATTGCTCTTCCCTTTCAGCAACCAATCAAATACAAAGAGTTTTGTTTTACATTAAGTTTTAACAAAAGTTTAAGAAGAGTTTAAAGAGCTGTTAAGCTGATTTCATCAGTCTATTTCAAAAGAACTTTTTCTACTACAGGAAGAGGATTTTTAATCTCATCATCCACTTTTCTTCTTGTCTATGGAGAAGTTTTCCTAACTCATCTTTTCATATAGCTTATAATTTTATTTTCATATCTTAGCTATATTTATTGAGTTATATAGTTTTCATTCAAGGTTATCACACACACTGTATTGAGCTTAATATCTTCATACTATATAGTGTGGGTTGTGGTGTGTGATTTAGTGAGTGTGAGCTTCATTTACGTTCTTATTTGTTGTTGAGAACAAACCATTGTATTTAATCTTTATTTGTGAGTATCATTTGTACTACACTTGTACACCGAGAGAAGTGTGAGGCGAGAGATGGGGTCGAATCCAATAGGAGTGGCGTCGGTTGACGAACCTAGGGAGAGGTTACATCCGAGCACATAAGGAGGAGGACACGGGCTAGGTTCCTACACTTAGTAAGTAAAATGTGATTGCATAGTGTGAGAGTTTTTGGTAAACTTGTAAACCGAGTGTGTAGAAGTTCCGGCTTTCAAATCGGATTGTGATAGTGGAGATCTCCTCGAGGTGAGGAGCAAGGACGTAGGTCTTGGTGACCGAACCTCGTAAACATATCGTTTGTTTGTGTTTTTCTTAGCGTACTTTTTATTTGTGTTTACTCATATATTTCTTGCTCATATCTATCTTATATCATTCGTGCAAAAATAAATTAATCAATATCATTTTTAATTAGATTTTAATCGGGATTAGATTAGCATATGACCCTAATCACCCCCCTCTAGGGTCTAACAATTGGTATCAGAGCTTGGTGCTCTTTGATTTAAGGACTAATCGCCTTGAGTTAAAGATCCAAGTTATCGTTTTTGTGCTAATCTAGTGTTGATTGCTTTTTGCTTCTTGCATATAATTATTATGGATATATATGATGCATCCAGTCTAGGTTATGCTATTAATGTTGCTCCTCATTTGGATATTTTTCCCTATGCTCTATAGCGTATTAGATTCAAATTTTTTGTTCAATCTAAACAATTTGATTTATGGGAAATTATTGAGAATGCTTACATCACTCCAAATTTGGAAAAATCCAAATGGAGTGAAAATGTTAAAAGATTGTTTATTATGAACAAGCTTTTGTTAGAATATTTGCTTAATGCTTTTCACTCTTCCTTTTCTAACAAATTTGCTAATTTTGATAGTGCCTACACCTTATGGAAATTTATTAAAGCACATGAAGGGGACTTGGAGGCTATTCAACAAGCGTTGGAAAATCCCGCTTCAAGCTCTAAAGAAGCCTCATCTCCATGTACAATACCACTAGGTGATAACCCTAGTGAGGTATGCGAGCTTGTTAACGATGATATTATTACTTTTGATGAGCTTGCTCTTGAGTCTGAAAAATTACACAATTGCTATATTGATGTAAAGAGTAAGTATATAAATATGAAATCCACTCATGAAACACTAGCCACTAAGATTAATTTTATTGCAAATGAAAATATAATTCTTAAAGAATGCAATGAAAATTTGAGAATTGAAAATGCTAGTTTGCTTCATGAAAAACGTGATGCCGTGTTAGAAGTAGATAAGTTGAAATCTATGATGAAAAATCTTGTTTATCCTACTTCTAGTAGCAATGCTTGTATACACAATGATAAGTTGAATCAAATGAGAAAACATATATCTACCTTAGATTCAACACTAAACACTTGTATTACTAATAATAAAAAGCTTATGGACTTGTGTGCAAAATACAATGTTAATTCTTCTAAGAAACCTATTCACTATGCACACATGTATGAAAAAATTCACAAGTGTTCTATTTGCAGTCTTAAAGGCCATTTAGCCTAATTTTGTCATAATGCACAAAAAATTGACAAGCCTATTCATGTTTGTGCATCCCATCAAGCTTCTTCATCTCATACACATGTACACACACATAGTGTAAATCATAAACATGCTCATGTGTACAAATATGATTATTGTGGTCATTTTGGTCATTTGGCCATATTTTGTTTCGATTTAAAAGAAATTCTCATTTGCAAAATAATTACAAAGAAAAATCTATTTTTGCAAATGAACCACGTGCATTTCATTTCGGTCAACGCAAACCATTCAAACCTCTACATTGTACAAATTGCAATTGTATGGGTCATGTTTACGATTTTCGTTTTGACCGTATCGGTGCACAAAATACGCCCAAACGGGTTCATAACCTTAGGGCCTTGGATTTACATGATCGAGGTCAAGTCCTAAATTTTAGTGGTACCAAAATGATTTGGGTACCAAAATAAGTTTTGTAACTATCGTTGTGATTTTTTGTTGTATAGTTGTTTTTTGAATTTTAATGGTGATTTAGTTTTTATTAAGCTAAAATAAAATAATTTCATGATTTAAATAGCTAAGAACTTCTTATATACTCTTATATATGTATAATAAACATAAAACAAATTTTTATTTAAGTCCAAATTGCATTTCTCTCAAAATCCAGATTTTAAAAATGCATATGCTTTTATTTTTCTCGCGGTCGACCGCCACGGTCGACCGTCGATGTTTTTGGAAGTTGTCACAGTCGACCGCCACGGTCGACCGCAAGAGGATTTTCCTGTTTCCTGTTAGATTTCTTATCGGGTTTTGGTTTTTTGTTTAATAATGTTTCTAACCCATTTTATCTGTCACCGTTGATTTCATCCTTGAGCTGATCCAGACAGTTCTTCTTCTTCTCAATTAACATGACTCCCCAATTTCCCTTCATTTCGAAATTTTTCCCCAAAAATCATATTTCTTCCCTCGGTCTTCCGCAGCTCTTTTTTGGTCGACTGCGGCCATCTCTTCATTAATTTCAGTTAGAAATTGATTGGGTAATCTCTTCTCTCATCTTTGATTTCTTTTCCTGCTCTAGAGTTTCGGTTTAGGGTTTGTTCATTTGTATTTCTTGTGCTCTATTTTCACTTCTAGGGTTTTCAATTTTTGTCTAATTTCATATCTATTTAAACCCTAATTGATCATATTTGTCACAATCCCTCCTAAGAAGAGATCTAAGCTTGAGTCTGGTTCCTCATCTTCCATTGCCTCCCACTATGAGGATTATCTTCTGTTCAAACCTCTTATTAAGAAATATAGGGAACTGTGTAAACTAAAAATCCTGCCTAGTAGATATATCAAATATGAGGAACTAGCCATGTATGATATTCATGATATTTTACATGCTGTTGGGTTGGATAAACAGTTAGATGTGGAACGTAAGGTTCCGTATTACCCATTTCTTGTTTATTTGTTTTATGCAAATCTGTCTGTCACCTCCTCTGCTGATGGTCTCTAAACCATCACCACATATGTTAAAAACATTCAGATCTTATTTTCTGCCGACAAGCTTGCGGGAATCCTTAAGATTCTAACAAGTGATGTTGAGCTCATGTCTATCGAACACACCGATCAGGCTGTGAACGATATCTTTTTTAAGCCCGGTTATACCTATCCTATGAACAACAAATCACTTAATCCTACTGCAAAACTCATTGCTTGTATTGTTGCTCAAAATCTTACTCTAAAAACCAGTAGCTTTGATCATTTTGCCCCTGATAAGGTTAATGCTGATTATGCCATTTTTGCCAAAATAAAAGTGAATTGGGCAAATATTTTTCTTAAGAACATAGAATGCAAGCATTATAAATTTCTTCCCTTTGGCTGTTTCATCACCCTCATTCTCCAGCACTTCGGTGTTGCTCTTACGTACCAATGAACCCAAAGTTGATCTGGGTAAGGAATATTTTGATAGAGTTTCTCTCTCCCGTATGCAAATTTCCAACTCTTTATCTGATCCTCCACTTCTGATATATGTGCCCGATTGGATCGTCTTAAGACTCAGGTCTCAACTATTTAGAGGGACGTTAGGACCATCCTCAGCTATCAGCGTCAGTCTCTTGGGATTTCAGATCCCTCTTCCAGCTCTGACTTTGATTCAGGTGAGGGCTCTGAAGGAGGATCTGCTTCTGGCTCTGGTTCGGGATCTGGCTCTGGCCCTGCTTCTGATGATGGTGGTGATTGATTCTCGTTGATTATTGGAGTTTATGTTTTGGGATTATGTTTTGTTGAACTAAAACTTGATACTTATGGTTTATTTTGAGTTGTAATAACTCTATGATTTGTGTGGAAAACAATGTGATATTGTGGAACAAATTGTAGTTATGTTAGCTTATTTTTTTTGGTTTCTGGTGATAACTTATGCTTTTATGGTTGTTAGTTCCTCTGATCTGTGTATTGTGAAAACATGCTTTTAAAGATGCTTTATGCCTTTGATTCATGTGTTTATCTGTTAAATAGCATGTTATGGATATTTATGATGTTTATGGATGATTATGGATGTGTGGCTCTCATATATATTCTTCTTGTTATTTCGTTATGTCACTTATGCAAATTGACAGGGGGAGTATTGATTACTTAATCTATGCATGATTGCAGGGGGAGCGTTGCTCCTACTTTATTTGTTCTCTTTCCCTTTTTGATGTTGTCAAAGGGGGATAATTATTGGGTTTAATTTATGTGGTTTAATGTTGATGAAAAGACATGTAATATTGTTTAATTATGTATGTGGTCGTATGTGGTTTATTCACATATAACTACATAATCTATTTGGTTTATTCATATGAAAATTCATATCATTAAAAAAATTGTTTGCTATCATCAAAAAGGGGGAGATTGTTGGCCCTTTGGTTTTGATGATGATTTATCAAACAATTTATATCTAATATACTTTCTAGTCTTTGTTGTTTTGTTTTTCTCTTTACAGGTAATTCAACACACGTCAATCAAGAGTTAAAGATTCAAGTTCATGTGTGTGCATTCACCTAGGTATAAGTTTAGTTTGCTTACATATATCGTATGTTTATATGTAAGCTCAATATATGTACACTTAACACAATTTTGACGTTTTCTATCAAATAAATGATTTCTCATCAAACTTCGTTACAATAGTTTTTATTTCACATTTTACAGCTCATTCACACTTCTTTATATATATAATATATACGTTTTAACAAATCATATCTCAATTTTTATGTTCACGAAAATACAGGTTTTCTGAACACTTTTAAAAAACAAGGAGTTTTCACAAATGAAAATTGATTTTCCAAAAATTCCTTTTCAAACATTTTTGTTTTATCATTTAGAAACTTTTTACAAAGTTTTACTATTTTTGGAATTAATTTGATATTTTTAACGTAATTTCAAAATCAGCCCAAAACCTATCATATGCCATGTATCAGTTTGCGGTCGACCGCCACGGTCGACCGCTAGCAGCAAACTTTCATACTATGGTTCTTTTGTGCTTGCGGTCGATCGTGACGGTCGACCGTGAATCCATCAGAGACTTTCGCAGTCGACCGCCAGCTTTCAAACCCTATACTCAGATTTTTTTGTGCCTCGCGGTCGACCGCGAGATTCCTACGGTCGACCGCCGATCTCATGATTACCTCTTAACGGCTATTTTCGGCAACGGCTGTCTGAGGCTATTTTTATCTTTTCTAATTGGTTTAGGCTGATATTTTGAGTGGGTATAAATACCCCATTGCTCTTCTCTTTCAGCAACCAATCAAATACAAATAGTGTAGGCGTATAAAACTGCCTATAGGTCCCGTTACACAGCTCGACGACACCAATTCAACAAACGGACCATCGAGCGACGTATTCAAGCACGACCGTTATCCCGCCAACGCCGAAGCCAAGCCATACGCAACGGAGCAGGTTAACGAGGCGACGAAGCCAACAAATCGCACCCAAGCATTGGAATGCATCCACTCGCACGCGGAATCAAACCAACGTTTCGGGGAATCACCGAGTCATCTAAACAAGAGCGAACTCGGTGATACAATGATCGAATCAAGATCAATTCCGGACTCGAACTCAGAAGCGGATTAACTGCCATATTTGGAATCAAGTCAACAAATCGATTCCAGATCAAGTCAACCACAAACCGAATCAAATCCGAACAACGGAGAACTAGAAACACCGGAAAACCCGAACGACGGACGAAACGAACACACCCGGGGGGACTCGGCCCGAACCGAACCAACCCGGGGTGGCTCGGCCCAAGCCGAGCCACCCTGGGGTGGCTCGGCATGAGCCGAGCCACCCCAAGGTGGCCGGCAACCCCCCCTCTCCCGTGTGTTGTGTACACGTGCTCGTATGCACAGGTTCGTTTGGCTATAAATAGGGGGCTTGGTTCATTTGTTAAGAGGTTGGATTTTGGAGGAGGCGAAGCCCTGCTGGATTGGAGATTCAAAACTTAGAAAAGATTCAATCTTTGGAGGCTTCAAGACTTGTTCATCCGGATCTGGTGCTCAGCGATCGACAACGTCAAATAAGGCAGGAGATCGAGAGAATCGGATCTGAGATCTACACGATCACACTCCGGATCTAAGCTTGGTTCTTAGATCCCGAGCATCGAGCGGTTGTTTCCTTAGTGAAACAATCCCTCCCGGCTATTATTCCCTTGGTGGAATAATACCCGTCATATCGTGTAGATCCGACCGGATCGAGATCACGCGGTGGTCCACGGCAAATAACCCCGGCGCAGGCAAAGAACCCACACAAAGCGAGTGACCGCAAAACATGAGCTCGCGATTCGTTCGACAAACAAGGATAAAAGTTGTAATCTTTCTTTTTCTTATTTTTGATTTTCATTGTAACCGGATCTTATGAAAAGACCGGATCTTTTGTAACCGATAAACTGTTATCAAGAGTGCAATGACATCAATGAAGAAAGACCCAATTTTTACCGCGAACAATCTGGCGACCACAGTGGGAGCCACCGATCTCGCCGACGAGATCGTTGCGTCGCAGCCGCGGATCCCGATCCCGGACATGGAGGAGGTCGAGTACGAGTTCGACCAGCAAAAGTTCGAGGAGTACGTGTCCTCGTCCGGATCAACCTCCCCCCGCAAGTCCAAGTCTCCAAAGTTCTCCTCCAAGAGGAAACTTCGTTGGTACGAAGATGTTGAAGCTACCAATGAAGATCTCGCCCCGTTTGATGCCGAAGCTGCATTGGGTGAGATCTCCCCAACCTCCAACCAGGTCGGATCTACTCTGGCCAACCATTCTGCCGCAGGGGGCGTAGTGACTCTCTCGAAGAGAGCCCGCCAAAGGCAACGACAACGCCTTGCGAAACAATTCGCAAAGGCCATGGAATCTGTTGACGGAGTCCGCTACAAGGCGGAGCCGAAAAACAGAAGAGGCAAACGGTCTCAACAACCGATGAATGGCAACTCCTCCAAGCCGCCGACGGACGAATGGATCCGCGTCAAACGGAACCGATCAACGCTGGAGGAGCGCATTCGCAAGCGCCACGCACTATCAGCGCAGGCACGGGCTCAAATTGAAGAAGCCCGTAGAAGGCTGCAGAAGGAGGTGGCAAAGAAACCGCCCCCAACCCGCCAGGTATGGAGGCCGAAATCTGAAACGGCGATTCAGGTTAAGGCACAATCGTTACAGCCTTCGAAGCAGGTTCAATCTCCGGCGAGCCAACTCAAATCGCCGATGACTTCCACAACTGCTCCGGGAGATCCCGCAAGACCATCCCAGAAAAGGAAGTCAGTCTTGGAGCGCCTCGGTCCACTTCCCGAGGAGCGAAGCAAAGCTCCAATCCAAGAACGTTTGGGCCCACTGAGACAGCTCCGAACTAATCAACATGCTGGGGGTCGACACAACCCTCAACATGACAAGGAGTTCACGGCTCCCAAGCGCACTACCTTGCGCATCGAAGTTCGGGAGCCCGTTGAGAATTCACGCCCACAAAGGCATGTTTCGAGGCGAGTGACTCTCGAAAGTCCAAATAAGGTAATTCGCTCTCAGAAGGAAACGTTGTCATCCGATGATGATAACGTTATACCTGAGAAATCGTGCCAACACACGATAGGTTACTCCGATCAAATTGACGAGTTGTACTATCGTGCTGGGGGTACGAACAAATCCAGAAAGACGAGCCCTCGAAGGCTCGAAACGCAATGTCCTTGTTCGAAGCTCATTCGAGCGGTACTCTCTGAGTGCAACTGTGTCAAGGCAGTCCCTGAGAGAATCTCTGTATTTGAAAGGCTCAGCATTAAAACGCCAAAGCTAAGGCCTACGCGTTCCCGACGAAGGAGAGCGGTGGTTGAAGATGGAGAATTTCCAAGGGTCACCGCTAACGTGACCAGCAAAAGGACATTGGCACGGGATGATCTCGAGTCAATTTTGGGAGCATCTTGGCGTTTAACCCGTTTGCAGTCTGGAGCCATCTCACGAAGGACATATGGGAGGGTTCAGATAAGACCACCCTCAGAAGATGAGGAATCGGATGCTTGCTCTGCGGTTGCATCTGACAACACTGTATCCAGCGAAGGAGAACCCCGCGAGTCATTCATGATAAGCGCGGAACAAGTGGCCAAGATGCTTGAAGAGGCCATGGCCAAACAACAGGAGACCTTCAGGCTCGAGATGCAGATGGCCATGCAGACCATGAGGGAGATGCATGAGCAGCAAATCCAGGCACTGAGGAACCAGCAAGGCGAACCAAGCCACCGTAATCAGGTTGTTCAAGAAGTTGAGCATACGGATGCGGATGACGCTCATAATGCTAATGACCCTCCCATCAACGCAGGGGGTGGTAACGAGGATGCCAACGAAGATACAGGTGAAAACTTGAAGATCAAAAGCCTCGAGAGAAAAATCAATACCTTGATGTCAGCTCAAGAGGTGAAGAAAACGGGCATTCCTTGTCCATACCCAAGGGAGTGGGATTCAATCCCCTATCCGGTGAAGTTTAGTCTAATCAACTTCACGCCGTTCGATGGGAAAGGTTCCCCCACTCAGCATTTGATTTATTTCAAATCGCACCTGGGTATTATCTCCGGCAATGAGCCTCTGATGGTGCGGTCATTCGTTGGCACTCTTCGTGGAGCCGCCTTCGATTGGTACCGCCGCCTCAAGCCAGGTAGCGTGAGCAGCTGGGACGATATGGAGACCATGTTCCTCACCAACTTCTTCGACGATGACACCGAGATATCCATCGGAACGTTGCTCGACGAGAAACAAAAGTACGGGGAGTTAGTCGAAACCTTCGTCAAAAGGTTCCGGAACAAAGCGTTAAATTGCCGGGACCCGATCACTGAGGAGTTCATTCTCCAGACCTGCCACAACAATCTTTCGTTGGATGTGTTGGAAGCAATAGGAACAGCACCCTCCAACACTTGGAAAGACCTGAAGGTCCGAGGGGAACAAGCCGAACGCTTCCTCCGAAGGAAGAAGGCCGAGAGGGGTCAATCGATGATTAATCCTCCAAACTCGAACTTTGCCTCCCGTGGTAAGGGTAAAACACCTGCGGCAGCTGTTGATGCCAATCAAACGTCACAACAGCAGTCCCGGAGACAACAGAAAACTTCGGATCAGAGGCCTCAAAAAGAGTACTCCTTCAAGGACGAAGATGTTCCAGCCATCTTCGAATCGCTCCTTATAAATAACAAGATCAAGCTCCCACCGATCACGAATCAGGAGGAAGCTGACAACACTGCGGATCCGAAGTACTGCGCATATCACAGGAGGATCCTTCATCCCACCAAGGCCTGCTTTACTCTAAAGAACAGTATCCAGACCTTGGTTGAAGCCGGCGTCATAACGCTAGAGTAAGCCAGTCAAGAACGGCGAAACTCCAGTGGGTGCACGAGTATAAACTGTATCCCCTCACTCCGACCGGTATATGAGTATAAACTGCTTCCTGACACTCCAAAAAGTATACGAGTATAAACTGCTTCTTAATACTCCAATAGGTATACGAGTATAAACTATTTCCTTTCTTCCACGGGAAGTTCCTGGAGAGTGCCATACGTGGTATTCTTAAGGATAACCCGATAATACGCCCAGTTTTGTAAAGAAAGCTGGGGGTGGATAATTCAGGTAACGGGAAGTTCCCGGAAGAATGTAATATTCTTAGGGATAACCCGGTCATTATGAGTAAAGTGATAAACACTAAACACTCTTGAAATCACTGACGAATTGTCAGAACCCCGTTTTTTTTTTGTTAAGTCTTTATCACTTAACATCAGAAACCCCCTTTGAGTAATTTGTACAAACCAACATTCCTACAATGATTTGTACTCTCACTCTCACTTTCCATTTGGTCAAACCTTCCTACAGTTAGGGCCAAAACCAAAATCCCCTCTCGATTCCTTCAATGAACGAGAGGTCCACTTTCAAATTGAGCGATCAAACCTTCCTACAGTTAGGATCGTCTCAAATCCCCCACTTGGTCAAACCTTCCTACAGTTAGGACCAAAACCAAAATCCCCTCTCGATTCCTTCAATGAACGAGAGGTCCACTTTCAAATCGAATGATCAAACCTTTCTACAGTTAGGGTCATCTCAAACTCCCGCTTGGTCAAACCTTCCTACAGTTAGGACCAAAACCACGATTCATTCTCGATAAACGAGAAATTCATCTTTACCTCGGTAATCAAACCTTCCGACAGTTAGGGTTATCCGAATCTCCTTGATTCTCGGAGTGGAGATCCCACTCTTAATTTCACCTTTCCGGATTCTGGGGGTGGAGATCCCACCTCGAGTCTCCTTTTCAAATTGGGAATAGAATATAAAATTCTTCCTTCCCACACCAATCCTCTTCTAAGAATTTAGGATTCATCCTAGGTATTTTATCCCGAAACCTAAGCAGGGATAAGTCTGCACCTAACACGCGTTGCCGGTTTAGTCTTTTTCCGATTGAAAAAGACACCAGAATTCGATTCCGGGGTATTTTATCCTGAAACCTAAGTAAGGATAAGTCTGCGCTTAACACGCGCTGCCGGTTAGTTCTTAACCGTCAAAAAGAACCCCCGTCCGCATATTCAACATTGCGGCAGGTTGTTATTAATAACACCAAAATCCATGCCTCACACGCATGGGGAATTTCATCCTGAATCCTAAGAAAGGATAAGTCGACGCCTAACACGCGTCGCCGGTTTAGTCTTTTTCCGATTGAAAAAGACACCGGAGTTCGATTCTGGGGTACTTTTATCCCGAAGCCTAGGTAGGGATAAGTCAGCGCCTCACACGCGTCGCCGGGTAGCCTATTCCCGTAACAATGGCGAAGTCTATGTATTCGACATCATAGCACAAAGTCTTAGAGAATTCAATCTCTGAGCACAACGTTACATGCGAACGGATTTAAACAATCCGCATGCTAGCCCGACTCAAACGGTAGTCGGTAAAGGCTAATCAAATCCGTTTAAGGCTGGGGGTTAGCCAAAAACCCTAAAGTCAACGCCTAACACGCGTCGCCGGGTAACCTATTCCCGTGACAAATGGTAAAGTCTATGTATTCAACATCATAGCACAAAGTCTAAAGGAGTTCATTCCTTTAGCACAACGTCACATGCGGAACGGATTTAAAACAATCCGCATGTAAGCCCGATTCAAACGGTAATCGGTAAGAGCATGTCGAATCCGTTGAAGGTTGAGGATTTGCCAAAAATCCTAAAGTCAACGTCTAACACACGTTGCTGTTTAGTCTTTTCACAGGAGAAAGACGAAGTCTACGTATTCAATATCGTAGCACTAAAAGGGTTAACTCTTTTAGCACAACGTCACATGCGGAACGGATTTAAACAATCCGCATGCTAGCCCGACTCAAACGGTGGTCGGTAAAGGCTTATCAAATCCGTTGATGGCTGAGAATTTGCCAAAAATTCTATAAGTACGAGTCATTGACGTATCAATTCTATGGATTGGTCTCGTGACTCGAGTATCCGCCATGCTCCATTACCTTAAGAGCTTAAACTGTGTCTACTCCAGCAGACGTACGAGTATAAACTGTGTCAAACGTCGAACAGCGCATTACAATGAAGCCTGGACGCCGGACAACGCGTCGCAATGAAGCTCAAACGCCGGACGACGCCGTCAATTGATGATCAGTTCTATGTTGAAGCAACCAACTCGAGCTAAAAAAGCAAGAAATCAGGAATCGACTTCAAGTTCAAAATTCCAACAACGGTCAGACAATAAATGCAGCATCGGAATCCTCACAGGCGTTCTACAAAGCACTGAATAGCCTGAAGGAATTGAAGGAATCCAGAACAGAAGCCATTCCAAAGTCCCGCTATACCGACTAAAGGTTGGGACAATCACATCCAAAGTATTCCAGACTCTTCTATAAAAGAACGAGGCTGAAATACTTTGGAGGGGGTATCTGTAGGCGTATAAAACTGCCTATAGGTCCCGTTACACAGCTCGACAACGCCAATTCAACAAACGGACCATCGAGCGACATATTCAAGCACGACCGTTATCCCGCCAACGCCGAAGCCAAGCCATACGCAACGGAGCAGGTTAACGAGGCGACGAAGCCAACAAATCGCACCCAAGCATTGGAATGCATCCACTCGCACGCGGAATCAAACCAACGTTTCGGGGAATCACCGAGTCATCTAAACAAGAGCGAACTCGGTGATACAATGATCGAATCAAGATCAATTCCGGACTCGAACTCAGAAGCGGATTAACTACCATATTTGGAATCAAGTCAACAAATCGATTCCAGATCAAGTCAACCACAAACCGAATCAAATCCGAACAACGGAGAACCGGAAACACCGGAAAACCCGAACGACGGACGAAACGAACACACCCGGGGGGACTCGGCCCGAACCGAACCAACCCGGGGTGGCTCGGCCCAAGCCGAGCCACCCTGGGGTGGCTCGGCATGAGCCGAGCCACCCCAAGGTGGCCGGCAACCCCCCCTCTCCCGTGTGTTGTGTACACGTGCTCGTATGCACAGGTTCGTTTGGCTATAAATAAGGGGCTTGGTTCATTTGTTAAGAGGTTGGATTTTGGAGGAGGCGAAGCCCTGCTGGATTGGAGATTCAAAACTTAGAAAAGATTCAATCTTTGGAGGCTTCAAGACTTGTTCATCCGGATCTGGTGCTCAGCGATCGACAACGTCAAATAAGGCAGGAGATTAAGAGAATCGGATCTGAGATCTACACGATCACACTCCGGATCTAAGCTTGGTTCTTAGATCCCGAGCATCGAGCGGTTGTTTCCTTGGTGAAACAATCCCTCCCGGCTATTATTCCCTTGGTGGAATAATACCCGTCATATCGTGTAGATCCGACCGGATCGAGATCACGCGGTGGTCCACGGCAAATAACCCCGGCGCAGGCAAAGAACCCACACAAAGCGAGTGACCGCAAAACAGGAGCTCGCGATTCGTTCGACAAACAAGGATAAAAGTTGTAATCTTTCTTTTTCTTATTTTTGATTTTCATTGTAACCGGATCTTATAAAAAGACCGGATCTTTTGTAACCGATAAACTGTTATCAAGAGTGCAATGACATCAATGAAGAAAGACCCAATTTTTACCGCGAACAAAGAGTTTTGTTTTACATTAAGTTTTAACAAAGGTTTAAGAAGAGTTTAAAGAGCTGTTAAGCTGATTTCATCAGTCAGTTTCAAAAGAAGTTTTCCTACTACAAGAAGAGGATTTTTAATCTCATCATCCACTATTCTTCTTGTCTATGGAGAAGTTTTCCTAACTCATCTTTTCATATAGCTTATAATTTTATTTTCATATTTTAGCTATATTTATTGAGTTATATAGTTTTCATTCACTGTTATCACACACACTGTATTGAGCTTAATATCTTCATACTATATATTGTGGGTTGTGGTGTGTGATTTAGTGAGTGTGAGCTTCATTTGCATTCTCATTTGTTGTTGAGAACAAACCATTATATTTAATCTTTATTTGTGAGTATCACTTGTAATACACTTGTACACCGAGAGAAGTGTGAGGCAAGCGATGGGGTCGAATCCAATAGGAGTGGCGTCGGTTGGCGAACCTAAGGAGAGGTTGCATCTGAGCATTTGAGGAGGAGGACACGGGCTAGGTTCCTACACTTAGTGTGTAAAGTGTGATTACATAGTGTGAGAGTTTTCGGTAAACATGTAAACCGAGTGTGTAGAAGTTCCGGCTTCTAAACCAGATTGTGATAGTGGAGATCTCCTCGAGGTGAGGAGCTGGGACGTAGGACATGGTCACTGAACCTCGTAAACATATCGTTTGTTTGTGTTTTGCTTAGCGTACTTTTTATTTGTGCTTATTCATATCTTTCTTGCTCATATCTATCTTATATCATTCGTGCAAGAACAAATTAATCAATATCATTTTTAATTGACTTTTAATCGGGATTAGATTAGCATAAGACCCTAATCCCCCCCTCTAGGGTCTAACAAACCTTACAAAAGTATCGTTATGTGATAAAGACGTATACACACAGTTGTAGTTTTATTCTCATGTTAGATTACCAAGTGTTGGGTATATTTTGGATACATGACATACATGATATAGCTTATGGTTATATTTGACTTGGATGATATTTCCTTATGACTGTGCTAACTACCCGAGGGTAGTTCGAGATGTCACATTGGTTCATTATGGTAGAAGTTTGGAGTATTTTTCTTCATGTACTGTTTTTATTCATAGGTTCGGGATTGATATTTAGCGATTCACAATTTGAGACATGGTATATACATGAGTGTTTCCTTATTTGGATTATTTCACTCAACGTACTAATTCTCGTATTGTGGGTTTCTAAATATCAATCTCTATTTAGAGTTATATGAATGATTTTTATAGCTATATGTACTAACAATATTTTCTTATATACTCCTACCTCTTCCCCCTGGGGGTGGTGGAGATGATCTCGCTAGCGCTTTGACGCTCGTTATTTTCTCCCCTTTTAGGCAGCGAGTCCGGTGCATGGAGAGTCATAGGTTGATGGGATTACATCTTAGATTTTATCTAGTTATTTACACTTGTAGTTATTTTAGAGCTCCATGTTTAGTTGTTTATTTTCAGACTCTAAAGATTGTGGTTTTATTTTGTAGAGGCTGAGTGCCTTAGAGAGATTTCATTTGACTCTTGTGATGAGACATACTACATTATTTTAGTTTAGAGATATCTTATTTATATACAGTTGGGCCCTGATGAAGTTGTTTATCTATACTTCCTCTGCGATTATTCTTTTCTTTGTACTACTTCTTTATTATTTGCCTATTTATACCTTCACCTGTTTGTTGATTCTACTAGAGAGATGGTAACTATGATGGTGAAACATGTTGTTGCACGATGTTGGTGTATGGTAGGTTTGACAATCTGGATTTTACCTTGGACTGAAGCCTTTACATGAACCTTGGGGCGTCACATATCTCAAATGACATATGCAAGGCCATAACAAAGGACAAGGACATCCACCAATCTCCTCTCGCAATCATCTTCCGCATGTAGTGTAAGTTCATTCTCTTATGATGTAGCTAGTTTCACACCATAGGCCCATTGGCATGTATAAAATGTGGGACCCAACGAGAGCAACTCGATGTTGGCTAAAATCTATTGTCAAAATACTAGCACTAATTATTCTTGAGCCTTGGGATTTTCTCTATTTAAAATACTAACATTTCTTCACACTAGTCTATGCGGGACTAAAGTGGGGGTGTTATAATCACCCCACCTTATAAAGACAACATCCTCGTCATCACGACATGATAACTGGCACATCTGTCAGGTGATGTGGACTCTAGAGGTGACTCCTACTGGCTCTAGAGGTGGCTCCCACCGCATCCACACAGCATAGCACTTAGCCTCGTATAGCACTTAGCTCCACACTTTCGGTTGGTAACTGCTCAGATACAATTTGTCACACTCCAGGCCCACAGGCCCGTTGGCATGTGCAAGCCAGTATAAACCACTTCCTCATCCAAACCCTCTTCAAAACAAAGGGGCAATGCTTCGGATAACTATTTCCAGAAGCAAAAGAAGCCCTTAAAGAAGCCTATGATAGCATCTATAGAGGTCACCAACCTGGACCTAAACTGTTGGACCGACTGCGAAGTCTTGGCTACTACTGGCTAAAGATGATCTGTGACATTGTACCTTATGCAAGATGTTGCCATGTGCTGGAGGACCTGCATCCAATGGCAACTTCATGCCATTCGTAGTGGAGACGGTTCTGATAGCCAGCCAACTCACCCACCAATAATTTTCAATAGGATGGCGGATCCATCCAAAGCTACCAGGTTATTGATTACCTCTGATAGCCAGTTCTCCCGCTAATCCTCTTTAATAGGATGGTGGCTCCATAAAATACTATCACATTAATGATTACCTCTGATAGTAAACTTTTTGATCCCAATCAAAAAAAATTTAAGTAGTGGCCTACTATGCGATGAGTCCCTACTTGTCACTCGATCAGGATAGTGATCTACTTTGCGACGATTTGCTCTCTGATCTTTTCCAAATGTTCTACCTCATTAGAGTGATCGAAGATAGTGGCTTACTATGTGATGTGTCATTATTCCGGTCATATTCGTTATACTCCCATGTCACAAAATGACTTGATCATTTCTATACCGTTATTCCTGCAAATGAAGTTATTCATTGATATTGGCCTACTATGCGATGTGTTGCTAATCCAATCATAGTCGTTATACTCCTATGTCACTGAACAACTTGATCATTTACATACCGTCATTCTTGCAAATAACGTTGTTCATTAATATTGGCCAACAATACGATGTGCCTCTATCCCGATCACAGTTGTTACACTCTAATGTCACTGAACGGCTTGATCATTCCCACACCGTCATTCCTGCAAATGATGTTGTCCGTTGATAGTGGCCTACCATATGATGTGTCGCTACTCCAATCACAGTTGTTATACTTTCATGTCACTAAACGACTTGATTGCCCACGCACCGTCATTCCTACAAATGACATTATGCACAGATAGTGGTCTACTAAGTGATGAGCCCTTATCTTTCCCATTTTTTTCCAAATAGGAACCTACCAAGCAATGTGTCACCATTCATCAACGATATCACCACACCCTAGTAGGCTTACCTTATGATTAACCTTGCTTTCAAAACACCAGGTTAAGTTGTTATAATGAACGGCACAACCAACTTGATTACAACTTAACCATTATAATCTCGTCTGAGTGGTGATCAGTTTGCAGGTCTTAAAATCCAAAGTATTTCAAACCACATGCAACCCGATTTGGGTCTGAAAAATTTGGAGGGGGTTTTGTAGGCAATAAAAATTGCCTTAAATCCTAGAAAAGAAGCACAAAGACATGCTTAAAAGGCTAAAATTCACCTCAAGTTCGCCTAGAAAGTGAAATTCGCATGTAAAGAAACAAAGTTCGCTTGAAATGACGAAGTTCTCCTACATGACATGACCTCGCCTGAAGGTTCAAGCTCATAGGAACAAAAACTTAGACTGCTTGTTCGCCTGAACAACAAAATGCACACCAAGTCGAGTTTGCCCTAATAAATTGACTTCGCCTACGAGTTAAGATCGACTGAAGCTCGCCTAACTCACGAAGTTCGCCTGCAAGTTAACTAAGCTCACCTGAATGCTTGGCTCGCCAACCTTGCATACTTCGCCTGCAAGCTCGCCTAGCTCACCTGGCTCGCCTGAAGCTCTCCTAGCTTGCCTGCAGGCTCGCTTAGCTTGCCTAAACTGTTAAAACCGCCCGCTCAAATAGTAGGATTGGTTATGCCCACTTCCTATAATCTAAGGAGGTGGTTGCGGTCACTCTCCCCTATAAAAAGCCACGAATATCTATAGAGGAGGGGGAGGGCATTGGCAGGGGATAAAAAAAAGAGAAAACATGCGGGGGCAAGGAGACGAACCTAGCCTCTTGTGCACTCGGCTCTCAAATATCCTAGCTCGAGTATTCAAACTCTCATAGAGCTTCTACCACACGACAAAGCGTATTGGTAGTCTAGTTCGAATCCTCAGGAGAAGAGGACTGAACTTTGAGATCTCGGCATGCTCGACCTACAAGCAATCAAGTACTTTTTCGGCCTTTAAACTGATCCAACCAAACTTCTACCACGCCCTGAAGTTTGTTCGCAACCTTGTTCGAATCATCAAAGGGAAGCAAACTAGACACGAGCATCGAGGGAAGCATCCTATCATCCATAAGAACCCACGTTAAACAAAAAGAGATCAAATCAACTCTCTCTGCTTCTATTTAAATGCAATTTTGATTTATAATAAACAATTCAATTAATACAAACTTTGAGATCCATTTTATGACAAAGAATATGGTATATTATTCTCTTTTATTCAAACTTGTAGTTTGTAAGTGTTTTCCACATTATGACACTAAGTTATTAAGGTTGTCTCTCATTCTAAATGATTAATTGAAACAAGATGTTGCCAAAGTAACGTCTCTTGTGTAGATTGCTCATGAGGGATGTTAGATGGTTGTGTGTATGTTTTTTCGTGTAAATATTTAATCGGACCGAAGGAAGGTTAATATTTATTTAGATTGCATACACATCTACAATGATAAACATGTGACAATTATAAGGTTTACATGTGAATAATGAATCAATCTAAAGATAGTTTTATTATTTGACATGAGTTATTGTTAGTGTTTAATCATTGCAATAAGGTATCACTTGCAGTTAATATTACTATCACTTGTTGAGACTTAACCATGATTAATTCAAAGAGATTAGAACAACAAGAGTGGAAGCAATATCTGAATCCATAACGAATTTGCACAAATCTAAATTAGGATTTGATCTTCTAATCTTGAGGGTCTCTCATTTGGAATCTCTTTACCTGGTATCTATATATTTAGCCCATGATTTATTAAAATACCCATTAACCCGAATTAACTTAATTGATCACTTTAACGGGTTAAGCTTAATTGATAATATTACACACTAAAATTACATATGTGGCTAGAATCAGATTTAATCCAACAATCTCCCACTTGGGCATCATATGTTTAAAAGTGTGTACAACCTTATGAGCTCAAAAAATTGCTATCATAGATAAAGGTATTTCCAAACAATCTCGTCCATTCACTATATTAATATAGGATCAAAGAGGCCTTCATCACATTTATCATGACTCGACCTATCAATGGTCACATATACGAATACAATCAAATGACATAGATCAATCATGGATATGCAACATGAAAATTACATGCAACGTGATCAATACATGTCTATTTTCAACTAGTCCTCCTTAAACTTTAGTGAGGCCAAAACTAATATAATGTAACATAGTACTTTAACTGAATACTTTATTCTGATCAGACATTACAACCAAACATAAAGCACCAGAATTACAAACTCCTACTAAATCTTGATATCCTCAAATAACACCACACCCATATGAGCAGTGTGCTTATGAAAGACCTTAGGTAGTAATCCTTTAGTAAGAGGATCAACTATCATGGAGTTTGTCCCAATGTGTTTTATGGATATCTGTTCACTCTGCACCCTTTCTTTCACAACCAGGAACTTGATGTCAATATATTTTGACTTAGTTGAGCTCCTGTTATTATTGGAATACATCACTGCTAATTTATTATCACAAAATAACTTTAGTGGTCTTTTAACCTTTTCCAGAATGCATAGTGCAGTGACAAAATTTCACAACCATATTTCATGATTGAATGCCTTATAGCAAGCTACAAACTCAGCTGCCATAGTGGAGGAAGCTACAAGTGTCTATTTGATTCTTTTCCATGATATAGCTCCTCCTACTAACAAATAAATATAGCCTGATGTAGACTTTTTGCTATCTTGACATCTAGCAAAATCAGAATCAGAGTACCCAATAACCTCCAATTGTTCTGACTTTCTATATCATTGGCCATCTTGTTTTGATGATGTTTAACAAATAATTTACCACTAATGTTGTTATGTAGTATTTATGTATTTCAATTTATTATAGACAAATAACAAGTTTGAGGATGGATGAAATTGTGCATTCACGATCATATCTAATAGAGGTTGGCGGAATTATGGAGTGAAACCTTACATTCAAAGTTGAAGATCTAAGTTCTAGCTTCATCCGTAATGTGTACCAAGTCAAGCTTATTGAAGATCAAGATCAAGCTTGGGTAACATTAGTTTAGATTTATATTATGTGTGTTGGTACTTTAAGCTCAATCATATATACACACATGTATTTGATTTCTATGTATATATATAGTTATAGATATATACATGTATGTTTTGGTTTCCAAGTTTATATAAACATAAAAATACATATTTCATATTTATTATTGTGTTTTGGTTTAATTTCAAAGATATGAAACAAATATATCCTCATATGTTTCATACTCTATTCTGTTTGAATTTATATTGCATAGAATATGCAATTTTGTGAAAATATTATTTTATTGGTTTTTGGACGTAATAGTAATCATATACATCTTTTATTAAGTCTATATAATCATTTTGTATTGTTTCAAAACATGGTTAAGATAAAATATCAAAACTCATATATTTACATTTTCATGTTTTGGACTATTTTGCAAAATAATGATATTTTTTATTTGGGAGGTCATTTTTGAAAATCAGTTTTTGTAGCATGTGTATTGTCATGTCTACAATCATTTCTCAAAGTTTTATATTTTTTGGAATTTATTTGATATTTTTAAATAGGGTTTCAAAATCATCAAACTGCTTCTAAACCTGTTTTTCTCATATATCAGTTTACAGTCGACCGCTACGGTCGACTGCCCCTTGAGTCTAGAGACTTAGTATATTTCTTGATGGCTCGTGGTCGACCGTGGCAGTCGACCGGATGTAGTCCAGAGAGTTTCGCGGTCGACCGTCACGGTCGACCGGCTGATGTCCAAAGCCCAGAGTCTGCCTTTTAGTTGCTCGGGGTCGACCGTGAGTTTTCCACGGTCGACCGCCGATCGCCCAACGGTTAGTTTTGGTACAGAATCAGATTTCTGATTCTTGGGCTTTTTGGTCTTTTCCTTTGGTGTTTTGGCTGAGATTTTGGGAGGCTATATATACCCCATTGCCCTCATCTTTCATGGATAACTAAGAGAATGTTTTAAAGAAGTTTTAAAAGAGTTTAAGTTTGTTTTAAGTTTGTTTAAAGGGTTTGTTTAGTAAAAACAGTTTCACAAGAGCTTAAGGAAGATCATCTACATTGTTTGAGCATCCAACTCTTCTACCTCTCCCTCTTGATCTATAGAGAAGTTTTCCTAAACTCTTTTTCTAGCTATTTATTGTTTTATTCATAAATTCCCATAAGCTAGATTATAATTGAGTTTTGTTGATTTGATTTCACTAATTATTTACACATACCCACTTGAGCTTATTGTCTTTACATACATAGTATATTAGGGTTGTGAGAGATTGTAACATTGAGTTATGCTTCATTGAGTTCTCGCCTTCTATAGAGAACAAATCATTTGTTGTTACATTGTTAGTGTTGTAAAGTTTTCGATGAGCTAGAAAACCGAGTGTGAGGAGTGAACGTTGATCGGTGAGCATTAAAAACTGACATTGTGAGTGATTGTGTACGTTGATCGGTGAGTGTTGAAAACCGATATTGTGAGGTGTAAACGTTATTCGAGTGAGCGTAGAAAACCCGGTTGTGATAGTAGATTTCTCCCGGGGAGTGGAGAACGGAGATGCAAGACGAAAGGTCCTAACTCCGTGATCATATCGTGTGTTTGAGTTTGCTTTGGCACACTTCTCTTATGTTTATATTTCTTGTCGCCATTGTCCATTGCTCATTATTTATATCATCCACTATCTTATTTATTTTGTTTACCCTTATGTATATCACTTATCCTAGCTCACATACCTTGTTGTATTTTATACTTGCTAGGATAACTTGTTAATTAGTATTAATTGGTATAAAATCGGATTAGATTAGCATAAGACCCTAATCACGCCCCCCCCCCTCTTCTAGGGTCTAACATATATGTGAGTATATAATCTTTTATTTATTTCAACTAATGCATCTGCTGCAATAATTTCTCCCAACATCAACTCAATTCACATGCTCAATGGGATAAATTTTAAGGTTTGGAAAGGGAATATTCTGATTGTTCTTGGCTGCATAAATCTAGACCTTGCATTAAGGACTGAACAACCACAACTTCCTTATGCAAAGAAGGAGTATGAGAAGTGGGAGCTTTCAAATCGCATGAATCTTATGATCATTAAGCGTGGTATTCTAGAAGCCTTTAGATGCATAGAATCCGAAAGGATTACTAAGGCTAAAGATTTCTTTGTTGAAATTGAGAAACATTTTGCGAAAAATAATAAGGTAGAAACAAGCACGCTTTTAGCTCGCTTGATTTCGGTGAAGTATAAGGGCAAAGGAAATATAAGGGAGTACATTATGGAAATGTTTCATATTGCTTCAAAATTTAAGGCACTCAAACTCGATCTCTGTGATGAGTTACTGGTGCATCTGGTTTTGTTTTCTCTTCCTGTACAATTTAATCAGTTTAAGGTCAGTTATAACTACCAAAAGGAGAAATGGATTCTTAATGAGATTATTTATACTGTGTGCAAGAGGAAGATAGGCTGAAGAAAGATAAAACTACGATTGCTCATTTGACCTATGCCTCTAAGGATAAGGGCAAGAAAATAAAGAATGAAAATAAAGCTACTAATGGTCCTGTTCAGAAGAAACAACATAAGGATGATCAAGGTTGTTTCTTTTGTAACAAATTTGGACACGTAAAGAATGATTGTACCAAATATCATACCTAGCGTGCTAAGAAGGGTATGCTCCTTACTCTGGTCTGTTCTGAGGTTAATTTAGCTTCAGTACCTAGAATGGTTAGACTCTAGTGCTATTACTCACATAAGTGTTTCTATTTAGGGCTGCTTTAGGGCTGCCTGAGCTACCGAAAGCCAAGTGATTGTTAAAGATACATCTTTGTTGACGATGGTCAATCAGTAGATGTGGAAGCAATTAGGTACTTTACGTTGCTGTTACGAACGAGTTCATATTTAGATTTAAAAGATACTTTTGTAGTACCGTCTTTTAGACAGAATTTGATTTCAGTTTTTGTATTGGACAAATCAAGTTATTCTTGTTCATTTGGAAACAAACAATTCAGTTTATCTTTTAATTCAATTATTATGGGAACTGGTTACTTGAGTACTTATGATAATCTATATTTGTTTGATATAATTTCTTCTTATAATGAATACTTGTATGTGGAATCACGTAGTACTAAGCATAAATTAAATAAGAAAAATTCGGCGACATTATGGCATAAACGCTTGGGTCATATCTCAAAAGATAGAGTTGAGCATCTTGTGTCTGATGGCATTTTAGATTCCCTTGATTTTTCAGATTTTGACGTTTGTGATGAACATATCAAGGGAAAACTGACTAAAGTTAAGAGATTAGGTGCCAACATATCTTCGGATGTCTTAGAATTGATACATACGGATATTTATGGTTCATTCCCTACAGCATCTTGGAATGGTCAACAACATTATCATTCATAGATGATTACTCACGTTATGGGTACCTATATCTCATTCATGAGAAATCTGAGTTTCTGGACATGTTCTAAGCTTTTAAAGCTAAAGTTGAGAATCAACTCAACAAAAGGATTAAAACCATTAGATCTGATCGTGGTGGTGAGTACTACAACAGATATGATGGTTTAGGTGAACAACATTCAGGACCATTTGCTAGATACCTATAGGAATGCGATATCGTTCCACAGTACACCATGCCAGGGTCACCTAGCATGAATGGTATAGCTGAAAGAAAAAATAGGACTCTTAAGGATATGGTTAGAAGTATGATTGTAGACGGTAAAAAATACCTTTACTGATAGGGGCTGAATTCTGCCTACTTATTTAACTCGCATGCATGAGTCAAATCTACTCAAAAGTTGAGTTCGCCAGCATGAGTCAAGACCACGCGGTCGATGAACTCACCTGCACATCTAGACAAGTCGCCAGGCGACCTAAAACTTACTGGTACACTCGACTCGCCTGCACGAGTCAAGTCTACTCATGAGGTAGACCCGCCTATATAGCCAGGCAATCAATGAACTTCCCAGACTCACCTGGGTTCTGGGCAGCCATAATATCACGTACAGGGATGGGCCTTCCCATTTCCCACAATTTGAGGGGAAGGAGTACAGCACTACAAATCAATCAGGTAGCCGCTCACAGTACGAGTGACCAATCAAATCCACGCAGTCGTCAAACTCGCCTGCATGCCAAACTCACTTGCATGAGTTAAGCTCATCCAAATCACTGGGATTTGCCGACGGGTTCAAGCAACCAGTCGAGTGATCAATAAGCTCGCCAGACACGCCAGAGTACTATGCGGCCGTAGTATCATGTACAGTGATGGGTCTTCCCATTTCCCGTAATGTGAGGGGAAAGAGTATAGTACTCCAAACCCATCAAGTAACCGCTCGCAGTACTAACGACCAGCCAAGTCCACACAGACACCAAACTCGCCTGCATACTTAATTCTCCTGCAGGAATCAAGTTTGTTAAGACATACTTGATTTGCCTACACGAGTTAAGAGCAGAATTCGCTCGCATGTTCAAGAAACTAGCCAGGCGACTAACAAACTCGCCAACTCGCTAGAGTAACTAGTAGCTATACTATCATGTACAAGGATGGGTCTTCCCATTCCTCACGACGTGAGGGGAAGGAGTACAGTGCTCTGAGCCTATCAAGCAGCTGTTCATAGTACAAATGAGAAGCATGGCATCTCTTAATAGTAGATGGTCACATCCTATGATTCAGGGAGCGACCACGCCGTCTCTCCTCTATTTAAGAGCCTCTCCTGGCTATAGGAAAGGGGTTTAAGGTTCGTTCATTGAGAGTTCATTGATAGAATCAGCGAACCTGACCATCAGCTTTCGGATCCCAAGTGAGCGAAGGATCTGCTCTTTGCAACATTTCTGCACTATAGAATCTTCCTTGAGTTCTCGGCCTCGATCGCCATTGAACTCGGAGACTCGAACTCGCTTAACACAAGCTTCTACTATGCACTGAAGCTCTCCAGCAACCTTGATCGAATCGTACAAGGGAAACTGACTCAGTGCGAGAACTGAGCGAGGCATCCTATCATTACCGAAGTCCTCACGTTAAATAAGGAGGGCATTCCCTCCGTTTTTGTTGTAATTTCGATTCATTAGTTTGTAATAAGCTGTTCTTATCAATACAAATGAAATCCCCATTTTACGAAATCAAAATTTACACTTACAGAAGATGGCAACCACAGTGGGAGAAACTGTTTCCTCAACCGAAATAGTGGTAACGCAGTTCGACGAGATTGCTGTTGGGACAATCGTAGAGTCCCTCAAAATCGAGTTTGACCAAGCCAAATACAAAGAGTATTTGTCTTCCTCCTCCTCCGTTGGCGATGCATCCCGCAAACACCACGGAGTCATGCACAGAAGCTAACCTCAAGCAGTCGAGGCCTCCGTGCCTAAGGGTTCTACCCGAGTCATTGTAGGGGAATCTATTCCCCCAAATCAACCAAGCCGAGCCAAAGGCAAAAAACACGGGGCAAAAGACTACCAAGTGGGTTGTCAAACGACCCTCGCAGGCTCCAGCTCGGGAAGAGAGGGTGGTTCACCTTGGTGCAGACTACATCGTCATAGTCCGCACGGACTCCCCTCTCTCTAGAAGAGCTCACTAGCGGCGACGACAAGCCCTCGCCTGATAGGAGGCCCAAACCTTCGCCTCATATGACGGCTAGAATTATTATTCATGTCTGAAAAGTGCAAGATAGAGAAACAGCTCGCCCAACACTAGTGGGCTTGCCAAATCAGGTGAACCCTCACGTTCAAGTGGACTTCGCTTTGGTCATAATATCCCCCATTTTGATGGGTCCAGTATTTTTGACAAGCATGGCCACTCAGGCGAACCAGTCAAAATGGGCAAGCCTGCCCACTCGAGTGGACTTTATTTCTCAGGTCACAACTCTGATGCAAACAGACTACTCAAATCATATAAGCCTGCCCGAGCAGGCGAGCCCTTAGAATCAGGCAAGCCTCATCGAGTCCACTCGATGGGTGATCGTTGCCAGCGATCGAGCCTTAACAACAAACACAAAATACTAGGCGAAACCTTCCAAACTCACCTACATAAACAAAGGGTCGAAGTTCGCTTGCAGGCAGGAACACACCCAAGCGCGATGACTCGCCTGTCAAGGTGAACCCACCTAACTCCAACACTTAACCATTCCACCCAGCGTATGCAAGAGGATTCATCCAAACCGTTCTCATGCGATCGCTTGGTTGACCCCTCTGGTGCCGGGAGTTGTCGCTAACCACCCACAGAAGACCTCCGGGGTTACCTAACTTGTAAACACACCATACATGAGGCGAATCCTTAATGTCACTGTGAAAGGCTTATCCAAACGATAAGCACCGACTACCAGTGTATAGCAACGGTGAAACCTTCGGTGTTCGAAAGGCTTGCTCAACGACCTTCCCAACTGAGATCTTCTCATCGAAGGTGTAGCCACCAAAGAAGGCACATCATCGATGATTTAGAACTCTCGTCTGCTACAGTTAACGTGATGAGGAAAATCGTACTTCCAGATTCCCCAGACTTAGACTCCTTCTTGGGGCCCAGTCACCCACTGGTTCAACGCGAGCGTGACGGTATATTCCTGCACACCCGCTGTCATACAAGAGTAAACATCCCGCTTGATTATGCTCTCCTAGCATCTCCTTCCAGTGGTGAAGAGGAAGTTTGCTCAGTGGCAGCCACATCCCAGATATCACACTCGATTCACGGCAAGTCAGCGAGGGTGCACATGGCTGAAACCTCGAGTGATCAAACGATCGCCCAAAAGTTTGAAGAACATCAGGTCGTCATCAAGTCCATAAGAGACATGTTAGAGCAACTTCTGAACAAAAAGAAGAAAAAAAAGAAGGCCACGTGTACCCCGCGGAAGCCGGTGGGAGGTAAGGAATGGGAACCTACTCCTAATCAGACGACTAAATAGGAGGATAATGTCAAACTCCTGTCGGATCATTTCTCGAAGTCGTCAGTAAGAACATCGAGCATCGGGGGTACTACCCATGACAAGAGATTCGACGAGTTCCAAAGCCAACTCAATACCTTGAAGCTCTAACAAAACATGAACAAACTAGGGGTGGTCAGACCATACCCTATCGAGTGGGACACAGTCCCCTACACGGCAAAGTTCAAACCCATTAGTTTGGTACAGTTTGATGGCAAGGGCTCACCCTCGCAGCACATCTATTACTTTTAGCTCAAATTGGATTCCTCACCGGGAACGATGCTATCCTCACCCGGGTGTTCATCGGCACCCTTAAAGGGGTAGCGTTCGAGTGGTTTCGCAAGTATGAACCCGGCTCCATCACATGGGCCAATGCGGAAAGGCTCTTCTTGGCTTGCTTCTTCGACGACAACACCGAGGTATCGATGGCCACCCTTCTTGCTGAAAAGCAAAGGAAGTCAGAGTCAGTTAATGACTTTGTGAAGAGGTTCAGTAACTGATTAGTTCATTGCCGAGACCAAGTCTCTGAAGCCATGCTGATTGAGATGTGCCGCAATAACCTCTCGGTCCATATTCTATTCAAGGTTAGCGCGGTAGAAACCCGAACCTAGAAGGAACTCGTCTGACAAGGAGAGAAGGTTGAGAATATAATCAAGAGACTCAAAGCCGAGGAGCCTCATCGCAAAAAGGAGCCGCAGAGTCGAGCGCGCCTAGGAATCCCCCTCGATCGAGAGGAAAGGAGATCATGGCCGTTGACTCCACTTCAGCCCCTAAACCAACCCAAAAGCACAAGCCCAATCCATTTGAACAACATCCCCCAAGGCAATACGACTTCAGGGAGGACCAAGTGGTGGCAACCATCGATACTCTCATCAAGAACAACAGGATTAAGCTACCGAATGTCACAAAGCCTAAGGAGGCGAACAAAACCAGTGATCTGAGCTACTGTGTGTACCACAGGTTCCCAAGTCACCCTACCTCCAAATGTTATATCCTCAAGGATAAGCTTCAGGCCCTCTATGATGCGGTGGTCCTAAAGAAGGAGAAGGTACAGAAACAGGTAACCACAAATATGATCACTCTGAATTTTAAAAAAGATCTCCCAGAGGTTCAGGCGCCAGCAGGAGTGGCTCCTATCCCCAAGGCGAACCTCAAGGTTACTAACGATGATCCTCATAATCAACAAGGAAAAGGTTTAGTGTCCTAGATTTTGCCATCAGAACAAGTAATGTGGGTCCACCCAGACCTCCTCGGCGATGAGCAATGGGCTTCAAGGCCTTCGAGGAGGACCAAAGGTAAACCTTGCAACACTGTCTCTGCTATCCCAGATGATGGCAAAATAGCAGTAGCCGCCCTCACCGATTCTGACGTGAACACTACCGCCTTAGCCACTAGCACGGGTAGAGAATTCACTAGAATTATCCTGCAAGGGTGGAGGATCCGGCGGGACCCTCCATGCGGCCACCAGCAATAGCCTCTCCGAATCCCGATGTGACGAGCTTGAGTTGGCAACCTTTCTGTTTCAACGTACTCGCGCAGCTAAAAACATCCTAGCCAGAATCACCATGTACGAACTCCTGCATCTGTCTAGACCTCACGGGAGGCTCTACAAGAGGTATTGGCCAATTCAGAAGTCTTCACCATACACTTCTCGTCCACAAGGGAAGAAGACGTGGGAAAGAAGTGCTTACAGTGCTGTCAGGCCTCTAAACGGCTGGTCCTCTGTATCACGTTCACCCCTGAGGACATGCTAATCAAAAGCACTTCTCACGATCGACCCTTGTACTTCACGGGGTACATCGGTTCCTCTAAAAGTGGATCAAATCCAAGTCGACCCAGGATCCGCGTTGAGCATTATCCCCCTAAAACTTATGCAGCACTTGAGGGTCTCGCAGAAGTGTCTTTCCATGATAACTACAACCATCTTCGGCTTTAACGCCACCGGGATGATGCCGGTTGGTAAGATCCGCCTAAAGTGTCATATAGGCGACATGAAAACAGAGGTCACCTGCTACATCATCGACGCCGAGCCTTCCTACAACATGCTGTTAGGATGACCATGGATCCATAACAACCGTATTGTCCCATCCATATTGCATCAATGCCTAAAATACGTGGATGATAACGATCATGTGAAAACAGTAGTTGCCAACAAACAAACCTTCAAAGGAGTCGAGAACTACTTCATGGATTCCCTGCTTTACCAAGACTTTGACGAACCACCGGTCGAGGAGCCCGAAAGTGGCAATGAAGCAGATAGTGAACCCGAATACGGCAACAGCCCTGTCCTGAATGATTTTGAATCGATTGTAATCGGCTACGAAAGCCACAATGTAACCGACGCTGTCTAGGCGGACGAGATTATCTTGAATGAGAAGTTTAACTTTTCTAACTTGTCATCTTGCCCGACATCCGAGGAAGACTTGCCCGATGATTTGATGTCGGGGCTTTACAACGACTCTTCCCTACATTTCCTATCTACTCGTCGTGTGTTACAAAGGGACAAACGATTAAGTCTTCACAGGCTGTATTCATTTCGCCTAGGAGAGTTATCAAAGGGATATCATCTTCGGTAGGATAGACCAACCCCTGCGCACATTGTGGGACGAATCCAAAGTAGAAGAAGCCGCACCCCAGTTTTCGCAATACAGTCAAACAGCGAAGCGTATGATGAGGGACATGAGTTACGACTTCGCTCGTCAAGAAGGTCCGAACTACGGCTGAGGACGGACGACGGTCATCTGACCCGTCTATGTGCCAAAAGGCAAACCCTCGAATTACTTCACCCAGACTCAAAGAGGCTTCGGCTACATTTCTTCCTCATCGGAGTTGTTTTGCAATTTTTGCGAGGACTCTGACGAGCCCCACTCAGATGATCGATCATCAACATCCTCGACATGAGACTCAGACGTCGGCATGGGCAACTTGTTTAGAGACCTCACGGTAAATGTGGCTATGACTGATCCCTCCAAAATGACAAAGGATGACCAGGACCCACTTTATGATGAAACGTGGGACCGCCACGTCAACGCTCAATGGAGCAGTCGCTTCGAGCAACGTGAACCGCCCATTGAGGATGAAATCCTCCAACTAAATATGGGCGATGAGGCTAACCCCAATCCCATATTTAGTGGTAGCATACCTCCCAAAGAGAAGAAAGGCCTCATTGCCCTCATACGGGAATACATTGATGTCTTCGCATGGAATTATAAGGACATGCCGGGCCTTGATCCCCGAATCGCCATGCATCGCCTTAACATCGGCTCAGACGCCAAACCCGTCAAGTAATAAAAGAGACGGTTTCATCCACAAATCATGGAGGCAATCAAGATTGAAGTGAAGAAGCTGATCGAATTCGGCTTTATCAGAGAGAAACAGCACCCCGATTGGGTAGCCAACATTATTCCAGTCCTAAAAAAGAATAGTAAGATCCGCATCTGCATTGACTTCAGAAAGCTTAACGCCGCTTTCCCAAAAGATGAGTTTCTCTTACCCAGTATGGATGTCATCATTGATAACACGTGCAGGTTTAAGATAATATCCTTTATAGATGGATTCTCAGGGTATAATCAGATCAGGATGCACCGTGATGATGAAAAGCATACTTCGTTCAAAACTCTAATGGGGGTATATTGCTACACGGTCATGCCTTTCGGACTCAAAAACGCCGGTGTAACTTATCAACGTGCTATGAGCATAATTTTTTGAGATTATCTGCGAAAGACAGTCGAGTGCTATGTGGACGATCTGCTCGTAAAAAGCCCCAGCAAAGACGACCATCTCCAAGACCTAAGAGTGATGTTCAAACTTATGAAAACTCATCAACTCAAGATGAATCCAACAAAATCATTCTTAGGGATGTCTAGTGGTAAATTCCTTGGATTTGTAGTCACAACAAAAGAGATCCATATCGACCCAGATAAGGTGAGAGCTATCCAAGAGCTTCAGCCACCCCAGAATCTAAAGGAATTAAGGGGCCTTCAGGGGCGATTGGCTTATATCCGGAGGTTCTTCTTAAACCTTTCGGGCAAATGCCAACCCTTTGCCAATTTGATGAAGAAAGGTGTCTCCTTTGTGTGGGACGAGCCGTGCCAGCGGGCCTTCGAAGAGTTCAAAGCTTATCTCTCGAGACCACCCGTCCTGGCAGCTCTGATCTCGGGAAAGCCATTCCTCGTCTATATACGAGCCATGGAGTATTCTCTGGGTGCCCTCCTGGTACAAAATGATGATGCTATCCATGAGCAAGCTATCTACTACCTAAGTAGAACTCTACAAGGTGCAGAGGCGACGGTATCCCATTGTCGAAAAGGAGTGCTTAGCCTTGGTATTCACCATCCAAAAGATGTGACATTACCTAGTTGACCAAACCATCCATGTCGTTTCCCAAATGAACCCTGTTGTCCCAGTACGACATCCACTTCATGTCACAGAAATTAGTCAAAGGACAAGCCATCTGCGATCTCATAGCCAGCCATTCGTTGGGAGTGAAAATTGACTTGTTCGAAGACTTGCCAAATGAACCCTCCGAAGTCAACACAACCTCCCCAGTAGAGGCTTGGCAGATGTACTTCGACGGTGCATCTCGTGTCGGCACAAGCGAATCTACCGTGGCAGGAGTGGAGGTGGTCTTCATCTCCCCACATAACCACGTGTTACCCCGAGCCTTATCTCTTACCGAGCCATGCACCAACAACATGGATGAGTACAACGCGCTGCTCATTAGGCTCGAACTGGCTAAGGAGTTGGAGATAAAGCATCTCGAAGCCTACAGTGACGCTCAGCTCATTGTCAAACAGATGATGAGTGAATACAAAGTTAGGAATGACGATTTGATCCCCCTTCATAAAACAACTATCAAACTAGTTGATTCCTACGAAAACTTCCACATCGAACATGTGTTTCGTTCCAAGAATACGCATGCAGACACACTGGTGTCCTTAGCAGCTAACCTGGCCCTACCGTTAGGGACAGATCAGCGCATCACGCTCATGAGCCGACAACTCTTCTAGCCAGAAGTAGTTCTAAAAGTGAACACTATGCACCAGGTTTTAGATCAACCTGACCCGAAAGATTAGCATCTCTCGATCATCGATTACTTCTTGTATGGCATGCTGCCTGAAGACGTCAGAGAGCGAGAGTCTGTCCGCCGGAGTGCCTCAAGTTTCTACTACGACTCGACCACGAAAGCATTGTATCGTAGATCATATGACGGTTTGCTGCTATGATGTCTTTCAAAGACGGAAGCAAAAGAAGCTCTGTACGAAGCCCACGACAGTACCTATGGGGCTCACCGGCCCGGACCCAAGCTTGGGATCATCTGCGGAGGATAGGTTACTTTAGCCCAGGATAGTTGGCGACGTAGTTGCTTATGCCAAACGTTACCATACGTGCCAAATCCACGCCAATTACATACACCGACCTCCTGAAGACTTGCACCCAACGATAATGTCATGGCCATTCGAAGCATAGGGGATGGATATCGTCGGGCTAATATCCCCAACATCAGCAAGGGGTCACCGTTTCATCCTCGCAATCACCGACTATTTCTCCAAATGGGCCGAAGCCGTCCCCTTAAGAGAAGTCAAAACCAACGACGTGATTAAATTCATCAAGCATCACATCATATACCGATACGACATACCTAGACGTATCATTCACAATAACGGAGCACAATTCGTTAGTCATCCGGTTCTGCGACAAGTTTAGAATCCAGAACCTTTCCTCTACGGCTTATAACCCTTCAGCAAATAGTTTAGCTGAAGCCTTCAACAAAATAATCGTCAAAATCTTGACCAAACCGACCTCTACTATCAAACGTGATTGGAACGAGAAGCTTGGCGAAATCTTATGGGCGTATCACACGATGGTCCGCACGCCGACCGGCATCATGCCTTACTCATTAGTATATGGCTGCGAGGCATTGTAACCATTAGAGATTCAAATTCCATCTCTCTGTGTCGCTCTAGCGACAAGGATGATGACCGAGGATAACCACCAATAGCGTCTCACGAAACTCGAAGGGCTGGATGAAAGGCGGCTTGAAGCCTAGCAGCACATTGAGTTCTACCAAGCCTGAATAGCCAAGGCTTTTTGACCAGAAAGTCAAGCGCTGATCCTTTAAGGAGGGAGAATTGGTCCTTTCTGTTCGACGGCCGATGATTCTTAACTCTAAAAAGAAGGGCAAGTTCCTGCCCAAATGGGAAGGACCATTCGTAGTAGAGACGGTTTATTCGAATGGAGCTTATCGCCTTATCAAATCAAACGGAGATAAGATCATGATGCCTATCAACGACAAATTCCTAAATAAATATTACCCTTAGTCCTTCATTACACTCCCACTGGTGCATGAGTCTAAACTACCCCATATACTCCCAATGGTGCATGAGTCTAAACTACCCTTTTTCCTCTAACCGGTACATGAGGCTAAACTATTCCTAACTCGTGTACGTCGTCATATACATGAGTGTGAGACACCGCTTACGGGGAACCCCCAAAAGATACTACATATAGTATTCTTAGGGATAACCCGAAACCCCCCATTCGGCAAACTTTTCTACAGTTAGGACCAAAACAAACTATCAAGTTAACCCTAACCTCTGATAGTCATTCCTTCGTCAGTCTCATTCAACTGGACAATTGATCTCTTAAATCCCGTCATGTTAACTATTACCTCTGGCAAAATCAACTTACCAACCCTCTCCACTAGGATGGTGAGCCCACAGAGTTGTTCACATCGCAACAAATAATCCCATCACGTTAACTATTACCTCTGGCAAAATCAACTTATCAATCCTCTCTAATAGGATGGTGAGCCCACAAAGTTGCTCACATCACAACAAATAATCCTATCATGTTAACTATCACCTCTGGCAAAATCAACTTATCGATCCTCTCCCATAGGATGATAGGTCCCTATAGTTGCTCTAATCATAACAAAATTCTATCAGATTAATGATCACCTCCGATAGCCGGCCTTATCACTCCCACGAGTGACGTTGCCGGAGTAGAAACTTACCATGCGACGTATCGCTATCCCGATTGCTCTTTACACTCATACGTTCCTGAACGACCCGACCTATTCCGAATGTTCTAATATTCTCTTAGAACAATCGATGGGTAGCAGCCCACTATGTGACGGCTCCTACAACAATCAATCGTCATACTCCTACATCCCTGAATGATTCAATTACCCTAATATAATCATCCTCATGAATGATAATGTTCATTAAGAGCGGCTTACCAGGCGACATGCTCCAATCAACCCCGGAACTGCAACTCGCCAAAAGGCAAGTCATTGTTGGGACCCTGATTTGGTCGCACGCACAAGCAACCGCTCTGTTTGGGTTAGATTGTTAACCTTCAACATCTAAAACCCGCCTGAACTACAACGCGAGAGTCAAAGTTAACCTAACCCTGTGCCTCCAACGGCCAAGGGCGGAGGAGGATCTTAGCAATTAAGTCTAAGATAAACTCCTCGAAGGCCCGGTACGCTGCGAAAAATAGTGTAGTTTGCTCGACTCAAGTGACGAGCAATAAAGGCAAGTCAAACACAATGATTGCCGAGGATTTTCTAAAAGTCCTAAGCATAAATCAACGCGGAAGAGTAAGGAAAAGCAATACGTGTAAAATCAAAGTCAGTCAAAGACATAACACTATTCCAAGCTGAGTTTAAAAAACATCATGTTTTGGATGAAGATGCAACGAGCATCAACAAAATTATAGCAGTGCAAAAAAAAAAAGAAGAAGAACAATCTAAATCAACTTCAATAGGCTGAAAGCGGTGAACCTAGCCTTGGCGACCGCAAGTTCCGCCACGTGCCTGGCTCGGACCTTCTCCTCCTGTCACTGCTGAAGCTTGGTGAGAGCAGCCACACCATCCTCCTCTTCCTAACAAAGGATCTAAAGCACCTTTACCTCCTCCTCAGTGACGCGACAGACTCGCACATTTTCACTCTCGAGCTTCTTTAGGTTTTCCTCTCCCTTGAAGGACCCGGCATCCATGAAGAAAGTAGCATCAAGATAGGCATCCATCTTAGTCAGCAAAGCACGATGTTGCTTATGCAGGCGTCTAAGCTGAGCCTCCTTCTCCAGGATGCGCCTCGCTAAAGCCTCGCGTTCAAACAGGGCACTCATCGTGAGAGGCGTCGGCTCGTCTTTAGGGTCGGCATGAACTAGCCCCTCTAAGCGGTACATCAACCCCTCCAAACGGTGGAGCTCTCGCTCACATCACTAGGCGAGCTGAGGGCCGCCCACACGTCGGACCTCCTCGAGATGTTGAGCTACAAAGGGGAGCACATCATAGTACCTCCCAACGCCTTGTCTAATGGTAGTGGCCATCCTATGTAAGTCATCCTCTAACTTTTGGAGAATCCCGAGCATCGGAGCGAGATTCATAGCGGTTGGCCCCTGGATTAGGTTGACAGCGGCGGTCGGCGTGACATCAGTGCTAAAAATGGCAGAGGAAGAGGCGACCCCCTTGCCTTTACAGACGTGCGAATCGATCTTAGGAGCCATGTTCAGGATGTGGACTGCTCTACAAGAATTTTCTTCAGGCGAACACTTATGAGCGCGAAAACACCATCAGGAGAAAAGCGAAGACATTATGTAGAGGAGAATTCGACGAATGAGATCTGTGGGTTCAAATGGATCGAGCGGCTCAGATCCACCATACTGCTTCGAATTTGACGTCTTTGAAGGCTGTAGCCTCTGGGATTCCGAATCAATGGTTCAGATCAAACACAGAAGGCAGATCTTCCATCACTACACACTTAATGTGGATTAACGCGCCCACATCGCCCTAGCTAGCAAGCACTTGTGTCCGTAGGCAGACGCGTAGCACAGACTCACCTATGCTTGAGTTTCGCTTGCAGAACAAACTCGCCTGTGTTTGAGTTTTTCTAAGCGTACAAACTCACCTGTGTTTGAGTTTCGTCTGTAGCACAAACTTGCTCATGTTTGAGTTTTGCCTATAGCACAAACTCGCCAGTATTTGAGTTTCGCCTGCAGCACAAACTCACCTGTGTTTGAGCTTCACCAGCAGCACAAACTCGCCTGTGTTTGAGTTTCGCCTGCAGCACAAACTCACCTGTGTTTGAGCTTTGCTTGCAGCACAAACTCACCTATGCTTGAGTTTTGCCTGCAGCACAAACTCACCTATGCTTGAGCTTCACTTGTAGCACAAACTCGCCTATGTTTGAGTTTCGCCTGTGGCATAGACTGACCTATACTTGAGTTTCGTTTGCAGCACAAACTCGCCTGTGTTTGAGTTTTGCCCATGGCACAAACTCACCTATGCTTGAGTTTTGCTTGCAGCATAAATTCACCTGTGTTCGAGTTTCGCCTATGGCACAAACTCACCTATATTAGGTCTCGCCTATGGCATAAACTCGCCGGTACTTGAGTTTGCCTATCGCATGAGTTAGGCGCTGGATAGCAATACACAACAACAAAAAGGAAGGTATGCACAACGTATCAAGTAATCAAGAAAGCGTGAAATTCATCCATTAGCCGTTTCAAGATAATACATTTGAACAAAGTTATGATTTTACAATCCAGCCAGTCATAACATTGTACTCAAGAAACAAAAGGGTGAACAAGACATCTTGAATCTACTCCTATCCTACGAGCTTATTCTAGAAATTTAAATGACGCTAGCTCAGTCCGGACCACGGCTATCTTCTCTGCATGCATGGCGCGAGCTTCCTCCTCTACCTCCTACCAGGCCCTTGCCTCGAAAGAAGCATTAGCAGCGGCATCCTCCTGGCGCAGCATTGGGAGAATATGTCTCTCCCTTGCAAGATTATCGTGCACGGTCTCGCTTTGAATGCGTAGGCCCGTCAAATTCGGTTCCCCCTCAGTATACGAGATCATGCCCAAAAGAATCAAGGAAGCGGTAGCCTCCATGTTAGTTTGCAATAGGCATTGCCGAAGATCCAAATGACTAATAAGGGATTCTTTGTCTTCTATATCTTGCCTTTGGCACTCTCGCTGCCACATTCCATGATGACGGGCTAAAACCAAGAATAGAATCACATCAGACTCTAAATTTGTTTGCTGCAGATTCTCCAACTTTGTTAAAAGTGACTCCAGATTAAGGAGCCTCATCAAACAGCGTATGGCAAGCCTATAGTCGCCCAGGCGCCAAAGGCGGGCCACGCGATCTGAGAGAGACTGCTTCAAGTCCGCGAAGCTACCACAGCCCTGATCGACGAGTGAGATCACCTGTTGCATGGTGTTCTCTAATTCCTCAACCAAGACCTGCAAGTTAACGGAGTCCGAGGGTTTAGACTCCGGACCACGGCTGGGCGCGGAAGCTAAGGAAGAGGTGTCACTCCCCGTCTTCTTTGAGGCGGATGCATTTGCTCACGGTGCCATCTTGAACAAGAGGGGAACGATGAATACTGTGACCTCTTCAATAAGAAGGAAGAGCAATATATAACGAACGGCCCAGATCGGGCACGAGGAACGAAGAGCTTCAATCATATCGCCTTTAATGCGAAGCAACGTGCCAACGTCAGCCTAGCTGGCAAGCATGTAAGACCATGACCAAACACGTGGTTAGCCCAAATCAGAATTCATCTCACTTGTGGCTTGATTTGCCTGCAGCTTGGATTCGCCTATGGCTAGAGTTCTCCCATGGCTTGAACTCGCCAGTGGTTAGAATTCGCTTATGGCTCGAATTCACCTATGGCTAAAAAATCCACCCACGACGACCTCACATAAAAGGATAAAAGCTATAGGATAGGAGGCAACAGCAAGAGGGGGGTATATGCACGAACACATTTGGGAAACCAAAAGAGCATAACATTCATCCATTTCTAAGACAATACGTTCGAACAAAGTTGTGACTTTACAATCAAACAAGTCATAACATTTCATTGAAAACGAAACAAGAAAAAATGTCATAACACTACTTCGGCCCAAAGAGCCTAGTCCAGAAAGCTGAAAGACGAAAGCTCCACCTTAACTGCTGCCATCCTTCAGGCATGGTCCTCCTGGGTTTTGTCCTCGGCCTCCTTTTGGGTTCGGACCTCGAAGTTTGAAGCAGTAGCCGAATCCTCTTGACGCAGTGTCTAAAGATTTTGGGTCACCTCTTTGATAGCCTTACCAGCATTCCAGCTCTCAAATTGGAGCCCCCTCAGCGTCGTCTCCGCCTGTTTCAGCTCCGCCCTTAGACGGGAGATAATGGAGGTAAAGGCGTCCATCCGGGCCTGCGTTGAATGCTGTCGGTCTGTTAAAAGGGTGATGTGGAACTCCAAGTTGGCTATGTCCCGTGCCCGCGCCTCCTGTTCCCACGCACCCCAATGCCGGGCGTGAGATAAGAATGGCTCCACGTCAGCCACCAAATCCACACGCAACAAGTGCCCCAAGCACGTGAGGCGTGATTCCAGGTAAAGTAGCCTCGTTGTACAGCGCGTAGCAAGTCAGGATTCGCCTAAACGTCTAAGGTTAGCTACGCGATCTAAAAGGGACTGCTTGAAATCAGAATACGCCCCCAAACCAAGACTAACGAGGGAGATCACCCTCTTTGAAGCATTCTACAGTTCTCCAACACGAGCCGGTATAGGGAGAAGTTTCGAAGGAACGAGCTCTTGTCCACTAGCAAGCATCATGATAGGCGGAACCTTGAGGCAAAGTCCTGCTTTAGGCGGTGGAGCAGAGTGTGAAATGGACGCAACCGTAGGCTCCCCGGATTCATCGTCCGAGACAAGGATAGGCTCAGGTGGAGACCTCTCAATGGCCGGCGCACCGTCTCGAACTGATCAACACAACAAAAGGATTAAAAGCATGTAATAACTCACGAAAATTAAATGCAAAGATACCTTCCGTGGCGGTGGCGTCGGCAGTAGCATAGGAGGAATCCCCCCGTTTCTTCTTTGATACGGTCACTTTCACTCGTGGAGCCATCTCAGATGCAGTGAGAGAAAGCTTGGGTTTCCCTTGTAGAAAGCAATGAGTGCTATAACTTCCTCCAACGAGGGAGATGAATATTATATACACATTGCTCGGATGATCACCTACTGTTCGATTAGACAGTCTGAACCAAAACAGTCAAAAGTAAGGCCGACTGATTCAGGATCTCGCGTGGACGGTCGAGATCTAGCGGTTTTAAGCATGATCTTTAGCCAACAGCTCGGATCGGATGTGAAAAATGGAGAACCCCCCACTACGCCACCTTTAATGTGAAGCGACGTGCCCACATCGTATAAACTGGTGAGCATATTAATACACGAATGGACATGTGGCCCACTAAAAGCAAAGCCCGCCTACGAGTCGAATTTATCATTCAAACTCGTATGGTTTGAGCTTGCCTAATAGCCTGAGATCCTATACCACTTTGACCTACCTAGTTCAAGTCTAATTGCAGTTGGGGTTTTCCCGCCTTCATGTTCGCCTAAAACTCGACCCAGTTAGGATTCAGCCACGACTTGAACTAGTCTTAACTCTGTCGGTGGCTGAAATTCGCCTGTAGTTAGAATTCACCTGTGGCAAGAATTCACCCGGTGTGAGTCCACTGACGTGTAACTTAACCTCACCCATTGTGAACAGTGACAAAAAACAAAAAATGCACACACACAAAATTAAAGGAATAATGACTGTGACAAAAGCACGATTCCATTCACTAAGAAAGATCTAGATACAACGATACAGTTAAGCCAGACTACAAAGCTCTTAGTCCCGACTCCATCTTAAAGAATCTCTTCAGCATGCTTAAGCTCGAGCCTCTTCAAGATCTCTCAGCGAAGATCCTCTTCATAGTTAAAAAGCAAGTCTTGGACATTGTGCCTTGCCTCCTTAAGGGCTTTGCCCTTCTCCTCAATGGCATCAATAACCAGCTACCGTCGAGACCCGAGCTCCTCTAATTCCCCTATCAGCTGTTCATGAGCCTTCTCCTGGGTGGCCAATAAGGCCTGTGCATTAGAAATGGTTTGTTTGGTCTACGCTATCTCTGATGATAGGCAAGAGATACGGGAGTCAACCTTTTTGTGCTCTCGACGTACTTGCTCGTCCTCGGCCGTAACACGTTCTAGCTCTTCTGTCAGCCTCACCTCCAATGACATCATCTCCTCCAGTCTATGTTCGCACTCCTTCAATGCTGTTTTGGACCTCGCCGGACACAAGATGGAGGATATCAGAGCTCGTGGTGCGAAGGGTGAGCAGCTGTCGAATAGTCCGCTCTACCTCCTCCAAACGCTTGAAATACGGAGTGGCAGTAGAGGCATCAAGCATCTTGATCAAGAAGCCCATGTGATAGTCAAGAGCCTCCTTGAACTCCTCGAAAGGGCAACTTTCTTTCAATGCGAGTTTGACACTGTCAACAAGGGTGTCCTAGAGGTTAGCAAGGGCTAGATCCACCGCCCTCTTACGTGAACGAGCCAAAGGAGAGAGGGTAGCCTCATCGACCGCCAATGTCACCGCCAGGGCCGTGATCGAAGCACTGGTGTCCATGATAGTAGAAGTTGTGGTAGATACCGCTAAGACCGAAGCACCGACAGATGCCGTTAGGGTCTCGGCCATAGATCTGACTGTAACCTTGACGATCATCGAGGTAGGAAACGAGGAAGCGATCACTAGCTGAGTGGACATTTCCTCTTGGGCCAGAACCTCCTAGTCTGATGCTTCGCCCACAACCAACGCTTCTTCAGGAATGGGGACTTCCCCTTGTTGGTATGATGCTTCTTCATAAGCCGACGCCGCTTCCTCACTCGACATCGCCTCATGGATCGTGGCATCGTCTTCTTCTTCTGCTTCATCCCCCTCTCAAGTCGACTGACCAGCCTAAGAGGAAGGATCCTCTTTACCAGCAGCCTCGAGGGGTAGATCAGCTATAAATACAGGAAGAATGTTAGTAGTAACTCCTGAGAAGAGCCCTATTGGCAGTTTTGCAGGGGCGGATCAACAATGCTCGATCCTACTCTTACCTGAGTCGCTAAGCTCTGCTTCATCTCCAGTCCCCCATTCTTCATCGGAAGGAATGGAAATCACTCCCTCAACCGTACCTGCATTAAGTCAACACAAACATCAGGTAGTGCAAATTCAACCATACGCCCGAAGGTACGGTATTAAAGGTTGCCTTCTGGCATAATCGATGAAGTTGTAGAAACCCCCAACTGCTGTCCCACATCTGACGATTGGGGGGGGGGGTCGCCTCAATAGTAATAAGGACCATCCCTGATGCGATAAATGGAGTAGGCATAGTGGCCCCAGTCACAGGGGTAGTTACTCCAGGAATTAGCACAGGAGTAGCATCATCCTGGCCTTCCGCAGCTTTGGTGGCCTTAACCGCCTCCTCCTGACGGACCTTCTTGGCTGCCTCCACCCTTGAGTTGTCGGCCACGGCCTCCTGTTGTTGTTTAGAGAGGAGAGAACTACAGAGAGGTAGAATAGGCATCCTCATCCATCCAGCTATCGTTCCCTAGACCTGTTCTAAACGTTCACCGTCCCAGGCTAGCTCGTCAGATTCTCTCTGCCCATCGGTAGGGTCTAACGAAGGGCAAGGAGACAGAGCTTGAGCCTCAGATGTCCCGAATCCACCTAAACCCACGTAAAGGTCCTTATTGTCTTTGGCAGGGACCTCCGAATACCACTCTCTAATAGTCTGGCGACCATTCCACATTGAGGGGTGGGGAGCTGCCCTTGGACGACGCCCATGTTCCGCCACGAAGGAACTCTAAAACCGAAAGCCTTCAAGGTTCACACTGGCACCCTGATACCACGAGCAATAAAGGAGCATATGGTGAAGGTCACGATCCTTAGCAGGAAGTTCAAAACGCGCATTGGTGCAGCCGGCATGGGTCCAGAGCCACCCCCGCGTGCCATCCACAAACCCCCCTTCATATTACAAGTAAGGGTTAATATTTTCTATGTACAGCTGGTCATACCCGAACTAACGGGCAAACCTGGAAGGAATGTACGTCTCAAGGTAGCACATGGGGCCTGTTCGCAGGACGTGATACCTCGGCCCGGATATTCACCAGTCATTGAAAGGCACCACAGGAGAGGACGGTGTTATGGTCCACCGTCGATACGTCCCAAAGAGATTTGCCATACCCCCGACCACTAAAGTAGGGGAAAAGTCGGTGAAAATTATAGTGACCAAAGTGGGACAACGTCTTCCTCATGTCGGGAATGTCTTTACACTTCCAAGAGTATTTCTCCAGGCATTGCATGAACGGGATGAACCCTTACTCCTGGAGAGCCGCTAGGGCGCTCATCAAGCACTCAAAGTGGTAAACAAACCACGTCATCAAATAGGTGTATGTCAACCCCACTCTGGGATTAGGGGTCTTAGTGACTTTGCCTTCCCCCTCGTTGGTGTATGACACATGATAAAATTGGGTTGTCAACGTGCAAAGTCCCCGATGGATGCATGCCACCACGCCGACACCAACGCATAAGGCCTCCTGTAGGCCAATCAAACCGCGGGATAGAAAACCTCCACTAGGAGCGCCTCAAAAGAGTGGGTAGGAACCACACATCTCTTTAATCACAGCATGAGGTACCCCACGAATAGAGCCTTACCGGATATAGGGGACCTAGCCTGATGATGGAACGATTAGAAGGTCATCCCAAATTTGAACCCACCCTTGTCATGATCAAGGGTCTCAGCGGCTCCCCCTTCGGCCATCCTTCTCTCCACTTTGGCCTGGTCACACTCACCCAGCGGCAATGTAGGCCTTCCCTTGACATTATTTTCAGGGAATAGGTAATTAGCCTAATTCTTATGACTAATCCCTAGAGCTCTCTTCTTCTTACCTTTGTGGTCCACTACCGCTAGGATGTTGAGACATATGTGGTAGTGACCGAGCAGCTCCCATAGGGTCTCGACCACCAGAGGGGACCGAGTCGAAAGGTAGTCAATCTCATCTTGACCTAGTGCGTACTTCTCGTAGGGTAAGCTTCCCAAAGATAACCCAACACATCGTACATCTCATGGAGAGTAATACCAAGCTCACCATTGGGAGTGAAGAACATACCGCTGTCCGGATAATAAAGTTCTAGGATACTGTGGAACTGAGGAGCGTTGATCTTCAGACTGTGTTGAGTGACCTGGATAGCCAAGTATAACTCTGAACCCGTAAGGTCAGAGTTCTCAGCCAAGATGTACTCGGTAATCTTAGACCACCAAGTGCTGCTACCAGGCGCAGAGTGGATCCACCCTGGATCCTTTAAGTCCTTCGGAGGATACTGTCCCTAGCCTAAAAGAAACGATGATGGAAGGTCTCCTCCTTCGTAGTCATATCCTCGAAAGGCAGTTCGTTGTGCAGCAGGCCGTGACGCAAGCAGGCCGTGACGCAAAGTGATCACACGCTTGCAAGAGTTGTTGACCCCATACCCAGTTGTGGAGCTCGTGAAGACCACGCACCCCGTCTCGAGTCAGGGTCAGATACAAGTTCTTGTTCTCAGAACCACAAGCGATCACAACTTGATGATTGAGAACCCTCTCGGCATACTAGGAAGATAGTAGTGTATTCTATCCACAACACGGAGTCATCTGCTCTCCCCAAGCAATAGAGCCGAGGATCAGTAGTGGCATCACCAAACAAGAACTGAGGCTTTTTCAGCTCCTTCCTAGCCACGTCTGTCAACGCTGCGTCTGTAGTCAAGTCGCGCAACATCAAGTGGTGCGTGTCAGTCACTCTCTTGACCAATTCATCCAGCTTGTCAGCAGCAAACGTGAACACATAATCAAGCAGAGGGAATCTGGAAGACGCCGTATATCCCGTGCCATCTGCAAGACCAATGACTACACCTTTCGGGAGGGCCTCATCAGAAAAAGTGGCTGCAAAGCAAAGCTGAAGAGTTAGAACAGAATCCACTCCTAGAGTCAGAAACTTTCTCGAATCCCCCAAACAAGCGAATCTCGCCCGGTGAAACCAATTTCGCTTGGCAAGTGTTGAATTCATCTAACAAAAGGCAAATCCACTTGACAAAAGCAAAATGTGCCTTCACCCGATTCTACCTATCAAAGAAGAATTCATTTTCACCCGATGAAAGCCGATTTCGCTTGTCAAAGAAAAATTCGTCTTCACCCAATGAAAGTCGATTTCACCTATCGAAGCAGAATTCACCTTCACCCAATGAAAGCTAATTTCATCTATCAAAGCAGAAGTCACCTTCACCTGATAAAAGCTGAATCCGCCTAAAAAGGGCTAGTTTCACCCAAATCGAGAAAATTACCAAAAATGGCAAAATCCACTGAAGAAGACGAGCAGTGCTCATCTTCCCAACCCAGCATCGATCGTCAATACGAAGTCATTAAACAACCCACTAGACTTACCCAATTGTGTCCCAGGAGCGCTGGCGGCCGTACCAGTGGCGACGCCACAGGGATAGCAACCGGAACCTTTTCCCTTCGCAACGCATTTCTTAGCTTTCGGCGCTATATTAAAAAGTCAGAGACGAAGCTGGAGTTCTTTCTCTCTAAAAATTTCAAGCAAGTAGAAATCCTTGAGCACAGTAGTCCTCAAGGGAAGGGAACGAAGCCTATTTGAAGGCGAGACGCTTGTGGTTGAGAGACGTGGCCATGATCAAAATCAACGGCTCAGCTCGCTCTCAATAGTTTGGTTTTTGGTGGTTACAGAGGAACCGTCGAAACAGGGAATGGGTCGGAAAAGTCAAAACCCAGAACCCGAACCAAAATTCATGACTGAGTCTAACGGCCGAATTCGAAAACTAAGGGCACAATTCGTCATCGAGCGAGGCGCACGGAAGTGACATCGCATTGTCAAATCGTATTTAATATGACCTGACGAATGCGTGCGGCCTTAGCTGGAAGGCATAAAGCTTTGCCTACGAATGCGTGGCTCACGTTCCGCCGATTCAAACTTCACCTGGGAGGACAAATTTTGCCTGCGAACACGTGGCTCATCCTCCACTATTTCAAATTTTTCCTGCAAAAATGAAACTCGCCTGCGAACGTCAAGCTCGCTTCACCAGTGAGAACGAGTCTCTCCATAACCGCTCGTCTGTTTTGCCTAGTTCACCTATGAAGGCAAATCTCGATTGGTCTAGCTCATCTAAAGTGTTGAGCTGTCAACTCGCACGAATGGAATGGTCTCACCTACACAGTCAGATGTACCAAGCGACACAACCTATTAACACACCCTCCGGGCGCACCCGTAGATAATGGTCGTTTTAGTTTAAGTCGTTACGATACAACCAAACTACGAGCTGACAGTTATAGTTAACTCAAACCTACACCTCAAATGGCTAAGGTTAGAGGAGAAGTCTTAGTATTAAGCCTAAGAGAAACTACTCAACAACTCATCGTACTGAGGGGAATAGTACGGCTAGCCCGATTCAAACTATAATCGGTAAAGTCTTATCAAACCCGTTGAGGGCTGAGGATTTGCCAAAAATCCCAAAGGTCGATCACCAAGGGGGAAACATACACATGAGATATAGAAAAGGCAATAGATAAACAGAGAAAGCATAATTCCATTCATAGCTAACTTAAAAGTTATGATGATACATTCAAAACAAAGTCATGATAAAAGAAGAAGAGCCTCAAAATATCGACCCACTCTGTTTAAGAGTGACCACGCCATCTCTCCTCTATTTAAGAGCCTCTCCTGGCTATAGGAAAGGGGTTCAAGGTTTGTTTATTGAGAGTTCATTGATAGAATCAGCGAACCAGACCATCAGCTTTCGGCTCCCGAGTGAGTAAAGGATCTGCTCTGTGCCACATTTCTACACTGTAGCATCTTCCTTGAGTTCTCGGCCTCAATCGCCATTGAACTCGAAGACTCGAACTTGATTAACACGAGCTTCTACTATGCACTGAAGCTCTCCAGCAACCTCGATCGAATCGTCCAAGGGAAGCGGACTCAGTGCAAGAACTGAACGAGGCATCCTATCGTTACCGAAGTCCCCACGTTAAATAAGGAGGGCATTCCCTATGCTTTTGTTGTAATTTCAATTCATTAGTTTGTAATAAGCTGTTCTTATCAATACAAACGAAATCCCTATTTCGGAAAATTAAAATTTACACCTACAATGATTGCTTACTTTTTTACCACAGTCACTCTGGAGAGAAGCACTAAAGACAGCAGCTTATATTCTGAATAGAGTACCAAGTAAAACAGTTGCTAAAATATCGTATGAGCTTTGGACTGGTCAAAAGCCCAGTTTAAAGCACTTACATATTTGGGGATGTCCAGCTAAGGCAAAGCCTTATAGGCCAAATGAAAAGAAATTGGACTCCAAAATATTTAGCAACTACTTTATTGGATATTCTTAACGTTCTAGAGGCTATAAGTTCTATGATCCCACACTTAAGACTATTTTTGAGATGGGAACAATAACATTCCTTAAGGATGTTGAGTTTTAGGGAGAAATAAGGTTAGAAACATTGCTTTTGAGGAGGAATTGGCTTTAGACTCAATCCATACAGTTGCTTTTTGACAATATTCATGTTCCTATACCAATTGTTGCTCAAGAAGTAAATCCAGAACCTCAAGATGACAATGTTGAACAACTCCCTGTTCCAGAAGAACAAACTCAACAATCTCAAGAACCAGTGCCATTATGGAGATCCACAAGAGAAAGGAGAAATGCTATACCGGATGATTATATTGTATTTTTCTAAGATCATAAGGAAAATAATGGAATGTTAGAAGATGATCCAATCAACTTCCTTCAAGCCATGAAAAGTTCTAACTCTCAAAAGTGGATTAATCTCATGAATGAAGAGTACAAGTCTATGCAAGATAATAAGGTTTGGGAACTTGTCCCATTGCAAGAAGGAAGATGTGCTGCTATTGGGTTGCTAGCAGATGTACGAGGGAAGAATAATTTAAGTAGGACATGTTCATGGACTAAACAATGTCCTTTTTGCTAGGAAGGATCATGTGAAGAAATATTATTTCAAATGGCAAGAGTGGTTTCAGGGGAAAAGAGTGGAGGATATGTAGTGACCCAAACTTTGTATGTAGCGGGTATTAAGGGAAATCAACTAGACGAAGTATTGATAGTTTTGGAGGATAAAAGCTAACAAGTTGAGGTGTTTGATAGTTTATGGGAGTACATAATATGATGGTTGGTTATTATATTTTAAAACATTGGTTCATATATGTTCCTAAACAAGCATATTTGACTCCTTAGTACAATGATTCAAGGTGATTGTCTATACAGTGGTTGACACGAGGTACGACGTCACAAGTGTAGGAGAGGTCACAATGGTGACAAGAAGGGGAAGTTGGTTGTTTAGGATAATGTTTAGTTAGTCCCAAAGGTGAGAGAGAATCTAATATCTATTGGGATGTTTGACTCTATAGCATTGTCGAATCCAAGTGCACAGAGAAGTGATCACGGTATACCAAAAAAAATCTCATAATGGTTGGAAAGAAGTGTGGAGATAGCTTATATCGAGTGTTTGATGATGTTTAAGGTAGAGCTATGTCTTCAAGCGGGTGTACATCCATGAGGAGAGGGGTCTACTTTGAACTTGTATTCTGAAGGGGAGACAAAATGAGAGTTTAACTTCAGGTGGAGGAGTCAAGGCAAAGTATGCAACAAACCAGCAGCCGAATTTAGAGTGTGCAGCAATGGAGATTGGTGCAATCTATCAGAAGACTTGACATCAATGTGAGAGCGGTGATCCCTCCAGTGCCTTCTAGTAGAGTGGGCTTACGGTGATATCTCAAAGGTGTTTGTTTTCTCTGGTTTTACAACATTTATAGTGGAAGATTGAAAGGTGGATCGACGTTTTCGAAGGTAGCTTCATACAAGCATGAGATGAAGATTGTTGGGAATTGTCTTGTATTTTAGTCCATATAACGACGACAAAAGAAGATGGCAGAAGACGTATAAAAACTACAACGAAAAAGGCAAAAGAGTAACAAACAAGCAGAGACCGCCGATGCTCTTTGCTGATAGTTGAGTACCAGAGCATCAATGGTCGGAGTCGACGATCCATGGGCTAAATTTAGTCAAAACACTGTTCAGATTAGTTTGAAATTGGGTTTCTTTGGGAATTCCTTTGTATTTGGGATTGTACTCTATAGATGAAGTTGTTTCTAAGGTGAAGAGTGGCATATAGTTAGAGAAAAAAAATAGAGAGACCTAATAAGAAATCTAGAATTTTGAGAGATCTTTTAGTGACATTGAGAGAGAATCTCTTGTGGGATTTATTAAGATCAAAAGAAATGTTACATCTTTGTAATCTCTAGAATAAAAGAAGCGTCAAACTCATTCCATGATGTAGACAATTGTCGAACCATATAAAATACGTGTCTTTGTGCTCTTATTCTATTTTCTATGACATATTGCTATTCTTTTTTATTTAAATTAGTAGTTTCTCAAAGTTTTGCACATCTCACGGTGATTGGTACATAAAGAAGGAGGAGATAATCAGATGTCCCTAATGCTTCCAGGGGATAAATTTCGGCATTGAATGCTGGGTTGTATGTAACAATCATTATCGTGTTGCGGGTAGGGCGCACCAACAAACCAAAACTCAGTATTTAATTTAATCTTCATTTGTAAGTTGAAGTTAAAGCATGGGTACTACTGTCGAGAAAACCCTTTATTTAAATACTCTCTGATATAAGATTATACTCAATAAATTTCCAACCGAAGAACCCTTTTTGCAAGTTATATTAGAAATAATGAAATATTCATGTTTGATAAACCGTAGCTCTTCTCTAGATCAATAATAGTGTAGTAAGATAGTCGAGTGGGCCAAAACATCTATCAGGATATGATTTGAAAAGATTCGAGAAGCTCATGATTCCATAGACCTAAGCCAAGGGAAGCAAGTAGGGCCCCAAAGAATTGCACTCAATTTCTATGAGATTTTATTTTGCAGCAAATTTATATACAATTATACAACGGGAAGTAATAATGTCAAAGAACAATGACATGACAATTTGTTGATGACCATGAAAGCATTGAGTGCAGTAAAAACTTTGTGTATGCTGCATGTGGAAAAAAAATAGAGAGAAAATAAGAGGCACGAAGGTTTCTAACTGTTATTCTACTTCCTAGGATATGAGATGCAAGCTTGGAGGGAGGGTGAATATGATGTTGGGATTTTTAGATCTCACAAAAACCCTAAAAATTATCAAACGCAGCAAATAAAATCACACGAAATTTAACGTGGAAAACCCTCAATAGGAAAAAACCATGGGATCAAAATCAATCCACTATCACTTTCAAATTACAATCCTTTGCACGGACAAAGACTGCCAAACTCTCACTCTCACAATACCCTTGAACCCGATTACACCTTTTAAAACCCTAATTACAAGAATATTGTCTCTCTCCTTCTCTCTACTCTAAAACTCTAGAATAGGACGCCATATTTAAAGACACTCCTGACTTGACCGTCTTAACTTAGCCTCTAAGAAAACTACTAGGACTGGGCCTAGCCTTCAAACCAGCATCCGACTTGGAGTTTGAGTCGGTACTCAATAAATCCTCCCTCGACGAAAAATCTACAAGTGTCTCAACAGCTTCAAAAAAACTCACTCTCTTCTTCTTGCTCTTCACCTCTCCCATATGAACAGATCACCCGTCTAAATAGCAAATATTGTTGCTATTCTTTCTCCATTGACAAATCAAAACACCATATTTATACACTTTGTACCACTCTCCTTCACCCACATACTTGTACCACGCAATGCCATCTCACACAATGAAATTAAATTAGCATCACATGACGGCACATATCTCACATGATGAAGAATTCCGACCTTCCCAGTGTGAAGCTTGAGGCGAACACTCCCAACGTCTTCAATCATCATCTTCTTATTGTTTCCAACGATCACGTTGTCAAATTCTTCATCTGTCTTTAATGTGTCAAAATAATTTTTATTGTGATAAACATGCATAGAGGCTGCATAATCTAACACCCAAGTGTTCCTTGCATCAGTACATATACTATGCATCAACAACACATCTTCATCACACATAACTATCGAGAAGTCCATCTTCTTCCCATTTTCTTGAAGCTTCATCTGTCTAATACTCTTCAAATCCTCTCGTATCTAAAAACACCTGAACTGAATGTGACCCTTCCCTCTGCAATAATAACACTCCCTTTCGCTGTCGTCTCGAGCCTGAGATTTTGACCTTTCTCGAAAACTATCACATCTGCCCTTACTCCTCTATCGATTAGAACCTTCAAAAGCCAGTGCACTCTCACTACCATTAGATGCGCTCTTGTTTCCCATTATTCTTTCATTCTTATGTAGGAGTGCTGTCACATCGTCGAACTTTAAAGTCTGTTTCCCTGTAATAATTGTCCGAAGTAATGGCTTGTACGACTTCAGCAAAGAAGATAGTAGGAGTAGCGCTTGCTCCTCTTCTTTAATCTCTTCATCAATATTCATAAGTTGGCAAACTAGCTGATTAAAGGCATTGATATGGTCCTGAATTGCAATACCTTCTTTCATCTTCAATGAATAAAGCTCCATCCTCAAACACAATCGGTTGGTTATCGACTTTGATGCATAAATTCCCTCGAGCCTTTCCCACAGCCCCCTCGGTGTGGTCACTTGCATAACGTTGTACTTGATCTTAGAGGCAAGTGCCAAACTAATTGTGCTAACCGCCCTCTTTTGTATAGAACTCCATTCAGTATCCTTCAACCCTTCAGATTTCTTCTCCTCCAAAACTTGATCAACACCCTACTACACAAGAATACCTTAATTTATAGATTGCCATACTGTAAAGTTTGTCTTGTCGTTGAATAGCGGAATATCAAACTTCGAACCCGAAGAAGTGATCATCCTATAACCATAATAAAAATTCAAATCAATCACTATAGAGAATAAATTTGAGAAAACCAACATAAAAAACAAACTCACCACATCGAAAAACCTAGGAACAACTCCTAGATCACCAAAATCCGCCTCCAAACCATTGACCAAAAGAAAAATCAATCTGCACCATTGGATTTGATTTAATAATTTGTAACCAAACCCTCACCCACATGAATAGTGTTCTTGCCACTATAGTATTCCTACTGTTACAGTATTCCCGATGCTACAGTGTTTTTTGCATTCCCCGGATGTCGATCACCGCGCTTCAACCACTAACGGCTTCACAATCGTACACCACTCAAACCTCCACAGACCTACAAATCCCGCTCTGATACCACTTGTTGGGATTTTTAGATCTCACAAAAATCCCATAAATCACCAAACATAGCAAATAGGATCACACGAGATTTAACATGAAAAAACCTCAATAGAAAAAAACACAAGAACAAAATCAATCCACTATCACCTCTAAATTATAATCATTTTCATGGATAAAGACTGCCAAATCCTCTTTCTCACAATACCCTTGAACCTGGTTACATCCTCTAAAATTCTGATTACCAGAATATTGTCTCTCTCCTTCTCTCTACTCTAAAACTATAGAATAGGACACCTTATTTAAAGACACCCCTTACTTGTCCGTCAAGTTAACTTGGCCTCTAATAAAACTATTAGGACTGGGCCTAGGCTTCAAACCCCCATCCGACTTGGAGTTTGAGTTGGTACCCAATATATGATTGCCTACTATTTTTCAAATTATCATCGAATATGCAGCGAAAAACAAATGATATTGACAAAAATAATAAGCAATAAAACAATCACAAAAGAACCAATTAGAACACACGAGAAATTTTTATAGTGGCTCGGATAAACAATCCTACATCTAGTCTTCCGTCTCACGAAGGGGTTTTTTTTACTCTGAAAGAACTCTCCTGAATCACAGACCCAATTCAATAGGCATACAAGACCACATCCTAGTTTATCCCAAACTAGTTTCTAAGCTAACTTCTTACAACAAGTAACCCTAGCTTTATCTAGTCCCCAATCCTCATTAAATTGGCTTGAGTACGTTGTAAAAGAAAATGAATTTGAAATAAATAAAAAAAAACATTTACGCTTAGAAAAATCTTACATGATCAAACTCAAAAGAAGATTTAAGTAAAGATTTAAAAAGCTGATGCAGACTCTAAGATCCAAGACTGTTGTCCTCATTGTAGACTGATTAGATCGTGATGTGCAGCGAGTGAGCTATTGACGAGGTTCTCGGGAATCAAACTGTTGGATATTTTTAAAGAAAAGGCAATTTTGCCTTAATGAATTCTAATAAATTTTTGTAATTAAAATATGCAATTAAAATATATTTTAATGTGTTTTAATTTGCAATTAAAATGGGCATAATGACTATACATTATGACGAACGTTACGAAATTTATTGAGGGATTTTGTAACGGCTCTTTTCAACCCCTATATAAACAACATATGTTGAGCTCAAGAAATATGAAGAAAAATGTGGAAAACTTATCTTGTTTTCTTTTCTCCTCTACATATCATTTTCATCTATACTTTAGTTTTACTTTATGGGCAACTTCTTCATCTGAGCTGAAGCTCTGCACTCTCGCCCGAGTGCAGAGGCCGGGCCGTTTCCGGGGGTTTTTACCGCTAGGGGAGAAGGGATCATCTGCGCCAGGGCGATAGGTGGGTCCTCAATCTTCTAGGGCAGTGTTTACACGACTGCTCCCGTCAGACCTGTTTCTCTAATTTATATTATTTATCTTTGATGTATTATTTATTTAATTCCCGGGTTTAAATTCATGCTATAATCTTTATTTATTTGAAATTATCCAACACAAACGGCTTCTTTGATGAACTCTCCTAAATTCTAGCTCTTCTCTCTTTTTTTCATTTTTTCTTCAGGTTAGGTCAAAAAATGTTGTAAGATGTAGGAGAAGAAATTGAGAGATAACATGCAACCAACGGCTATGATTTAATATTGAATTCTGAAATCAGCCGGTCGATCATTGATGGTGACACTTGACCATCGGTGGTGACCTAGCAAACATCGATGGCGGATGACCCCATCGATGATTTGAACCTCTCTGGACTTTTGCATCCTTGGTGGTCAACAACACCATCGATGATCCATTGATAATCGATGGTCTATATTGAATCGTCAATAGTTGATGTCCAGAAATCATCTTTTGAGCTAATTTCCGATAGTTTTTAGCTTGTTCTTGTTCTGAACCTACGATACTCCCGTACTAAATCATCTCAAACACAATTTCGACTTAAATAAATGTTTGTTATTACTCAATCAAGAAATATTGTAGGGAGAACGTCCTAGCATGCTTCAGCATTGGGTGCACCTGTATAAATTTACTAAGAGATAGTACTTCATCCGATGGCATAATAAAAATCATTGCCCTGCAATATCACTGTAGTACACCTAGACATATTAGCAAAAAAACAAGCAGAATTGCGATATTTTTCGTTAAGTGTTCCAAGAAAAAGGGTCGTTATGATGTTGATATTGGTTCAAATGTGTAATTAGTTTTCATTTAAATTTATGAATCTTCGTAGTTCTCTCTAGAGGGTGTAACTTCCAACGATCTCTCTTTCCATTTATAGGTATAGCTAGCTCAATCATCCATAAGAATTAAATATATTCTCCAGCAGACAATCTTCAACATTATTTACAGTAGATCAATTGGTGTGAATCAACAATCATGTAATGGAACATGACTACCAATATTTGTATTATTTTTAATCTTTTTGTCGGTTGACTAAATCTTAGTCACTCTCCAGACGTTAAACTGTTGGGAATATAAGCTGTTTAGAGTGTAATTAGCACAAAATGTAGTTTTAACAGAATTAGATAATGATTCAAAATATATATGAAATTAAACTGAATTTAGAATATAGCCTGATGATCGAAGCGTGCAAAGCACTGTCCCAAG
>BQKN01066327.1:87061-104687 GCA_022839385.1 Asparagus kiusianus | reverse complement strand
CAGTTTAGCCTCGTACACCGGTTGGAGGAAAGGAGCAGTTTAGCCTCATGTACCAGTCGGAGGAAAGGAGCAACAGTTTATACTCGTATACTTGTGGGAGTAAAGGGAGTAGTTTAGCCTCGTGCACAGGTTGGAGGAAAGGAACAATAGTTTAAACTCGTATACTTGTGGGAGTAAAGGGAGCAGTTTAGCCTCGTGCACCGGTTGAAGGAAAGGAGCAAAAGTTTATACTCGTATACTTGTGGGAGTAAAGGGAGCAGTTTAGCCTTGTGCACCGATTGGAGGAAAGGAGCAACAGTTTATACTCGTATAATTGTGTGAGTAAAGGGAGCAGTTTAGCCTCGTGCACCGGTTGGAGGAAAGGGAGAAACAGTTTATACTCGTATACTTGTGGGAGTAAAGGGAGTAGTTTAGTCTCGTGCACCGGTTGGAGGAAAGGGAGCAGCTTAGCCTCGTGCATCGGTTAGAGGATGCTGGGTTATCCGTAAGAATATTCTCTAGGAACTCCCCATCAAAGGTAAGAAACATTTTATACTCGTGTACCCATTGGAGTCAAGGGAGCAGTTTAGCCTCGTGCACCGGTTGGAGGAAAGGAGCAACGGTTTATATACTCATATACTTATGGGAGTAAAGAGAGCGGTTTAGCCTCGTGTACCGGTTGAAGGAAAGGAGCAACAGTTTATACTCGTATACTTATGGGAGTAAAGGGAGCGGTTTAGCCTCGTGCACCGGTTGGAGGAAAGGGGCAACAGCTTATACTCATATACTTTTGGGAGTAATAGGAGCAGTTTAGCCTCGTGTACCAGTTAGAGGAAAGGAGCAACAGTTTATACTCGTATACTTGTGGGAGTAAAGGGAGCAGCTTTATCCTCGTGCACCGGTTGGAGGAAAGGGAGCAACAGTTTATACTCGTATACTTGTGGGAATAAAGGGAGCAGTTTAGCCTCATGCACCGGTTGGAGGAAAGGGAGCAGTTTAGCCTCGTGCACCGGTTAGAGGATGTCGGGTTATCCTTAAGAATATTCTCTATGAACTTCCTGTCAAAGGTAAGAAACAGTTTATACTTGTGTACCCGTTGGAGTCTAGAGGAGAAGCTTGTCTTTTCTTGGGGCAAAAATGAACCCTGATTTGTCTTCTCTTGGGGCAAAGACGAACCTTATTTGTATTCTCTTGGGGCAAAGATGAACCCTGATTTGTCTTCTCTCGGGGCAAAGACGAACCCTGATTTGCCTTCTCTCGGGGCAAAGACGAACCCTAATTTGCCTTTTCTTGGGGCAAAGACGAACCCAAAATAGCGACACATCACATAGTAGGCTACTATTTGGATAAAGGTACATCGCTTGGTAGGCCATTATCAAACAGCAACGCCTTTTGCGGGAAAGACGGTGCTGGAGGGAATCAAATCATTCAGGGACGTATGAGTGTGATGATTGATTGTTATAGGAGCCATCGCATGGTAGGCTACTACTCATCGATTATTTTAAAGATATTAGAATGCTCGGAAAGGATCAGGTCGTTCAGGGATGTATGAGTATGACAACTGATCGGACAATGTTATTTGCAGGAATGACGGTGTCGGCTATCAGAGGTAATCGTTAACGTGATAGGAATTGCCACGATCGGAGCGATTTTGTGGACATACCGCTCCATTGAAGAGAGTTGGTAAATAGACTCTGGTCAGAGGTGTGATGTTAATATGACAGGGATTGTCGCGATCGGAACTACTTTGAAGACCTACAATCCTATTGAAGAGGATTGGTAAGTTGACTTTGTCAGAGGTGTAGTGTTAACATGACAGTGGGGTATGTTTGAGTCAAAAGTTGATCTTGTTTGAGTCAAAAGTTGATATTTTCATTAGTGACGAACTCATTACAATTTCAGCCATTACAATAAGTTCAAAAAAAGAAAGAAAGTTGATCTTTTTATAAGATCTCCTTTATACAATAAAAATAAAGATTACAACTCTTGTCAAATAGCGCAACGAACGTTTATCACCCGCTGCTTGCGTGAGATCTTTACCTATGCCGGGGACGTTAATATCCGTGGACCACCTCGGATCAGATCCGGTTAGCAGAAGTTGGATAATTAATGCTCTCATTTCACGAAGGAAGTAATTGCAGTAGCAGCGATTTTGACTAAGCAAAATCATGGCTTTTCTCGGGATTTAAGACCAAGCTTAAATCCGGAGGAATAGGGGACGAGTCTCAAATCTCTCGAACTCCACTTTTTATGCGCAGGAGATCGCCAAGATCCCCTAACCCTTGTTGTAAATTCGTGGCTCCACTCTCCAATTCGACAGCGCTTTGCCCTCTTGATCTCCTCCTTAAAAAATGAACACCCGAGCCTCTATTTATAGGCTTGGTTGGCGGTTTTCTTGGTTGGCGGTTTTCTTGGATCAAAACGAGGGATCCTCTCTATCTTCAGTTAGAAACCATATAACCACAGTATCGGATCGGTTGGAACGTTCAGGAACAAATCAAATCCCGAAAGAATCCATAAAAACCAAAAAAAACCGATTTTGACCGAACTGCCACCCAGTGGCTCGGCCTGGCCGGGCCACCAAATGGTGGCTCGGCCTTGGCTGGGCCACCATTTGGTGGTTCGGCCGCCGAGTCACCTTCTGGTGATCTGGCTTTGGGCCGAACTTATATGTTTCCTGACTTTTTTGATTTTCCGGGACTCGTAGTTTTCCCTGTTTCGCGTGATTGATCATCTTGTTGACTTGCACGCTTCGTTGCGGGATTGACCGTTGAACGCGCGTGAACTGATTGACGCGCGCGTGTTGATTGATGCGCACGAGCTAATGCGCGTGTTGATTGACGCACGCGGGCCACTTGGTTCGTCGTTTTGCTTCATGCGCTTGTCGACGACAGATAATCCTCTTAGACTCAGATAACGACGTTCATCATATTCTCTCCATCTCGAGCTGTGTGTGGATACGTATAGGTATTTTTAGACGCCTACAGATACCCCTTCCAAAGTATTTCAGACTCATTTTTTTATGGAGGAGTCTGGAATGCTTTGGATATGATAGTCCCCCACCTTTAGTTGGTGTCAAAGGACTTGTGAACTGTTTCAATTCTTGACTTCCTCAGCCTTCAGTCTATCCAGTGCTTTGTCGAATAGATGAAGGTCTTCCGGCGCTACGTTTATCGTCTGACCGTTGTCGAAGTCTTGAATCAGAATTGGTGAGTTAGTTTTGGCTCGTGTCATTGAGTTGACTTTGAACTGATTATCTTTGTCGCAACGCGTTGACCAGCGTTGACCTAGGGCTACGCGTTGCTCGGCGTTGACCTTAGGGTTTTGTATTGATTGGCGTTGACTTTCATTGCAATGCGTTGATTGGCGTTAACACGGTTTATACTCATACGTTTGCTGGAGTATACACAGTTTAAGCTCTTAAGGCATTGGAGCATGGCAATCCCAAGTTTTAGGCTGCAGGACCAACTATTAAAGTTGTTTCGTCCGCAGATATGGATCTTATCTCGAAGTCGTTGTATGCTCAAATCACGAGACCAACTAATGAAGCTGATGCGTCAATGACTCACATTTATAGAAGTTTTAGCAAATTCTCAGCCATCAACGGGTTTGATTAGCCTTTACTGACTACCATTTGAGTCGGGCTAGCATGCAGATTGTTTAGACCCGTTCTGCACATAACGTTGTGCTAAAAGAGTTAACTCTTGCTACGATATTGAATACGTAGACTTTGTCTTTCTCACGGAAATAGACTACCCGGCAACGTGTATTAGACGCTACTTAGGATTTTTGGCAAATCCTCAGCCTTCAACGGATTTGAGGTGCCTTTACCGATTACCGTTTGAATCGGGCTTGCATGCGGATTGTTTAAGTCCGTTCCGCATGTAACGTTATGCTAAAAGAGTTAACTCTTTTAGTGCTATGATATTGAATACGTAGACTTTGTCTTTCTCACGGGAATAGACTACCCGACAACACGTGTTAGGCGCTGACTTATCACTACTTAGGCTTCAGGATAAAAGTCCCCAGATTTGGATTCTGGTGTCGTCTTCAAACAGTGAAAGACTAAACCGGAAACGCGTGTTAAGCGTTGACTTATCCCTGTTCGCGAGAAAAATCGTTGCTTTCTTCATTGACGTTATTGTACTCTTAAATAATCGTTTATCGGTTACAAAGATCCGGTTTTTTTATAAGATCCGGTTACAACGAGATCAAAGAAAGAAAAAATAACAAAAAATTACAACTTTCCTTTTTCGAACAGATCGCAAGATCCTTTTTTACGGTCTCTTGCTTTTGTGGGTTCTTTACCTGCGCCGGGGTTTATCCGTGGACCATCGCACGATCTAGATTCGGTCGGATCTACGCAGTATGACGGGTATTATTTCGCCAAGGAAATAATAGCCGGGGGGGATTAATTCACCAAGGAACTAATCGCCCGATTCTCGGCATCAAAGACCAAGCTTTGATCCGGAGGATGACTGCATAGATCTGAGATCCGGTCCCTCTCGAACTCTTGCCTTATTTGGTGTTGACGATCGCCGAGCACCGGATCTGGAAGAGCAAGTCCTCAAAGTCCCAAAGCTTCAATCTTTTTTAAGTCTTGAGCCTTGAATCCAGCAGAGCTTCGCCTCCAAAATTTCCAACCCTTGAAAATGAGCCAACACCCTCCTATTTATAGGCCTCCTTTACTGTGCCCGGGCATAGGTGGCTGAACCACCTAGCCACCCTGAGGTGGCTCGACCTTGGCCGAGCCACCAAGAGGTGGCTCGGCAGCCGAGCCACCTCAAGTTGGCTCGGCTTTGGCCGAGCCACCAAGAGGTGGCTCGGTTTCGGCCGAGCCTCTCTTGGTGTTGGTTTTTCCCGCCGTTGTGTCGGTTTTTCGGTTCTGTAGTCGACTTATCCGGACTTCATTCGTTGACCTGATTTGGCAGTAAATCCGGATCCTAATTTGGTAGTAAATCCGCTTTGGAGTTCGAGTCCGAAACTGATCTTGATTCGATCTTGATTCGTTCGAGTCCGCTCTTGGTTGAATGACTCGTTGGTTACTCGACCCGTTAGCTTGCGTATGGTTCATTAACCTCATCACTTCGTTAACCCTCTTCATCGCGTATCATTTGGCTTCGGTGTTATGGACTAACGATCGTGTTTGGATACGTTGCCCGATGGTTGGTTTGACGTTGTCGAGCTGTGTTAAGGGAACTATAGGCAGTTTTATACGCCTACAAATACCCCCTCTAAAGTATTTCAGCCTCATTCTTTTATAGAAGAGTCTGGAATACTTTGGATATGATTATCCCATCCTTTAATCGGTTATGACGGGATATTTGGAATGGCTTCTATTCTTGATTCCTTCAGTCCTCCAGGCTATTCGGTGCTTTGTCGAATGTCTGTAAGGGTTCCGGTGCTGCATTTATTGTCTGACCGTCTGTCGGAATTTTGAATTCGAAGTTGATTCTCGATTTCCTGACTTTTTAGCTCGAGTTTGCTGACCATCGATTGTCGGTGTTGAATCTTCATTTGCAACACATTGTCCGGCGTTTGAGCCTCATTGCGACGTGTTGTCCGATGTTTGAGCTTCCTTCCGACGCGTTGTCCGGCGTCCAAGCTTCATTGCGACGGGTTGTCCGGCTTTCGACACAGTTTATACTCGTACGTCTTCTGGAGTGTACACAGTTTAAGCTCTTAAGGTATTGGAGCGTGGCAGATACTTGTGTCACGAGACCAATCTATAGAATTGATGCGTCAATGACTCGTATTTATAGAATTTTTGGCAAATTCTCAGCCATCAACGTGTTTGATGAGCCTTTACCGACTACCGTTTGAGTCGGGCTTGCATGCGGATTGTTTAAGTCCGTTCCGCATGTGACGTTAAGCTAAAAGAGTTAACCCTTTTAGTGCTACGATATTGAATACGTAGACTTCGTCTTTCTCTTGTGAAAAGACTAAACAGCAACGTGTATTAGACGTTAACTTAGGATTTTTGGCAAATCCTCAGCCTTCAACGGATTTGATGTGCTCTTACCGACTACCGTTTGAATCGGGCTTACATGCGAATTGTTTTAATCCGTTCCGCATGTGACGTTGTGCTAAAGGAATGAACTCCCTTAGACTTTGTGCTATGATGTTGAATACATAGGCTTTACCATTTGTTACGGGAATAGGCTACCCGGTGACGCGTGTTAGGCGTTGACTTTAGGATTTTTGGCTAACCCCCAGCCTTCAACGGATTTGATTAGCCTTTACCGACTACCGTTTGAGTCGGGCTAGCATGCGGATTGTCTAAATCCGTTCCGCATGTGACGTTGTGCTAACGGAATGAACTCCCTTAGACTTTTTGCTACGACTTTGAATACGTAGACTTCGCCATTGTTACGGGAATAGGCTACCCGGCAACGTGTATAAGATACCCCAGAATCGAACTCTGGTGTCTTTTTCTATGGAGAAAGACTAAACCGGCGGTGCGTGTTAGGCGTCGGCATATCTTTTCTTAGGATTCAGGATGAAATTCCCCATGCGTGTAAGGCATGGATTTTGGTGTTATTAATAACAAACTGCCACAATGTTGAATATGTGGGCGAGTGTTCTTTTTAACGGTTAAGAACTAACTGGCGGCGCGTGTTAGGCGCAGACTTATCCCTGCTTAGGTTTCAGGATAAAATACCCCAGAGTCGAACTCTGGTGTCTTCTTCTACGGAGAAAGACTAAACCGGCTGCGCGTGTTAGGCGCAGACTTATCCCTGCTTAGGATTCGGGATAAACTTCCTAGGATGAATCCTAAATTCTTGGAAAAGGATTGGTGTGGGAAGGAAGAATTTTATATTCTATTCCCCGAACAAGGAAGGAAGAATTTTATATTCTATTCCTTGATTCTGGAAAGGAAGAATTTTATATTCTATTTCCAGTGCAAGAAAGAAACTAGAAGTGGGATCTCCACTCCGAGAATCCAGAAGATCTAATAAGCTTACCTTTTATAGGATTGATTATCTAGATGAGTTTTTTCGTTTATCGAAATGAAATTTTAACTTTGGTTATGACCATGAGGAGGTTTAACCAAAGAGAAAAGAGGGGAGTCCTTTCGTTTATCGAAAGGAGGCTCTGAATTGAAAGTGGACCTCTTGTTCATGGAAAGAGTCAAGAGGGGAATTTGTTGGTGGTTTTGGACCAGAAAGGCATTTTTGGTGGACTCACTGTCAATTGAAATTGATCAGTGAGGGATTTTGGTGGTGAAAATGATTTTGGGTTATCCTCTAGAATATTAAGTGTAATATTTTTGAAGGAACTTCCTGATAAATGGGTTATCCTGAATGTACTAGGGATAGTACTTTTTCAGGAATTTCCCATTTATTGGCATTAATTGCCTGACGCCCTCTAGAGAAATTAGGCGATAAGCGCCATTTGAGTAGACTGTGTCTATCACAAACGGTCCTTCCCATTTGGGTTCAAATTTACCTTTCTTCTTGGAGTTGAGGATTATCGGTCGGCGAGCAGCGAGGACCAGATCTCCTTCCTTGAAGCTTCTTTGTCGGACTCTTTTGTTAAAAGCCCTAGACATTCTGGCTTGATAAAACTCAATGTGTTGTTGAGCTTCCAAGCGTCTTTCATCCAACATTTCGAGTTCTTCGAGACGTTTCTGATGTTGTTCTTCCATCGTCATCTCCGTTGCGAGAGCAATCCGAAGGGATGGGATTTGGATTTCCAATGGTAGCACAGCTTCACATCCGTATACCAACGAATACGGGGTGGCTCCCGTAGGTGTGCGTACGGTGGTGCGATAAGCCCAGAGTGCTTCACCGAGTTTATCGTCCCAGTCTCGTTTATTGGTCTTCACGAGCTTTGACAGGATCTTAATGATCGTCTTGTTAAAAGCCTCAGCTAATCCGTTCGCAGCGGGATAATAAGCTGTTGACGAAACATCTTGAATTTTGAACTTGTCACAAAACCTGACAAAAGCGTTTCTTATGAACTGCGGACCGTTGTCATGAATGATCCGTCTTGGCACGCCGTGTCGGTATATGACATGATGCTTGATGAAATTGATGACGTTGTTCGTCTTCACTTCTTTAAGCGGAATTACTTCAGCCCACTTTGAAAAATAATCCGTGATTGCGAGAATAAATCGATCACCTTTGACTGAAGGGGGAAAAATAAGACCGACAATGTCCATACCCCATGTCTCAAATGGCCAAGACGTGGTTGACGTGTGTAACCGCTCCGGTGGTTGGTGCATATAATTTGTATGTACTTGACAGGCGTGACATCCTCGGGTGTATTCGATTGCGTCACGTACCATTGTTGGCCAAAAATATCTCATTCTCCTGATGCGATCATACAGTTTGGGACCAAGCTGATGCGTACCACATTCTCCTTCGTGTGCTTCCTTAAGAACTTCTTCTGCTTCTTCGTTCGAAAGGCATCGGAGTAGCAAATCGTCATACCCCCGACGGTATAATGTACGGGTCTCGGTATTATAGAAGAACCTTGGTGCTCTTCGGCGGATTGATTCCCTTTCTTTTACATCCTCTGGCAGAATACCATATTGGACGTAGTCAATGATGAGAAAACACCAATCTCGGGACTCAGACCCGATTTGAGTTGAGTTCACCTCCTTGGCATTTATGTCACTACCATCTTCCTCCTCGATATCCATATTGTATATGGGTATACAGAGTTGATGTGATCTTACTGTGACCAGCAGTTCAGTTTCGGGCGTCTGCGCAAGTGATACCGCTAGTGCTGCCAGTGCATCCGCATAAGCGTTCTGGAGATGAGGGATGTATTCAATAAAGAATTCTTCGAAAGAATCTGCCATTTTGACGGCCTCCTGATGTTATGGGATCAAGTCTTGATTCCTGACCTCATACTCTCCACGGACTTGGTTGACTATCAATTGAGAATCCCCAAAAGCTTCGAGATATTCGACCCCCAGCTCCTTGGCGAAACTGAGTCCAATGAGAAGCGCGTTGTACTCGGCTACGTTATTGGAACATGGATCTGTCAGTGAATAAGCCCGAGGCATCACATGCTTCCCCGGGGAAACTAAGACAACTCCAACTCCGGAGGAGACTTTAGGACATCCGGAGGTTACTGCCTTATTAACTGCTCTCGAAGCACCATCAAAGTATAATTGCCATACTTGTTGGTGTGATGTAGTATTAACCTCGTGGGTTTCATCCGGCAAGTCATCATATACTTCTGCCGCATCTGTTGTTGGGCTTGCCGCCAAAGGATCACAAATCGCTTGTCCTTTGACCGACTTCTGCTGTTTGAAGTACAAATCATATTGGGACAAGAGAAGGGCCCACTTTGCTAACTGCCAATTCATCGAACCCGGTTGCGTCATAAATACCCGTACTGGATTAACGTTAGAAATAACGTAAATCGTCTGTCCGACCAAGTAATGCCGCATCTTTTGTACTACGAATACTAATGCGAGGCATTCTTTCTCAATCATCAGATATCGGGACTCAGCGCCTACCAGAGTCCGACTTAGATAATAAACTGCCTGTTCGTGACCGTTATCATCGTCTTGTGCTAATAAAGCACTTATCGAATGGTTCATCGCCTTGATGTAAATCAAGAACGGTTTACCTGATTTTGGTGCGACAAGAATAGGAGGGTTCGTCAGATACGTTTTGATGTCTTCGAGTGCTTTTTGGCAGGCGTCGTCCCAAATAAATGACACACCTTTCTTGTTTAGCTTAGAGAAAGGTTGGCACTTCCTAGAAAGATTTGAGATGAACCGCCGGATGTAAGTTAAACGCCCTTGCAATCCTCTGAGTTCTCTTAGATTTCTCGGGGGCTGCAATTCATGTATCACCTTCACCTTGTCAGGATCAATATGTATGCCTTTAGTGGTGACGACGAATCCAAGGAATTTTTCGCTGGACATTCCAAGGAAGGATTTAGTGGGATTCATCTTCAATTGATGACTCCGCATGAGATCGAACATCGTCTTCAAGTCCTTGATGTGATCTTCTTTGTTGCGGCTTTTTACAACCAAATCATCAACGTAGCACTCGATCGTTTTCCTGAGGTGCTTTTGGAAAATTTTAGTCATTGCTAGTTGGTACGTGGCGCCTGCATTCTTCAGACCGAAAGGCATCACCGTGTAGCAAAAGACACCGAGGGGCGTTCTGAACGCTGTATGCTTCTCGTCATCTGGGTGCATCTTGATTTGGTTATATCCTAAAAAGCCATCCATAAAGGACATTCTCTCAAATCCGCATGTATTATCGATAATGACATCTGTGATTGGGAGAGGGAAGTCGTCTTTTGGACATGCCGCATTCAGGTCCCTGAAGTCGATGCATATTCTAATTTTACCATTTTTCTTCATGACTGGGATGATATTGGCTAGCCAGTCTGGATGCTGCTCCTCTCGGATAAATCCTGAGTCGATCAATTTCTTAACCTCTGCTCTGATGGCTTCCATAATCTACGGATAAAACTGTCTCTGCTGTTGTTTGACAGGTTTGGCATCCGACTTGATGTTGAGGCGATGCACTGCCACGTTGGGGTCGAGCCCTGGCATGTCTTCGTAGTTCCAAGCGAAGACGTCAATATATTCCCTGATGAGAACAATTAATTCCTCTTTCTCATTTGGGGGAAGACTATCGCTGATGAATATGGGCTTTGGGTTGGCTTCATCGCCCATATTAATTTAGACTATTTTGTCTTCGGTGAGGGGTTCCCTCTGTTCAAACCTATCGCCGTATTGCATGTTTAGGTGAAGAACCCATGGGTCTTCCCACGTTGGCATTTGATTGTCGTCCTCCATTGTGGATGGATCAGCTGTAGTCATGTTCGTCATTAGGGCTTTAAATACTTCCCCCAAACTTGTATCGGAGTCCCATTCTGAGGAATCTGACGAGTACCCATCCTTAGCTTTGTTAGCAATTTGATCGATAACTTGCCAACCACATTCATCATCAGACGAGGAGACGTAGCCTAAGCCTCTTTTGTGACGGTAATAATCATCCAGGTTCCCTTGTGGTACATATGCCGCTTTGGCTGGAATTCGGGAACCTCGATCGAAGTATAATCCTTCTCCGAGTGCGAAATCGTATCCCTGTTTTTCCATGAGCTTGCGCGCTTCCGGACTATACTTAGATAAATGTTGACTAGGTTTGTCTTCATCCTCATCTTCTCTTAGGAAATAATCTGGTAACGGAAAATTCTCTCCTTTACCGTAAATCACTTCTTTTTCGCCTCCTATTTTGGCAGGAACGATCAGGGTTGTTCCGAAAGAATGCTGGAGGTGTTTCTTTGTTACATAAGATGATCGGAGTGGCATATATAAATCGGGATTATCATACAATCCCTTTATCGCATCATCAAGAGACAGCGAGTACTCTAAATCATCATTTATTTCGATATTGGCAAGTTGCCAGTTACAACTGCCATCTGACGATTGTTCATCGTCAAGATTGATTACAAAGGGTACAATGTCATTTAAAACAAAACCTCCATTGTAATCGAATCCGGCCTCGGAATCAGCTTCTTCTCCGCTGTCCGTGCCCTGGGCCGATGGTTCAGTATCGGATTCGTTACCATAAAGGAGAGAATCGGTGAAATAATTCTCAAACCCTTTGAATGGTTGCTTATCCACGACCACCATCCTGACCTTACCATCAGTGTCGACATATTTCAAACACTGATGGAGAGTGGAAGGAATTATAACATTACTATGGATCCAAGGCCGACCCAGTAGTAAGTTATATGATGTCTCAGCATCAATCACGTAACATGTGCCTGTAGACGCTAATTTGCTGACTGGAATGCCGAGGCTATGCATCAAGCGAAGCGGCATAATACTCACAGCGGAACCTGGATCCACTTGGATTCGGTTGACTTCGTTGGAGCCAATGTATCCGATGAAATACAGGGGTCGATCATGATTCGAATTCTTCGTCTGCATATCCTCTTTGGTGAAGGTAATGCAGGAAAGGTTCTTAGCCGCTATATTGCATTGTTGAACTAATAGCTCTGGCTCTTCCGGCACCGGCTTGACCCGAGTAAGGAATGCTTCTGAATCGGCCAAGGCCTCTTGTAAGGCTTCCCTGGTCTCCTTTGACAACCGCAGCAACTCGTACAGTGTTATCCGCGCTGGAATATTAGCTAGTTGAGCCATAATATCGAAGACGCGCGGAGTGTTTGAGCTCTCCGGTTTATCTCTTCCAATCGGACGATTGAAACGAGACTGCTTCGGATTCTGAACCTCCTGGGGTCTCTTTTCTTTCTGCTTATCCATCGGCTGTCGTCGAGTCTCTTCAACCGGTTTAGGAACCGTAATCACCCCCAGCTCCGTGAGAGTTCTGGCTGGTCCTCGTTTAGTCACCCCCTGCTCAGCTAACTGATCACTAGGTGACGGATAGTTGAAGTGGTACTGGTTTTCGCTTCTGGTGGCAAAGACTTCTTGTTCTTCTTTAGAGAACGGGAAGGTAGGAGCTTCATCACCATCCTCTTTGAAGATTACGGAAGTAGCATTGCAGGACTTGCCTTTACCCTTCTTGGTCGAGGGAGTCGCCCACTGCTCGTCTCTAATAAGATCAGGATGAACCCAGAGGATTTCGCCGTTTGGGGCTGTGTGTGGCACAAGTCCCTTTTGACGCTGTCCATATGGATCATCATTAACTGTCTTCATTCCCACTTTGGTGACGCGTTTTGGCTCGAACCATGTTGTGGGCACCGATCCGAAGCTGATTGACACTGCGTTTGCTCCTACATTCTTGGCAGGTTTCGGGGTTATGACCCCTACGTCAATTAACACCTGGATCTTATCCTTGAGGTAGAAGCATGACCTCGTAGGGTGATGGACCGCTCTATGGTACGCGCAGTACTTCGGATCCGTCACTTTGCTGGACCCTTCTTGATCTACGATCGCCGTCAGCTGGATTTTGTTATTCTCCAACAGGTACTTGAATATGCCGGGAACTTCATCATCTTTGAAGCAGTAAACTTTGGGAAACCTTGGCTCCGAAGATTTCTGCTTCTGAGGCCGTTATTGCCGCTGCTGCTGTTACTGAGGTTGCAATTGGAAAGTTTGATTAGCATCAACTGCATTAGCATGTGCCTTACCTTTCCCCCTTGGGTTGAAATTCTGCGTTGGAGCATTCGCCGCTTGCTGGCCTCTCTCCGCCTTCTTCCTTCTGAGGAATCGCTCGGCTTGCTCCCCTCGGACCTTCAGATCCTTCCACGTTTTGGACGGTGCTGTCCCCATTGCTTCTAACACGTCCAATGAAAGATTGTTGTGGCAGGTCTGGAGAATGAACTCCTCAGTGATCGGGTCTCGGCAATTCATCGCCTTGTTCCGAAACCTTTTGACGAAGGTGTCGACTAGCTCCCCGTCTTTCTGTTTCTCGTCCAGCAACGATCCGATAGATATCTCGGTGTCGTCATCGAAGAAATTAGTGAGGAACTTAGGCTCCATATCGTCCCAGCTATTCACGCTACCTGGCTTGAGGCGGCGATACCAATCGAAGGCGGCTTCGCGAAGAGTGCCAACGAAGGACCGTACCATCAGAGGCTCATTGCCAGGGATAACCACCAGATGTGATTTGAAGTAAATCAAATGCTGGGTGGGTGAACCGTTCCCATCAAACGGCGTGAAGTTAATTAAATTGAACTTCGCCGGATATAGGATTGATTCCCATTCTCTTGGGTATGGACAAGGAATGCCCGTTTTCTTCACCTCTTGAGCAGAAATCAACGTATTAATCTTGCTCTCGAGGTTTTTGATCTTCAAACTTTCACCCGTGTTTTCGTTAGCACGATTCTGAGGTGGAAGCGTGGCATTGTGACTAGCATCCTCATTACCACCCCCTGCATTGACGGGAGGATTATTGGCGTTGCGAGCTTCATCCGTATCTGTGTGCTCATCTTCCTGAATAACCTGGTTACGGCGGCTTGGTTTGCCTTGCTGGTTCGTCAGTGCCTGGATTTGTTGCTCATGCATTTCTCTCATATTCTGCATGGCCATCTGCATTTTGAACCTAAAGCTCTCCTGTTGTTTGGCCATGGCTTCTTCGAGCATCTTGGCCACTTGTTCCGCGCTTATCATGAATGACTCGCGGGGTTGTCCTTCGCTGGATACGGTATTGTCAGATGCAACTGCCGAGCCGGCATCTGATTCTTCATCTCCTGAAGGTAATCTTGTCCGAACCCTACCATATGTTGCACGAATGATAGCTCCGGACTGCAGACGAGTTACACGTCGTGGCACCTCTGGAATCATCTCGGGATTATCCTGAGCCGATGTTCCTTTGCTGGTCATATTGGTGGTGACCCTCAGAAATTCTCCATCTTTGACCACCGTTCTTCTTCGTCAGAAATGCCTATGCCTTGGTTTTGGCGTTTCGGTACTAAGCCTTTCGAAAACTGAAACCCTTTCGGGGACTGCCTTAATGCAGTTGCACTCAGACAATACCACCCGGATAAGTTTGGAACAGGGGCATTGAGTTTCTAGCCTTCGAGGACTTCTCTTTCTGGCTTTGCTCGTACCCCCAACATGATAGTACAACTCGTCAGTTTGAAGGTCGGAGTAACCTATCGTGTGTTGGCACGATTTCTCAAGTATAACGTTATCGTCATCAGACGATAATGTTTCCTTCTGAGGGCGAACTGCCTTCTTTGGGCTTTCGAGAGTCACGCGCCTCAAAACATGCCTTTGTGGGCGTGAATCCTCAGCGGGCTCCTGGATTTCAATGCGCAGAGTAGTGTGCTTAGTTGCCCTAATCTCTTTGTCATGTTGAGGGTTGCGGCGACCCCCAGCATGTTAAATCGTTCGGGGCTTCTTTAGTAGACCCAAACGTTCTTGGACTGGAGCTTTGCTTCGTTTCTCGGGAAGTGGACCGAGGTGCTCCAAGACTGACTTCCTTCTTTGGGATGGTCCTGCGGGTTCTCCCGGAGCAGTTGTGGAAATCATCGGCGATTTGGGTTGGTTCGTCGGAGGTTAAACTTTTGAAGGCTGCAGTTGTCGCTCCTTAGCCGAAATCGCCGCTTCAGACTTTGGCCTCCAAACTTTACGAGTTGGTGGCGGTTTCTTGGCCACTTCTTTCTGCAGCTTTCTACGGGCTTCTTCAACTTGAGCCCGTGCCTGCGCTGATAATACGCGGCGCTTGCGAATATGCTCCTCCAGCGTCAAACGATTCCGTTTGACACGGACCCATTCGTTTGTTGGCGGCTTGGAAAAGCTACCATTCATCAGTTGCTGAGGTTGTTTGCCTCTTCCGTTCTTCAGATCCGCCTTGTAGCGGACCCCGTCTACGGATTCCATCGCCTTCGTGTACTGTCGCGCCAAGCGCTAACGTTGCCTTTGACGGGCTCTCTTCGAGAGAGTCACCATGCCCTCTGCAGCGGAAGAGTTGGCCAGAGCAGGTCTGACCTGGTTGGAAGTTGGGGGAATCTCACCCGATGCGACTTTAGCATCAAACGGGGCGAGATCCTCGTTGGTGTTTTCTACATCTTCATACCAACGAGCTTTTCTCCTGGAGGAGAACTTCTTGGACTTGCGGGAGGAGGTAGATCCGGATGAGGACGACAGGTACTCCTCGTACTTCTACTGGTCGAATTCATACTCGACCTCCTCCACGACCGGGATTGAGATCCGCGGCTGCGACGCTCCGATCTCGGCAGCGAGATCGGCGGCTCCCACTGTGGTCGCCAGATTGTTCGCGGGAAAAATCGTTGCTTTCTTCATTGACGTCATTGTACTCTTAAATAATCGTTTATCGGTTACAAAGATCCGGTCTTTTTATAAGATCTGGTTATAACGAGATCAAAGAAAAAAAACAAAAAATTACAACTTTCCTTTTTCGAACAGATCGCAAGATCCTGTTTTACGGTCTCTTGCTTTTGTGGGTTCTTTGCCTGCGCCGGGGTTTATCCGTGGACCACTGCGCGATCTAGATCCGGTCGGATCTACGCAGTATGACGGGTATTATTTCACCAAGGAAATAATAGCCGGGGGGATTAATTCACCAAGGAACTAATCGCCCGATTCTCGGGATCAAAGACCAAGCTTTGATTCGGAGGATGACTGCGTAGATCTGAGATCCGGTCCCTCTCGAACTCTTGCCTTATTTGGCGTTGACGTTCGCCGAGCACCGGATCTGGAAGAGCAAGTCCTCAATGTCCCAAAGCTTCAATCTTTTTTAAGTCTCGAGCCTTGAATCTAGCAGAGCTTTGCCTCCAAAATTTCCAACCCTTGAAAATGAGCCAACACCCTCCTATTTATAGGCCTCTTTTACTGTGCCCGGGCATAGGTGGCTGAACCACCTAGCTACCGTGGCCGAGCCACCTCAAGGTGGCTCGGCCTTGGCCGAGCCACCAAGAGGTGGCTCGACCATTGAGCTACCTCAAGGTGGCTCAGCTTTGGCTGAGCCACCAAGAGGTGGCTCGGTTTCGGCCGAGCCTCTCTTGGTGTTGGTTTTTTCCGCCGTTGTGTCCGTTTTTCGGTTCTGTAGTTGACTTATCCGGACTTCATTCGTTGACCTGATTTGGCAGTAAATCCGAATCCTGATTTGGCAGTAAATCCGCTTTGGAGTTCGAGTTCGAAACTGATCTTGATTCGTTCGAGTCCGCTCTTGGTTGAATGACTCGTTGGTTACTCGACCCGTTAGCTTGCGTATGGTTCATTAACCTCGTCGCTTCGTTAACCCGCTTCATCGCGTATCATTTGGCTTCGGTGTTGTAGACTAACGATCATGTTTGGATACGTTGCCCGATGGTTGGTTTGACGTTGTCGAGCTGTGTTAAGGGACCTATAGGCAGTTTTATACGCCTACAATCCCTACTCAGGATTCGGGATAAAATTCCCCATGCATAAAAAGGTATGGATTTTTGTTGCTACGATGTTGAATGCGTAGACTCGGTCGTTTTCACAGGAACGAACCACCCAACAGCACGGGTTAAACGCTGACTTATCCCTACTTAGGCTTCGGGATAAAATACACCAGACTGGTATTCTGGTGTCTTTTTCAATCGGTGAAAGACTAAACCGGCAACGCGTGTTAGGCGTTGACTTATCCCTACTCAGGATTCGGGATAAAATTCCCCATGCATAAAAGACATGAATTTTTGTTGCTACGATATTGAATACGTAGACTCGATCGTTTTCATAGGAACGAACCACCCAGCAGCACGGGTTAAGCGCTGACTTATCCCTACTTAGGCTTCAGGATAAAATACCCCAGACTAGTATTCTGATGTTTTTTTCAATCGGTGAAAGACTAAACCGACATTCGAAGTTGAAGGATGGTGTCTTCTCTTAGGACAAAGACGAACCCGAAATGTGAGAGGAAAAATTTTATATTCTATCTCCCAACGCCGAAGAGGAAGAATTTTATATTCTATCTCCAGTTAGAAAGGAGACTCGAGGTGGGATCTCCACCCCCAGAATCCGGAAAGGTGAAACTAGGAGTGGGATCTCCACTCCGAGAATCGAAAAATTCGGATAATCCTAACGTCAGAAGGTTTGATTACCGAACTAAAGGTGAGTTTCTCGTTTATCGAGAGGGGATTGGGGTTTTGACATTGACTGTAGAAAGGTTTGACCAAGCGGGAGTTTGAGGTGACCCTAACTGTAGGAAGGTTTGATCATTCGGTTTGAAAGTGGACCTCTCGTTCATTGAAGGAATCGAGAGGGGAT
>BQKN01066327.1:57193-87051 GCA_022839385.1 Asparagus kiusianus | reverse complement strand
TTCATTGAAGGAATCGAGAGGGGATTTTGAATGTGGTCCTAACTGTAGGAAGGTTTGACCAAGTAAAAAGTGAGAGTGAGAGTACAAATTACTATAGGAGTGTTGATTCGTACAAATCACTCAAAGGGGGTTCTTGGTGTTAAGTGATAAGGACTTAACACGAAGGGGTTTGACAATTCGTCAAGGATTGATAGATCAAACTTCTAAGCATTATATCCGGACTCTAGACATGAAAGTGTTGAGTGCACGAACATAGCGAAAGTTTGAATGGATTAAACAGGAAAGAATTTGGTGGTCCCACCGTTAATTAGTCTGATCGGTGGGGGATTTTGTAGTGGGAGACTATGAGTCGTCAAACACCAATGAGAGTTTTGTGAGGGAAAATTGATCCAATGAAGTGATCGAATCTCATCTCAGCAAAAGAGTGTTCGAAAATCATAATAGGAGTTTAGTGTTTATCACTTTGTTCATAATGATCGGGTTATCCCTAAGAATATTATATTTAACATTCTTCCGGGAACTTCTCGTTACATGAATTATCCACCCCCAGCTTTCTTCGCAAAACTAGGTGTAACGAGGAGTATGTTATCCTCAGTCGCATGTTCGGGTTATCCTTAAGAATATAAGATTCTCTAGGAACTTCCCATTACATAAATCATCCAGCCCCAGCTTCCTTTGCAAAACCGGGTTTAACATTGTACTTAGTTGGATGACCGAGAAGCAGTTTATACTCTTATACTCTATGGAGTATCAGAAGGAGCAGTTTATACTCTTATACTTATCGGAGTCTTCATTTGGCTTAATTGAGCGATATAACGCCGGCTTCAACTAAGGTTTGGATACTATTCTTGAGAGCAAAGCAATCCTTAGTGGGATGAAGGACCCTCCTGTGGTATGCACAATACTTTGGATCCGCAGTATTGTCAGTTTCCTCCTGATTTGCGATAGGTGGTAGCTTGATCTTGTTGTATTCAAGGAGGGATTCGAAGATGGCTAGAACGTCTTCGTCTTTGAAGGAATACTCTTTTCGGAGTTTCGGATCCGAAGTCTTTTGCTACCTTCGAGGTTGTTGTTGCGATGTTTGATTAGCACCAATAGCAGCTGTAGGTGCCTTGCTCTTACCACGGGAGGCGAAGTTCGAGTTGGGAGGATTAGCCATCGGTTGGCTCCTCTCAGCCTTCTTCCTTCGGAGGAAGCGTTCTGCCTGCTCTCCATGCATCTTCAACTCTTTCCAAGTGTTGGACGGTGCGATTCCCGTAACTTCCAATATCTCAATAGATAGGTTGTTATGACATGTCTGGAGGATGAAGTCCTCAGTGATTGGATCTCGGCAGTTCATTGCTTTATTCCGGAAGCGCTTGATGAAGTCGTCAACTATCTCGTCATCTTCTTGTTTCTCATCGAAGAGCGTCCTGATTGACGAGGTTTTAGCAGTCTTGTTCTGAACTTTTCTGATAGGGATAAATGCAATTTTTATTGCCTACACATTGTATATGCTTTCTCTAAAGAGATACACATTATCAATGAGGCTCATCATTTTGATATAAATGGGCTGGAGGATATCCCAGAGCTTGTGCAAAAGGGGAGTCATTGTACACTGCGGCGATTGATATGATGCACCGTTCACCAAGGATCAGGACATAACTCAGCCTCTGAGGAAGCCCAATTATATGTTCGGTGAATCTGTTAAGAATCCTGACATGATTTCTTGCGGCTCAGAGTAATGGTTGAATAAAAATGATGAGGCTTTCAGATTCCTTCCTCTGATTCCTCAACATTACTTCTTGGTTCATTTGTGAGGATTGGCAGTGACTAGGGATATGTCTTGGCGTCTAACTGAAGACTAAGAACGAGTGCATTGCGGATTCATCAGTCAGAGCAAAACTTCCAGTTCTAGTGATCGAGCCTCTATTCACAGCCTTCATCATGGGGTGTTAGGGCAGGATAGCAAGTCACAGAATGAGTTGATGATAAAGGCATATACCATGAAGAATCGCCTCGCTCAGTTAGATAGGGAGTTGCCTATTAAGAACTATAAATGCTTTACTTAGGTCCTGTACGTAGGAAAAATTGCAATGAAGAGAATGAAATAAAATTGACTTTGATTCCTTTAATCTCGGTTACAATTCGATTACAAAAGAGAGAAGAATGAACATGGTTCTCCCCTTTGTTTAAAACTGGGTTCTTCACGGTGGCGATAGAATGCCTCCCTCGAATGCTCACTCGAGTTTGCTCTCCGTTGACGATCCGCACGTCTTGATTCACTGGAACGATACCTCCTCCTCACGATTTGACGTTGTGGAGAACTTGCGTGGCAAGTTTGAAACTCTTAATGAGTTGATAACTCTGAACGAGTTTTGAAGAACTCTGTAAAAGAGTTGTTTTGAACCAAAAATCGGTTATAAGCCAAGGATGAAGAAGCTCTGTTGTTGCAGTTGAAGATGATCTTCGTTGAGGTATGGTGCCGATCTCCTCAAAAGCTCGCCCAAAGATCTCTCCTATTGCTGCCAAGTCCCAGATCCGAGAAAATGCCCCTTCAATGATCGATCCCAGCCAAGAAAATCTAACCTCTAACTCAGTTGAGTTTACTCCCTTTTATAGGGGATTAAGGTGGTGTAACTGCCCCCTAAATCTGCTCCTAAGTGGGCATGATTTCCTCAGATCGTAGGGAAAACGGTTCCTGCAACCGTTCAGCTCGTGCTTGAACGAGTCAAACGCCCACGTTGGCGTTTGGGACCCCAACTCCTCATTTTAGACTGGAGACGCGGAGTTGGGTACCCGCTGGACGTTGAAAAACGTGGGTCCGACCCCAGCGTTTTAATGTTGTAACACGGGTTCGACCCTCGCGTTTTGATGTTGTAACGCGGGTTTGACCCTGGCGTTTTGATATTGTAACGTGGGTTCGACCCTCGCGTTTTGATGTTGTAACGCGGGTCCGACTCCAGCGTTTTGATGTTGTGACGCGGGTTCGACCCTGGCGTTTTACTGTTGACACACGGGGAGGACCTCCGCGTCTTGTCTTGAAGAGATTATCACCAAGTAATCTCTTTTGTCATAGCGTTGCAAAGATCATTATCTTGTAATCTTCTTCTTGGCTCCTTGAGAATATGAGAGTCGTCAGATTGTAACTCCCGATGTTAATTGTGAATGCTGTTGAACTAAAGCTCTCATCAGTTGTCATGAAGGTCGTCAGATTGTAACCTTCAGCGATCTACGTGAACGTCTTCAAATTGTAGCCTTCTGGAAGTCGTCAGATTGTAACTTCCATCATCGGTGTTTGATGGGGGATAAGCTATCTATTGTGATTTTTAGACAGCCTACAGAACCCCCTCCAAAGTTTTTGAAAGTTCGCGGTTGACTGGGACGAATTTTCAGAATACTTTGGATCTCAACTCTGATCCTGGAGCTGTTGATTCCTTGTCGTAAAGGATTTGTTCTCTGCACTCGCTTAGGAGACATCTTCGTTGAAGGGATTTGCTACGTAGGACCTGTGTGAAGGTATGTGCCATAATCCTGCTTCTAGAATGCGGGGGTGGGCCCTGCATTTTAAACTTGAGACGCGGGTCTCACCCTTACATATTGAATTTGGAACAAGGGTGGGACCTAAGCGTTCGGTTTTTGCATCGCGGGTCTGACATCGGTGTTTTGACTTGAAACACGGCTGTGACCTTGGCGTTGTGGTTTTTGCGACGCGGGTCTGGCCTCGGCGTTTTGACTTGAAACGCGTAGGTGATTTTCATGCATTTTTGACTAAGTCTTTGAGACTTGTCTTTCGCTTATTTGTTGCAAGTCTCAGCTCACATCCATTAAGCTAATGGAACTACGAATATGCATAGGATTTTTAGCAAACCCTCAGCCATCAACGGATTTGATAAGCCTTTACCGACTACCGTTTGAGTCGGGCTAGCATGTGGATTGTCTAAGTCCGTTCCACATGTAACGTTGTGCTAAGAGAATGAACTCTCTTAGACTTGATGCTATGATTTTGAATACATAGACTCTGTCATTTTTACGAAAAAAGACTAACCGGCAACGCGTGTTAGGCGTAGACTTATCCCTACTTAGGATTTGAGATAAAGTTCCTCATGCGTGTAAGGCACGGATTTTGGTGTCTTTTTCACGGTAAAAGACTAACAGGCAACGCGTGTTAGGCGCAGACTTATCTCTAATTAGGGATCGAGATAAAGTCCCCCATGCGTGTAAGGCATGGATTCTGGTGTTATTAATAACAACCTGCTACGATGTTGAATACGTTGACTTCACCATTATTACGGGAATAGGCTACCCGGCAGCATGTGTTAGATGCAGACTTATCTCTAATTAGGGATCGAGATAAATTCCCCCATGTGTGTCAGGCATGGATTTCGGCGTTATTAATAACAACTGACACGATGTTGAATACGTGGGTTTTTGTCCTTTTTACGGTCAAAGACTCATCGGCAACGCGTATTAGGCGTTGACTTATCCCTTCTTAGGATTCGGGATAAAATTCCCCATACATGCAAGGTATGGATTCAGAGATTATTAATTTAATGATAATCACTGGCTACAATATTGAATACGTAGATTTTGTCACTGTTTCTTCCTGTGTTATTCGAAACACTGAAGGAAAATTAGAAGTACCAGAGGTGTAGTATTAACTTGGCGTGAATTTTCACTTAGAGTGAAATTCAGAAAATTTCTTTATTATCACTGGGATAATTCCAGAAAATATTTAATCCACTGGGGATTTTATAATGAAAACTTGCTATTCTTTTTGAAAAAGGATTAACAAGTTCATTGGGGAGTTTGACTGTTAGAGGTGTGATGTTAACCTAACAGTATTTTATGGACCTATCGCTCTAATTAAGAGAGTCGATAAGTTGATTTGGTCGGGAATTTGTTGCGATCGGAGCAACTATGTGGACTTATCATCCTATTGAAGAGGATTGATAAGTTGATTTTGTCAGAGGTGTGATGTTAACTTGACGGGAATCTGTTGCGATCAGAGCAACTTTGTGGACTTATCATCCTATTGAAAAGGAAGTGGATTTTGTCAGAGGTGTGATATTAATATGACAGGATTTGTGTTACGATCGGAGCAACTTTGTGGACTTATCATCCTATTGACGAGGATTGATAAGTGGATTTGTTAGAGGTTTAGTGTTAACGTGACAGGATTTGTATTGCGATTGGAGCAACTTTGTGGACTTTGTTGGCCTTCTTGTTTTGATGATGTTTAACAAACAATTTACCACTAATGTTGTTTGTCTAGTATTTGTGTTTTCTTATTTATTATAGACAAACAACGTAGTTGGAGGTTGGATGAAATTGCGCTTCAACGATCATATCCAAAGGAGGTTGGCGGAATGTTGGGTTAAAGCCTTGCAATTCAAAGTTAAAGATCAAGTTCAAGCTTCATCCGTGAGATTACCAAGTCAAGCTATTGAAGATCAAGATCGGCTTGGGTAATCTTATTTTAGGTTTTATATTATGTGTGTTAAGTACCTTAAGCTCAATATCATATACACACACAATATTGGATTTTCTCACAAAATGAGCTATTTTGAGAAAACTTTGTGATATTGTTTTATTGACCATGTTTACTTTATATTCATGTGTTATAATGTTTATGAAGATATTTCATAAAGTTTCAATATGCGTTTAAACTCTTTTTGTCAAAAACATGTTCTTAACAAATTCATATTCATGCATGTTTTTTACAAAATAATGAGTTTTCACAATTGATAAATGAAAATTGAGAAATTCTTTTTCTAACATGTTTGTTTTCATGCTTATAAACATTTCACAAAGTTTCATCAAGTTTGGAATTGATTTGTTATGTTTAATGGAATTTACAAAATCATGTTTTTGTTCGTGCACATGTTCGTGTATGTTTTACAAAACAGATGAGTTTTTATAAATGGAAAGTGATATTCAAGAAATTCTTTCTTTGACATGTTTATTTACATGTTTAGAAACTTTCCTCAAAAGTTTATTATTTTTGGAGTTGATTTACTGTGCCTAATTGATTTTACAAAATCGTGTATCACAGCAGATTTTTTCAGAAACTGTATTTCTGTGTTCAAACATTTATTTCTCTCAATTGGGAAATGATTTTTCAGAAATTATTTCTCTAACATGTTTTTATACATGTCTAGAACCTTCCTTCAAAATTTCATAATTTTTGGAGCTGTTTTACTATTTTTAACCGATATTATAAAATCAGATATACCTGCTACACTACCGCCGGTCGACCGACGAACTCTCTGTGCGTTTTCTCCGTTTGGAACCTGGATCGCGGTCGACCGTGAGAATTTCCGGTCGACCTCCGCTCTGTCAGACTTTTCTAACGGCTATTTTTGTTAACGTTGGCTGGGCTTTTTTGTCATTTGTTTTGGGTTTTGGCTGAGGTCTTTGGGAGGCTATAAAAACTCCTTTGATCTCAGATTTCAATTTTCCAAGAGAATGTTTTTCAAATAGTTTAACAAGGGTTTAAACTTGTTTAGTATTTGTTTAAGTTTGTTTTAAGAAGCTTTTAAGCATTTGAGTGTTTCGGTTTTGTGAATCAATTCCACAAGAGCTTGAGGAGATTATCTATTGAAGTTTGAGCTTCCAACTATCCTCCCTCCATCTCTTGTTATCAATTGAGAAGTTTTCTAAACTCAATCTCTAGCTTTACATTTATATACTTGTTTGATTATCATTGTTCTTAAGCTAGATTTTATATTTGAGTTTAGTTGATTTGATTTATACTCATTGTTACACACACCCAATTGAGCTTAAAGTATTTGCATACATAGTATATTAGGGTTGTGAGAGATTGTAACATTGAGTTGTGCTTAATTGAGTTCTCCCCATGTATGAGAGAACAAATTATTTATTGTTACATTGTGAGTCTTGTAAGGTTTTCGGTGAGCTAGAAAACTGAGTGTGTTGTGAAGTTTTCGGTGAACTAGAAAACCGATTGTGAGGAGTGACGTTGATCGGTGAGCGTTAAAAACCGACATTGTGAGGTGTAAACGTTATTCGGGTGAACGTAAAAAACCCGGTTGTGATAGTGGATTTCTCCACGGGAGTGGGGAGCGGAGACGTAGGACGGAAGGTCCAAACTCCGTGATCATATTACTTGTTTGAGTTTGTCTTTGGCGTAGTTGTTTTTGCATTTATCTTATATCGCCAATTGTGCATTACTCATCCTTTTTATGATCCACTATCTAGTTTATATTGTTTACCCTTGTGTTAGTTTATATATCCTTGCATATATATTTTGCTATATATCTCTTTGCTAGGATATATCATATTGTATATTACTTATCCTAGCTCATATATATTATTGCATTTCATACTTGCTAGGATAACTTATTAATTAGTTTTAATTAGCATTTAATCGGATTAGATTAATATAAGACCCTAATCACCCCCCCTCTAGGGTCTAACAGACTTATCATCCTATTGAAGAGGATTGATAAGTGGATTTGTCAGAGGTTTAGTGCTAACGTGACAGGATTTGTGTTGCGATTGGAGCAACTTTGTGGACTTATCATCCTATTGAAAAAGATTGATAAGTGGATTTTGTCAGAGGTGTGATATTAACGTGACAGGACTTGTGTACTTGTAACTCGCACAAGGTCTTGGGAATTAGCGTCTCGCTGGGGAGATTTGCTAAGTGAGTTTTATCACCAGAAGCGATGAGTTTTGATATTTGTGATTTGAATAAGATTTTGAAGACTTAATGTCTTGCTGGGGAAGATTGCGATTTGACCAATTTTGAGGACCTATCATCCTATTGACAAGGATTGATAAGTTGATTATCAGAGGTGTATTGTTAACGTGACAAATTGGGAGTGATGCAAGCTGCATTCATATTTTGTTGGGGTGGTGATCGTCAGAAGTGTAATGTTAACTCGACGATATAAAAGATTCGTTACTCTTAATCCAGTGGATTCCAAGTAACCAACCCCCAGTCTTGATTAAGACTTAGCAGGGGAAGAAAAAGAGGTAGACAAGGCACATCGCCTAGTGAGGCACTATCCATAAAATCGGAATAGAGGCACATCACCAGGTAGGCCATTATCTGATGAGTTTGACTATCAGAGGTAACGATTAACGTGATAGTTTTGTGGACCTGTCATCCTGTTGAATAGAATTAGCAGGAGAATTTAGGGGAAATTGATTATCAGAGGTGATCATTAACGTGATAGTTTTGGTGGACCCGCCATCCCACTTGAAGAGGATTGATGGGGGAATTTGAAGAAAATGGACTATCAGAGGTGATCATTAACGTGATAGTTTTGTGGACTTGCTATCCTGTTGAAGAGGATTGGTAAGTTGATGGACTATCAGAGGTGATCATTAACGTGATAGTTTTGGTGGACCCACCATTCTACTTGAAGAGGATTAATGGGGAATTTGAAGAAAATGGACTATCAGAGGTGATCATTAACGTGATAGTTTTAGTGGACCTACCATCCTATTAAAGCGGATTGACAAGTTGATGGACTATCAGAGGTAAGTGTTAACGTGATAGTTTTGACGGATTTCATGGTTGACAGAGGTATTTTATTGAACGTGACAACTCAAAAAAAAATTATTATTCATAATCCAATGAACTACAAATAAACCAACCCCCAGTCTTGAACAAGTGCAAGGGGGAAAAGGATTAGACATGGCACATCGCCTCGTGAGCCATTATCTAACGAGTTTGACTATCAGATGTGACTGTTAACGTGATAGTTGTTATACGCGCCATCCTACTGAAGAGGATTAGCTTCAGCAGCCGTAGTGTCTTCTGGTTCTGACTGGGAAGAGTGAGCTTGGTCTGATTGCTCAGGAGAAGATTGGGCTTGGTCCGATTGCTCGAGCTGCTCCTGCCTACTTTGTTCTTCAGCTTTGATCCTGGCAATAATCTTTTGAGCCTGTTCGCATTGAGAGATCAGTTGTCTCCAGGAACGGCATTCTGTAACCCCTATTCGAGCTAGGATGTTGGTCTGCAGGTTGTGTCGACAGGTCTCTACTAAGGTAGACTATGTCATACCTGACGAACATCGGAGAGCCGTGGTTCGGAACCTCTTGACGAAGGCTTTGATGGACTCCCTCATCTTCTGCTTAGTGCCGAGAAGAGTATGGATGGAGACTTCTGTATCATCTTCAAAGAATCTTGATAGGAAGAGTCTCTCTAGATCTGCCCACTTTTGGATATATCCTGCAGGCAGTTTTCTGAACCATTCAAAGGCAACTCCCTTGAGGGTGCCAATGAACAATCGAGCCAGTATGGCGTCGTTTGATATCACATTCCCAGTCTGTGACTTAAAATGATAGATATATTAGTTCGGTGATCCCGTGCCGTCAAAAGTTTGTAGCGTTGGGACCTCGAATTTTGGAGGATAAAGGGCTGCATCCCATTCGGCAGGATAAGGCCTGACAACTCCCTCATCTTGGAGCTCGCTTCTGTTAGCAATGATATTTAGGCGGGCTTCCAATTTCTCGATTTTAGCCGACTGAGGATTTTGCTCATTCTTAGCTTCTCTTCCTTCATCAGAGGAAGATTCGAGGTTGTGGGCTTCTTGGTCAGAAGCCGTGTCATCAACCATTTTTTCCTTCCCTTTGCTTGTGTGAGGTCGGGACGAAGACGTTCTTTCCCTTCGGGAAGATTCTTGCCTGAGTGGCGAATCTGTCTTCTGAGATTTGGCCTTGTCTGCGACGAGTTGAGACAACAGGGCCAGGAGTTTATTGATGGCCTCCTGCTGAGATTTGAGCATGGCCTCCTGCTCATCAAGTCTCTTCGCGAAATCTTCATGGTATCCCGTCATATAGGCGGAGCTCTCATGTTCAACAAAAGAGCTTGATGATTGGGACTCTGCAATGGCTGAGTGTTCATCATCAAAATTGGTTCCTCTGGCTAACCTCCGATAGTTGACAGAGGGAATGGCTCCTGTTCGCGTCCGAGTGCGTTGGTAGACTCCTTCAAACTCATTAGCGATTTCTCTGACGGTCGGTGAACGACTTGTCTCAGAATCATCGGAACTAGGACCTGAGGCTTTCCCTCTGCCGATCACATTGATAGTGACTCCAGGATACTCAGTCTCTGGGGTCTTCTTCCTGTGTGAACGTCGTCGTTGGTTAGGCAAGGCAACATTCATTAATTGGTCGAACACCAATAGTTTGGCCGCAAATGAGCAGCATTGACATCCCGAGAGGACCGTAGGAATCAGTCTTTCACATTGGAATGAACGAATGACTTGTTGCATCGGTCTTGCTCTCGATGTGAACTCTCTCAAATCTGTTATAAAGATTCAAGGAGAATTACTCACTGATTGTGAGGTTTGAATTGGAACCCCCAGTCCATGATTGGACAGGACTGGCTCTTGGTAAGTATGGATCTGGTTGAGATGCATTGAATCCATAAACTTCTTATATCCGCCCCTCGATCTAGTCATGTTACGCAGAGTATTCGAGGGTCTCGCTTTTGGCAACTGAGACGCGAAGGTCGCATTTGGCAACTGAGATGCGAAGGTCGTGTTTGGCACTTGAAACTCGAGGGTCGCGTTTGGCACTTGAAACGCGAGGGTCGCGTTTTGGTTTGGCAACATGAGGGTCGCGTTTTTCATTGTCGACGCGAGGGTCGTGTTTTGACTAGGAAACACGAAGTTGAAGTTCGCGTTCAACGAAGGCTTGAGGTCCGCGTTTTGACTGTAAAACACCCCATTGAGGGCCACGTTCAGTCTGGTTCTTGCGAGCTTTAGTCTCCTTTGAAACTTTGTGGATCTTACGCATAGACTTGGGGCTAAGGGATCCGGAGGAGATAGCCTCCTCAAACTTGGCTTGATCAAACTCTACCACGAGAGTTTTGACGGTTGTTCCAATGAGATGAACATCGAATTGCACCACCACTTCTTCATCAGAGAAGCTCTTCCCCAGCGGAGTCGCCATCTTTTGTACGTAGGAAAAATTGCAATGAAGAGAATGAAAGAAAATTGACTTTGATTCCTTTAATCTCGGTTACAATTCGATTACAAAAGAGAGGAGAATGAACTTGGTTCTCCCCTTTGTTTAAAACTGGGTTCTTCACGGTGGCGATGGAGTGCCTCCCTCGAATGCTCGCGTCGAGTTTGCTCTCCGTTGATGATCCGCACGTCATGATTCACTGGAACGATACCTCCTCCTCACGATTTGACGTTGTGGAGAACTTGTGTGGCAAGTTTGAAACTCTTAATGAGTTGATAACTCTGAACGAGTTTTGAAGAACTCTGTAAAAGAGTTGTTTTGAACCGAAAATCGGTTATAAGCCAAGGATGAAGAAGCTCCGTTGTTACAGTTGAAGATGATCTTCGTTGAGGGATGGTGCTGATCTCCTCAAAAGCTCGCCCAAAGATCTCTCCTATTGCTGCCAAGTCCCAGATCCGAGAAAATGCCCCTTCAATGATCGATCCCAGCCAAGAAAATCCAACCTCAAACTCAGTTGAGTTTACTCCCTTTTATAGGGGATTAAGGGGGTGTAACTGCCCCCTAAATCCGCTCCTAAGTTGGTATGATTTCCTCAGATCGTGGGGAAAACGGTTCCTGCAACCGTTCAGCTCGTGCTTGAACGAGTCAAACGCCCACGTTGGCGTTCGGGACCCCAACTCCTCGTTTTAGACTGGAGACGCGGAGTTGGGTACCCGCTGGACGTTGAAAAACGTGGGTCTGACCCCAGTGTTTTAATGTTGTAACGCGGGTTCGACCCTCGCGTTTTGATGTTGTAACGTGGGTTCGACCCTGGCGTTTTGATATTGTAACGTGGGTTCAACCCTCGCGTTTTGATGTTGTAACGCGGGTCCGACTCCAACGTTTTGATGTTGTAACGCAGGTTGACCCTGGCGTTTTACTGTTGACACACGGGGAGGACCTCCGCGTCTTGTCTTGAAGAGATTATCACCAAGTAATCTCTTTTGTCATAGCGTTGCAAAGATCATTATCTTGTAATCTTCGTTTTGGCTCCTTGAGAATATGAGAGTCGTCAGATTGTAACTCCCGATATTAATTATGAATACTGTTGAACTAGAGCTCTCATCGGTTGTCGTGAAGGTCGTCAGATTGTAACCTTCAGCGATCTACGTGAAAGTCTTCAAATTGTAGCCTTCTGGAAGTCGTCAGATTGTAACTTCCATCATCGGTGTTTGATGGGGGATAAGCTATCTATTGTGATTTTTAGACAGCGTACAGGTCCACTCGTCTGCTGATAAGTGGTGGACAAGGATGATGAGTTATATGATCGGATACTGGGGCAAGGAGCTAAGTGAGAAAGGATTGTACGTTCCCATCTGAGCTAGCATGTACGGTCTTCCTATAAGTGTGAATCATTTCTTCGCTCTGTTTGAGATCTACAATCCAAATACGAATACGTTTCTTACCAAGAATGGAGAGTTAGGCCTTCCTCTCTATGAGATGATGAAGGTATCTGGATTACCAATTGGGATATGCCATATCAAGAATACTTCCCCACCACCTGCCAGCTAAATCAGATGAAGGGGGTCGGATCGCTAAATATGATATCATGTGGGAGCTAACTTTTCACTATCAAACTACAGTGGCGGATGTAGATGTGAAAGCTAAGAAGAACTTCCCTCAGATTAGCCTAAAACAATTCGCTGATTATCTCTTTAAAAATCTAAAAGATTCTTCATGCAACAAAGTCTGTGAATTGCCCCCTTTGACCCCTTCTGTCATCAACAAGCTAATAGAGAAGATTCGGGCTCAGTCTTACACCACTCACTCAGCAAGAAACAAATTCCCGATGGGTACAAAATTTGAAACCTTCTTGTGGCATGATCAAAGAAGAATAAAGACAACAACCCTTTTTGTGGGGTACTTAGCCATATGGCTAAAGAAGTGTGTGGTACCGCATCAAGTTTCCAAAGCATTACCTATCGAAGTCTTGTTCCCGACCATCAAGCTAGCGGTTAGGCGTAAGCTTTCCTTACTTCCTGCTATGATTGCTGACATCTACAGCGGGCTGCGATACTTGACCACCACTTTTACACAGGAAGGAAACAAGCCTTCGAGTGATATTCCCACCTCCAAAATAGAGCTTCCATATACTTATCTGATGGCTTGGCTCGTCCTCCATCATCCGGACTTGATAACAGCTCGTGGGATTGTAGATCCAGACCTCCCTCTACTACAAGCCTTAGAAGAATGTAAATGGGAGGCCAAGCAATGGCATGAGGTGACAAGGCAATTCAAGATTCACAAGTGCTGGGAGTATTTCAAGTGCTTTTCTTAATTCTCCAGCCATTATAATGAGCTGCTTGTTGATGAGGAAGAACCCAGGAAGAACATGACTATTTTGGATGTGGGCTGCTTCCATTGGCTGATGAACATCCGCCCTGGCTATCTAGTTTTCCGGGTGAAGAACACATGCAACAATGAGCCTTACTTCCCTTGTCGGTTCGCCCGTCAATTTGGTTATGGCCAACTATATTTCTCGAACCCAAACAGGAGATTGAAGGTTCATAGAGGTCTTATTGATGGTGCTCACACATGGTTTTGGAGCATCACCGGTTGCACGAATGCCAAGTTCAGTCTTCCGGTTGCAAAGCCTCAGTTGTAGATGACTTTCTTATGCTGCGAATGGCTCATAGCTGCCAACACACCCACAAGAAAGAAGAAGATCTTGGAGTTGGAGGTGGAGAAAGCATCAAGACTCGCCACCAAAACTGTTCGAGAAGTTGTAGCTTCTAGAAGAGGGAAAGAATTTGCTGAACCCTCTGGCAAAGGGAAGCTAGTCGCTAAAAGCAAGGAGGAACTTTTCATGGATGTATATTGGTCATCCAAAGTAAAGGGTGGAGCCGAGGGTATTGGAGCTGGTGTAGGGGACGACGAAGAAGAAGATGTATCGAGTCTTCCACCTACTTTCTTCTCAGAAGGGGGTGTTAGTTTGCCCATTGCCAATAGAACTCATCGCTCCGACCAGTCCAAGTCTCATGAACAATCATTGTCCCCTCCAGAGTTCAAGGGAAAAGAGACCCCAAAGGAACTGAGAGAAAACATTGTTCCCACCTATCCCTACTGAATGACGGTGGAAGTTCAGTTTGGAGATGAAGAAGAAGAGGCAGATTCTGTTGAAACTAGGCTTGTCAGTAGAAAAAGATCCCGTCCTTCAATCCAAGTTCAAGCTCAAGCTCAAGATCAAGTTTCCCCTAAAGCGGAGTTGCGCACCAAGTTTCTCCAAGACAGTATTCCTCCTTCTGAAGGACCTGGTCCAATGATAAGGAGAAAGCGGGTCGCATATAAGCTACGCACTACAACGTCTACATCTAAAGAGGTACTAACCAGTGATATTCCTATTAAAGGAGGTGGTAATATTTCACCCTTATGTTGCTTTTAAAAGGTCTATTTCAGGCTTACTGATCATATACTCTGGTCTTCTAATCATAGGGGATCGTTTAGAGGGTGAAATCCTACATGAACCTACATATCCCGGATTCATGCCTTCTGAGGGACCATGCTTCACTCATCAAATGCACGAGGCCATGAGTGAGAACCCTTGGACACCAAAGCTATTATGGATATCGGGGTCCAACTCGATCCCGCTGTCGAAGCCATCCTAAAAGTCTTCAGCCCAAGTATATCTAGCATAGATACTACCTTATTTGGGTGGCAATTCAGAGAAATGAATGATTCAGAATTTGTACCTCCTCTAATTTCATGTGTGCTACATCTTCTTTTAGAGAAGCTAAAGGAAGCGAGCGCTAGTGCCAGAGTTACTAAAGCCACTAAAGGTAAAATTGTCTTCCACTTGACATAAATTCTAACTTTTTCTCTTTGTAATCAAATCTTAGCCCTTTCCACATACATTGCTATGGAAGAGTTGGCTGAAGAGGAGGCTGCTCATGATGACATAATTGAAGATCTTCCTGAGCATGGCTTCGGCCAAATGATTACCTTATCCCAGTTTGACCACAACTTGATTACCGATATGCTATTAGAGCCAAGCCAAAGTGAAGTTGTACGACCAACTGTGAAAGCTAGTTCATCTGCAGGTATGCATCTTGTTCTAACGCCCCTTTTACTCAGTTGTTAATTTTGGGTAATCATGTGGGAATTTTAATTGTAGAATTAGTCACTGGTGCGGATACGACTACTATTCCTAGGGTTACTGAGAAGCCTCAATACATAAGTATCTCGGGTTTGGAGCAAGAAGTTATTGAAGTCCAGCCGTCTACCTCCAGACCCAAAACAGTTGTCCCTTCGGACCTGATGGTTATAGAAGCTTCAGCTAGAATTTAGGCTAGCCTTGTTGCTCAAGCCATAAGACCAACCGATGAAGCTGGTGCATTAGTGACTATCAAGTTCGAACAACCTCCAGCGACTCATGAGGTTGAGTTAGCGGGGTCAGGAAAAGAGTGCCAACCTGAAGGATCCTCAACTAGCATTGCTCTATTCGCTCCCATAGTTACTTTAAGGTCTTAAATATTAGAATTGTCCTTAACAACTTTTGGAGTGCTTACGTATTCTCCTTTTCTTGGAATGCCTTCTTCATTGATGTATGATTCTATTAAGGCGTTAATGTCGGATGAAGATCCAGATAAAGTTGTAATCTACACAGAGCTCTATAGCTTCACTTCTTTCTTAAACACAATGATTGATAAAATCCTTCACAAGGGATTGCCCTTCAACAATGTCAAGCAACCCCTAGATCGACATGTGATAAAGATTAGGGAAGAAGGATATATGGATTTAGCAGACTCCATTGTAGAAGTTTTGGCTCGCTTAGAGCAGGAACTCCAAAAGTTGAACGACCTCCGGACTACCGATGCTTCTTCATATGTATCAGCTTATATGGAATCTAGTTTGAAGGCATGGCACGATGCGTAGGCACCTGCTGAGCTTGAACTCCAAAATCTATGGAGTCGTGTGCAACAAATGGAAGTAAATCTTTCAAGAAAAGTGAAAACTAAGACTGACTTGCTATAATCTCTAGAATTGAACCATGTAGAGATAGTCTGCCTTAAGAAAGCCCTTGAATACACTAAAGATGCTCGAGCCATCCTGGAACGTGACTTGGCCGGCGTGGAGTGTGCTCACGTGAAGATGCTCGAGAAACTGAAGCCTCAGAAAGAGAAGTTGGCTAAAATGGAGAAAGAGGTTGCAAAGGCTCTTACTACTCCTGAAGACACTGTGACAGCTGAATTTAAAATGAAGCTTTCATGGGCTTATAAAGAGGAGCTTTCGAAGCTAGAAGAGCAGATCCGTTGTCGCAAGCTATCTATGGAGTGATAGCATCATTTTTTGTATATTTCATTTTCTCTTTTATGAATAAAGTGAACTTTGTGATCTTTTAAATCTTATTATGATTACTTATTCTGCATGGAATAAATAAACATAATACTTATAGGATTTTTAGCAAACCCTTAGCCATCAACGGGTTTGATGAGCCTTTACCGACTACCGTTTGAGTCGGGCTAGCATGTGGGTTGTCAAAGTCTGATCCATATGTAACGTTATGCTAAAAGAATAAATTCTCTTAGACTTAGTACTACGATATTGAATACATAGACCTCATCTTTTTTACAAGAGTTGACTACCCGACTACATGTGTTAGACGTAGACTTATCTCTGATTAAGGACTGAGTTAAAATTCACTATGCATGAGAGGCATAGATTTAAGTGTCATTAAGTCAGTAATAAGAGCTGACTACACGTGTAGACTTTTGGAGTTTTGTATCTTCTCTTGGGATAATGACGAACCCTATTGTGTCTCTTCTTGGGGGCAGAGATTAACCTGGTGTTGAAGGAAAAGAATGTATTTTTTATCTTTCTCTTCAAAATGGACTCTTTGTTCACGTCAACTTAGAGTTGAGAAGTTCTGGATGCACGTGCATCAGAGAATCTGGAATGAAACTCAGAGTGAGATCTCCACTCTAAGAGTCATGTTTGAGTCATGCCATGTGGCATTGACTCAGAAAAGACCTTTTAACTCATGTGAGCAAAAAAGTGGAATTTGGATAACCCATAACTGTCTGAAGATTTGATTATCCAATTTAAGTGGTTCTCCTATTCATGAAAAGAATTGAGAAAGGATTTCGGCATTGGTCCTAACTGTCTTAAGGTTTGACCAAGTGAGAGTTTGAGATGACCCTAACTGTCTGAAGGTTTGATCGTTCAAATTTGAAAGTAGCTCTCTCGTTCATGGAAAGAATCGATAGGGAATTTTGGCATTAGTCCTAAATTTCTAAAGGTTTGACCAAGTGGTGGTTTGAGATAGTAAATAGAACAAGGGTGGTATTGATTGTGAAAGTCACTTTGCCCATAAGGACATAGTGGATGTTTTGGTGTCAGGTTCTCGACGGTGTTTTCTTGCGAAGACTTAACACAAGGGACTTGCTAATTAATATGGATTAGCAATAAATGTAATGTGGAATATCGAATATTATGTCAGGATTTCAATAGTGGGAATATTAATCGCCTAAACACAGTGGAAGAATGTGTGAGTTTAACCATGAAAGAAGGAGGGTAGGTATTTTTTACCTCTCGCTTTTTTTATGGCTAACCATTTTGATTTGGTGGTCCCACCGTCAATTGATTGATCAGTGAGAGATTTTATAGTGGAGGACTACAAATTGTCGAATGTTCAACAATTATATAGTAAAAATTTTATTGGGGAGAATCGAACAGATAAGATCATTAGATTTTTATTCTAACGAAAGAGTGGTCAAAGAACGACAGTAGGAGTGTTGATAAATTAATCCTAACCATTAGAAATAACCGAGGAACACAGATAAAGGAAAGAAGGTATTTTGTTATCTTTCACTTCACGAGCAGATTTGAAGGAATTCAAATGATTTGTCCTAATTGGATTGGAGCCAATGAGATATGCTTCACATCTGAAGGGATCTTAGAATAATAGTAGGAGAATGTTAATCATCTCAATAATGATTATTGAGAACTATTTAGATGGTTGGTTTTCATCTCAAATAGTTAATTACCGCTGGGTTATCCCTAAGAATATTATGTGTAATATTCTCTAGGAACTTCCTGTCGTATTACATTGTCGTCGTCATTGATACGGAACGATATGTATGAATATGCACAATATGTACAATAATTCAAATTGCGTGCATTTAATAGGTTATCCTGATTGCACTAAAGATAGTACTTCTTCAGGAACTTCCCATTAATTGGTATCGTGATTTTATTACCATCTTGGATGATCAAGCGATAAGCTCCGTTTGAATAGACTATATCTACTATAAATGATCCTTCCTATTTGGGTTGGAACTTGTCTTTCTTCTTTGATCTTAGTATCATTAGTCGCCGAACGACAAGTACTAAGTCTCCCTCTTTAAAGACCCGTTTTTGAACCTTTTTGTCGAAGCTTTAGGGATTCTAGCTTAGTATAACTCAATTTGTTATTAAACTTCCAAGTGTTTCTCATCTAACATCTCGAGTTTCTCGAGGTGTTTTTGATGTTGTTCTTCCTTCATCATCCATATTGCAAGAGCGATACGAAGGGATAAAATCTAAATTTTCAAGAGAAGAATGGCCTCACACCTATATACCAAAGAATATGGAGTAGCTCCAGTAGGCATGCGGACTGTGGTACGATAGGCCTAAAGAGCATAACCAAGTTTGTCATCCTAATCTTACTTATTGATTTTTACTAGCTTCGTTAAGAGATGATGGTCTTGTTGAAGGTCTTAGCTAAACCATTTGTAGTAGGATTGTAAGCTTTTGACACGACGTCTTAAATTCTAAACTTCTCATAGAATTTGATGAATGCGTTGCTGACAAACTGAGAGCCGTTGTCATGCACGATTCATCTTAGAACACCGTATCGGTAGATATTATGGTGCTTGATGAACTTAATGACGTCGTTCGTCTTTACTTCTCCGAGTAGAATCACTACAGTCTACATAGAGAAGTAATCAGTGATTGCTAAAATAAAATGGTCACCTTAGACTGACGGAGGAAAAATAGGACCAACAAAATCCATCCCCCATGTCTCAAATAGCCAGGAGGTGGCCGAAGGGTGCAAGTGCTCCGTTGGTTGATTCATGTAGTTGGCATGTATCTGACATGCATGACACCGTCGAGCATACACAACTGCGTCCTTGACCATAGTTGACCAATAATAGCTCATTCTTCTAAGGCGATCATATAGTAGGACCCGGCTGATGTGCACCACAAGTTCCATTATGTGCTTCCTTGAGGACTTCTTCTGTCTCTTTGGTTAAAAGACATCGGAGCAACATGTTGGATATCTTGTCTCTAAGATATAATTTTGATGATAACAAATTATTTACTATATGTATTATATATGCACTAACATATTAATGCAGATAATAACATCCGATATGCTCAAGATATGTGAACTAAGTGCAGAATGAGTTCAAGGTAATAAGACAAGCAAAGAAGAAGATGTGCTTAATCGTAAATGTGTAATTTTATATTTTCTTTGCTAAGAATTTTTGTACAAGCCTTGATCACTCACAACACATACACACACATAGTATTTAGAACACACTAACACATGGTTAGTGTGTGGTTAACTATAGAAATCTCCTAAGTTAACTATTAGAGTTTACAGATATAGAGTGAGTCTCAAAACATATCATATATCTCTATCTATTTATTAGTAGTCAACTAATACACTTAGTAGTCGACTACTCAAGCTTTAGTCAAAGTTACAGAATTTGTAAATTTATAGAGTAGTCGACTACTTTGCTTAATAGTCGACTAATCTAAGTCAGTTCAAACTTACAAAAACTTCAGTCTTATAGACTAGTCGGCTAATGCCAATAGTACTTGACTACTAACTAGTTTTTTGACTTCACAGAGTCTGAATAGACTCAGTGTAGTGGATTACTAAGACTAGTAGTCAACTACAGAGACAGTTTTCTCAACTTTCTGAATTTGAATATTTGAACGTTTATAGTCATTTTTAAAATGATAATTGGTTTAAATTTTAAGTTTTTCAAAGGCTATAAATAGGTGCTAACTTCAGAATTTGCTTACCAACTCTAATATACATAAGATTCAAAATTTGTGCAAATTCATGCTCTCCTGATTCAAATTTTCATTCTAAGTGTTAAGAAAAGAAAAGTTCTGAAAGTGCCTTTATTCCCCATCATTACTAAAGATTGTTTAGACATTATTGAGAGAGTTAAAAAGTTTCTAAGCCACTGCTACACTTCACTAACACTTCAAGGCTTATAGGAATTTGTGATCTTACTTCAAAGAAGGTTTCTCCTGGGTGTGAGAGAAGATCTTTTGGTTTAGAGATTGGTTGCAATTGGCATGGTATTGTCAATTGGTCAGGTTTGGTTTGATTTTGTAATTGGTTTCAAAATCATAATGTAAATCTCAAGTGGGATTTGCTTAGGGACTGGATGTACGTCCGGGGTGGTGGAACCAATATAAATCTCTTTTTGTGATTGTTAAATTTCTGTAATTGTTGTTATTTGTTCTTGCAATTTATAATCCATATTACAAAATTTTTAAATAAACACTATTCACACCCCTCTAGTATTTTGTGTGAGCTTCTGCAGATCCTACATTTTGTATCAAAGCAAGGTGAATGATGGCAACAATAAACACATCACAATTCAAAGCGGGTCACTCCACACAACGACCACTATTATTCGATGGTAATTACAACTACTGGAAATGCTGGATGAAGATCTACCTCCAATTAGTTAGCTATGATCTTTAGAACATTGTTGAGACTGAGTTCACAAACCCAACCACTCTATACACCGAATGGACACTTGCTCAAAGGAAAAATGTGAATCTAGACTCCAAGGCAATGAATGCGTTGTTATGTGCCCTGGACAAGAACGAGTTCAATCGCGTGTCTACCTTTACATCTGCACATCAAATTTGGCATACTCTTGAGGTAACACATGAAAGAACTAACAAGGTTAAAGAGTCAAAAATTTCTGTTCTTGTTCACAGGTTTGAACTATTCAAGATGAAAGAGAAGGAGACCATCACGGAGATGTTTACAAGATTTACAGATATCACAAACTCCTTGATTGCACTAGGAAAAGTTTACACACAAGTTGAAATGGTGAGGAAAATCCTAAGAGCACTCGCTCTAGAATGGGAGAAGAAGACTACGACAAGAAGATGCCAACGATCTTTCAACTATCACCGTAGAGGACCTCATCGGCAATTTCATGGCTTATAAAGTTCAACTCGAGGACAGAATGAAGGCTGAAGAACCAAAGAACAAGAAGATTTTTGCTTTCAATGCATCCTCCAACACCGAAGAATCTGAAGAAGATGATAAGGATATTGCATTGATAATAAAGAAATTTAAACGATTCTTAAATAAAGGTAAGTATAAATCAAATAAGTTTAAGAATAATAATGATTCTTCTTTGTGTTTCAATTGCAATAAACCAGGACATATAAAGAAGGACGCTCCACTTCTTAAGTAATAATCAAAGTCCACCAACTGTAATAACTTCAACAACATCAAGAAGAAGAAGAAGAAGAAGAAGAAGAAGAAGAAGAAGGCTTTGGCAGTGATGTAGGATGATAGTGATGCATCCTCTTACGAAGAAGAAGAAGAACAAAAAGAAGAAACTGCACACATGTGTTTCATGGCACACGACAATAAAGTAATTGAATCCTTAAATAATGAAGAGTTATTAGAAGCATTCAATAAACATTATATTAAATTTAAGGATTTAAATTCTAATTATAAGATTTTGAAAAATGAAAATGAGAAATTAAACTTAGAATTAGTTTCTTAAATTCTACACAATTTGAAGAATTGAAGGAATTAAATGATATATTATTTTATGAAAACAAATTATTGACTAAAAATAATATTTATCTTAAATCTGAATGTGATATCATAAAAAATAGTATTTCAGATTTAGATAAAAATATAATTTCACTTAAACTTAAATATGAAGAGTTATTTTTAAATATAAACAAGTTTAACAAAGGAAAAGAAGACTTAACTGATTTATTATCTTTTCAAAAGTCTTCTAATCAAATGTGTGGTTTGGGATATGTTCATAAGAAGAATGATTATGTTACTAGAACACGTCATGCATTATCTTCTATGACTAAAGATGCTAAAAAATTTCATGCACCTTTATCAATGAATCCTCATAATGATTCTCATACATTATCGATGTTTATTTGCGTGCCTAAATATACTAGCATGCATGATAGAGATGTTTATATTTTAGATTTTAAGAAAAACTTATGCAATTCTACTAATTATGTTTATGTTAACAAGGAAAAACCAAATTCCAAGTTGATTTGGACTCCTAAGGGTAAATCCAAACGACCCAACATAAAAGGGAACTAATTTTTACATGTCTATATTTCAGTTACCGCAAAATAAAAAATGAATATTAGATAGTGGATGCTCTAAGCATATGATGGGAATCTTGAAAATGTTGTCTTTGATACAAAACAAGAAAGGTGGAACAGTCATATTTGGAGACAACAACAAGGGTAATGTTATAGGTATTGGAACATTAGGTAATCTACATAAGCCTTTAATAGATAATATTTTATTAGTAGGAGGTCTTAAACATAATTTGATTAGAATTAGTCAATTATGTGATAAATGTTTTAAAATTATTTTTGGAAAAGATACTTGCTTGATTTATTATGACGCCCCAGGGTTCACACAAGGCTACAGTCCAAGGTGAAATCTGGATTGTCAAACCTACCATACACCCACATAGTGCATTAACACATTTCACCAATCACAGTAATATTCTCTAGTAAAATCAATAAGAAGTGAAGGTACAAAATAGGCAAAATGAGGAAGTAAAAATAATAGACATGATATAGAAGGAGAGATCTCATAAATAAAAGAATCATGTCTCAACTGAAGTACATCCGATATCTGAAATAATAAAATGTCTCAATATGAATAAACTAAATCTCATACTAAGGCACTCTGCCTTTATAAAATGAATATAACTCTAAAGTTTGAACAATGAGCGTAACTATACGGTGGAGCTTTAGCTACTAAGACTATGCGACAGCGACTATGCTAGAACTCCATCATCCTACGGCTCTCCGAAACTCTGAGCTGCCTGAAAGAGACAATTTAAACAAAAAGAATAATAATAATAGTATCAGAGTACTACTGTAAGATCACCTCCATCCGCCCCTATGGGAAGAGTTGCTAGATGAAGTGGAGGCTCTACCTATTAAGCATAGTCTACCTAAAATTATTTTTCCCTTAACTAATAGAATTAATATTTAGACACCTACAAACGAGATGTAGTACGTCGAGCAAAATAATCCAAATAAGAAAATCCTTATGTATATACCGTATGTCTCAAGTTATAGATAACTAAACATTAACACCAAACTAAAGATAAACAATCTAAAGAAACCAATAATTAGAAACCCACAACACGATACTGGTACATCGAGCGAAATAATCTAAACAAGAAAACCCTCATGTTTATGCCATATGTCTCAAGTTGTGAATCGCAAATTATTGATCCCAACTAAGAAGTTAAAGAGAAGCAATACATGAAAGTAGACTACAACACCAAACCTCAAACATGATGAGCAAATGTTACAATCTCGGACTACCATCGGGTAGTGGCGTAGTCAAAAGAAAAATATCATTCAAAATAAACATCCCCATAGATCATGCCATGTATGCCAAAAGTATCTGAATTGTACCCTACCCTTGGGTAATCTAACATGGGAGCAAAACTACATCTGTGTATGTATATATATATCTCTATATGAAATAACAATACTCTTGTAAGGTACAACACACTATCGTGTGGAAATAACATCTTTACTCAATCGTTCTATGGCAATAGGTATATCTCCGTACTCCTGATGATGTATCTAGATGATTGTACAGCGGAGTGTAGCCATATCATCCTAATCCGAAAAACCCCGATCATCTTCGAGTATTAGTACAGGCGCGGTCTCATTGCGGGAAAATGCCCAATACTCCTGGTGTGGTACAGCCGTGATCTCATTACGGGAAAACATTCATCACCGAGCATGCACAACTAATGAATTATGCATTATCATGTGTTACCAACACTATCAACTCTAAACATGTGATACGACTCAAACAAAACGTGTATTCAACACCCGTGCACGTATCTTGACGTGCGGATCCACAACTCGTGTTCACGACAACCTCATGTGTAAAATAATCAACAAGGAATATATTATAATGCATGTATAACTTTTATTTTAAGCAAATCGGACAACACTTGTCATAATCCCCTTCAGGATACTCATATGTATGCTACGACACTATATGTGTGTACTCAAGGCTATACGTGTATCATCATGCGGCTCACACCCCGTGATCACATCCGAAATGGAAGCAAACAATACTTAGGAAACTCAAAAGAGGCAGACCGGTCGACCGCCCAAAAGGCGCCGGTCGACCGAACATGGAACATGCACAAACAGAGATTTTTCGGTCGATCGCCCCTAGGGCGCCGGTTGACCGGTTAGAGAAAAAATCTACTTTTTCAAGTTTTTAGGTTTTGTTGATTTACGATATCATAACTTGTTCAAAACAAAACTTTCTTATCACGAAACATAGAACAACACTTAAGATTTGATAATTACTTGTAAAAATTATCTTGAACATGATTCAAACTCTTGGGTTAATCTAATTAGGGTTTAACAACCTAATTAACAAAATTTGTCGATTAGAACATGATTTCTTAACATGTTTAACATATGCTTGCTTGTAAAAACTCATAGATCAGATATAATTTGATTTAAATTCACTCATTTTTCTTATGTTTCACAAACCTAGGTTTTAAGAATCTCTAATCAACATGTAATCTCAATTAAACGTCAAATTAGGGTTTAAACATGATTAGAACATGATTAACAAGTTAAAAATAAAATTTTAAACAACCCTAATGATCATGATCTTGTTTCTATTATAAACAGCAAGAAGAACATGTAGATCTAACATTGGGTTAAGATTTATATCAAAAATCTACTTTTTATCATGTTGAAATTAGATTTAAGCATCAAAATAACCATATTACTTCATAAACACATGTTTTAAACTACGGGTAAGGTTTGGATGCAGATGATCTTGCCTTGAGCTCATGTGTAAGCCTTTAAAACAAATATCAAGCAATTCATTAGTGCAAATAACCCGTTCTCCCTTGCCACACGTCGTTAATCTTACCCTCGTGTCGGTATTGTGCTTCACAAAGCTCTCAAAATTCATAAAAAAAGATATAGGGTTTTTGATGGGAGAGGGTCACTGCTAGGGTTTAGAGATATGATAAAAGAAAGGTGTTTTCATGTAAAACATCGGTATTTATAGAGGTAAACCCGAAACAAATCTGTTTGACCCGAACCAGGAAACCTAGTCTGACTGGGATAATCACCTTCGGTATTTTGAATGTAACTTTTTCATTGGACCTCAGAATAAGGTGATTTAAGATATGTTGGAATGCTATTGAAGAGAACTACAACTTTAGTCTTTTGTATTTTTCCAGATTCTAACATTATCATTATGTACAACATGTATACTCTTAACTGATCGTTTTTCCAAATTTCAGGCTCGTGTATATAGTGCATGATTTCACTCATATATTCACATATGTACATTGAATTGATCTCAAATCAATTTATAGCATACTCTAATATTAATAAATATTATTTATCACTATATAATACATTTATTATTATTTATCAACATATTTTCAAATTCACGAGGTTTTACATTTATGATTCAGATTTGAATAATATCTTGTTTAGAGGCCTTAGAAAGAACAATATTTATGTTTTATTAATGAACTTTGTTTCTAATGAATTTTATTTAGTTGTATCCAATGTTGGTACATTACTTTGGCATAAATGTTTTGGGCATGTGAATATAAAAAACATTTCACGCCTTTTAAAACACAATTTAGTACATGGATTGCCAAAACTAGCATTTAAGAAAAATCAATTTTGTCATGCATGTCAACAAGGAAAGATGCATAAATCTACTTTTAAATCTAAAGGTGTTGTTTCTACGAGTACACCATTAGAATTATTACATATAGATTTATTTGGTCCCTCTAGAATTGCATCTTTAAATAGAAGTAGATATGTATTTATCATTATTGATGATTACTCTAGATTTACATGGGTTATGTTTTAAAGCTTAAGAATGATGCTTTTGAGGATTTTTCTGCATTTTGTAAAAAGATTCAAAATCAAAAATCCGCTACTATTGTCACTATTAGAATTGATCATGGTGGTGAGTTTGAAAATGAGTTATTTTCTAAATTTTGTAATAAAAATGGTATTTCACATGAATTTTCTTTTCGTTACACTCCTCAACAAAATAGAGTTGTTGAAAGAAAAATAGAATGCTACAAGAATGTACTAGAACAATGTTAATTGAGTCTAATCTACCTAAGTGTTTTTGGGCTAAAGCTATTTCTACCGCATGTTATGTTTTAAATAGAGTTCTATTGAGACGTATTTTTAATAAAACATGTTTTCAATTTTTTACAATCGCATTCCAAAAATTTCATATTTTAAAGTTTTTGGGTGTAAGTGTTTTATTTTAAATACAAAGGATTCCTTAGATAAATTTCATTCAAAATCTGATGAAGGGATATTTGTTGGTTATTCTATTCACAACAAAGCTTATATAATTTTCAACAAAAGATCTTTAATGATTGAAGAATCATTGCATGTTTCTTTTGATGAATTTTACGTAAATACTAGTAATAATAATAAATTTGATGATGATGATTTTATTGATCAACCATCTCCTATTATTGATAATTCTATTAATACTCATGATTTACCAAAAGCATATGTAAATATTAGAAATCATCCACGTGAATTGATTATTGGAGATATTTCTCATGGTGTTCAAACTAGATCTCAACTGAATTTATATATACATGTTGCTTTTGTTTCTACAATAGAACCTAAAGATATTAGAGAAGCATGTTTAGATGATTATTGGATTATAGCTACGCAAGAGGAACGCAATCAATTTCTACGAAATAATGTTTGAGATCTTGTGCCTAGACCTCAAGATAAATCCATTTTAGAAACCAAATGGATATTTCAAAATAAATTGGATGAATCTGGCCAAGTTATTAGAAAAAAAAGCTAAATTGGTTGCACAATGTTATAAATAATAAGAAGGCATTGATTATGATAAAACCTATGCACCAGTTACTCATTTAGAATCTATTAGAATTTTACTTACATTTGCATGTTTTACGGATTTTAAACTATTTAAAATTAATGTTAAAAGTGCATTTTTAAATAGATTTAATAAAGAAGAAGTGTTTGTGGAACAACCTCCCGGATTTGAGTATGAAAGTTTCCAAACTATGTTTTCAAACTTAAGAAAGCTTTGTATGGTCTTAAATAAGTACTCCGTGCTTGGTATGATAGAATAAAGAACTTTGTTTTGTCTTCCAGATTTGATATTGGAAAAGTTGACTTTATATTATTTATTAAGTAAATAAATAAAGATATATTGTTAATTCAAATATATGTAGATGATATTATATTTTGATCTACTAACAATGATCTTTGTCAAGTGTTTGCTATGATTATATAGGATGAATTTGAAATGAGTCATATGGGTGAACTCAACTTCTTCGTTGGACTTCAAATCAAACAATTGATGGAAGGAACTTTCATAAACAAAAGCAAATATGCAAAAGATTTACTCAAACGCTTTGGGATGGACAATACTACAAGCAAAAGAACTCCAATGAGTATTACTACATCTCTTAACAAGGATGAGAATGGTAAGAATGTTGATCAAAAACTTTATCGAGGTATGATTGGATCACTTCTTTATCTTACTGTTAGTAGACCTGATATAATGTTTTGCATTTGTTTGTGTTCTAGATATCAATCTAACCCTAAAGAGTCACACCTTAAAGCAGTAAAAAGAAGTTTTAGATAGTTTAAAGATACTATATATTTTGATTTATTTTATTAAAAGAATACAGATTTGATTTAATGTCATATAGTGATGTTGATTTTGCTCGATGCAAACCAGATAGGAAAATTACTAGTGGTACATTTTACTTTTTGGGACATTCACTAGTATCTTGGTTTAACAAAAAGCAAAACTCAGTATTATTATCAACAACTGAAGCTAAATATATTGCTGCTAGTTTTACTTGTGCTCAAGTTCTATGGATGAAACTAACACTGTCTGACTTTGGTATAGTTTGTCTCATATTTTCCATAATGTGTGATAATACTAGTGACATTAATTTATCTAAAAATCATATTTAACATTCACGTACAAAACACATTGATATTAGACATCACTTCTTACGTGATCATGTGCTTAAAGGTGACATTTCGTTAGATTTTATATCAACTGATAAACAAGTTGCAAATATTCTAACTAAACTTTTAAAAGAAGAAATTTTTATTAATTTAAGAAGGAAATTAGGTATTTGTTCAATGTTAGATTTAAATTAATTTTTAGATCATAACATATGCATACACAGCATTAGTAGTCGTTTAATAAGTTTAGTAGCCTACTATTCTGACATGCATTAGAAATAAGACACACTGTCATTTACAGATTAGTCAACTAATAGGCTTAGTAGTCGACTAATCTGAGTGAAAATGTGTTTATAGAACTCTGTCGAATACAGAGTAGTCGACTATTAATCTAAGTAGTTGACAACATGCACACAGATTTCACTATATACCCAGTTTTGTTTATTATTAGATCTTCATCTACCATACCCAAAAATCAATACTCATTTAACTTAAGTTAGATGCATCTTATCCATTCATTTTATGCTTGATCTTTCCTAGCCCTTTATCAAATTCTTTTTAGATTAAATCTTAACCATTCATTTGTTTTGAAGATCTAATCTTAACCATTAAAATTTCCTTAAGACAAACCCTATAACTCCTCAACTACCCACATTCCTTCTCTCCAAAAAACCATCAGAACTCTTCCCCACTTCATGACCTTTGAACCCACAACCTAGGGAATCCAATCTCTTCCATTTTTTAAAAAGCTCTTCCTAGTCTTTGAGTTTCTGAGGTATTTTAGTTCCTGTAGTCGACTACAATGACTACTAGTCGACTATTATCTTCTACGGCAATCTCAAATTTGGGTAATTTCATTCCTACTTGATCTTTTCACTTTCACTAAGAAATTATGTCTAGATCAAAGAAATCCAAGCAAAATCCTTCCAACATTATTGATAAAATCACTATCTACTTGAAAAGTCCTAAATTAATTGAATATTTAAGATTAACTCAAATTATGAAATTCCTCCGGGTGGATTTGTCAAATTTGAGGACTTTGTTTTACATAACTTTAGCTCATACTTTGAAAATGTTGGATTATTAGAGGTTTTTTCCTATGAATATCAAAAACCCTATTATCCTTTCTTAGTTCAACTATTTTACACTAATATAACTCGTCTTGAAACAATCAGTGGTACCGAAAAGCTATCTATACTTGTTAAGGGAATTGAAATTGAATTAACTCCAAAAACACTTAGGAAAATTCTCAATATCCCTTATAAAGATGTACAACTTCGTAGCATCAAAATAACAGATCAAGAGTTGCTTACTAATCACATTTTACTTCCCGGTCATGGACTACCCTTGCAAAATAATAAACTTAGACCAATTCCTCATTTTATGGCAAGAATCCTTGAATATAACATCTTTCATAAAACTAGGAGTTTCCCTTTTCTATCTCAATATTTAGCTTTGGTCTTATATGCTATTGTGACGCCCCTGGGTTCACACAAGGCTGCAGTCCGAGGTGAAACCATAAATGTCAAACCTGCCATGCACCACACCGTGCAATAACACGTTTCACCATCACAATTACTATCTCTTTAGTGGAATCAACAACAGGTGTAGGTACAAAGCAAGTAAAAGGCAAA
>BQKN01066327.1:0-35582 GCA_022839385.1 Asparagus kiusianus | reverse complement strand
CCCGGATTGACCTCTCGCGGGTTATGAAGGAAGAACCGATACCCCTCGCGCGGGGGTTAAGGTTTCAGACTTGTTTTGCTTTAGCCAATTCAAGTCTTCGGATATATCGGGGCGATCTCGTGTCGTCTTACACCTTACAGGTCGGTATATATTATCACGGTATCTACGTGATGATACGTACCGTCCTCTTGGTGTATGACGCTCAAAATCGTCACTCCGGTTATCCCGCGAGTAATCTTATGACATGAATTTTCTGATTCCATCTTCATGCTCTGTTGCAGTCGATTTTCCCGGGGGTAGTCTCCCTCACCATGCCCCTATCGGTTGTAGCAGGGAAGTGTTCTCTTCAGCTTCCGCTAGGCAGATCATCGATCCCCTTCTGCAGTTTGGCCATGATCGTTCAGACGAATTCTGTCGTCTGATAAAGGAGGGAGGGCGTCACTGTTTACGCCAACTTATCACCGATGCTCCCCTCACCGCAGATGCTACTTCTACTGAGGCTTTAAAGAAGCCAGATTTCCTATTCGGGGATCGCACCGAGGATCCTGCCGTGCTGACTCTTGCTGAGGAGCATTGGCTAACCCTTGACGAGGGGGCTCTTTTATATATTCCTTCCATTCCGCGCCAGTGTTCTTTTACTCTCTTGGAGAGACAGGCTGTGGGGCGACAGATGTCCTGGTCTCTTACCAATGCTGCTGTCCACATCCAGTGCGGATACATTTCTCATCATAAGAGTCCCGGTTCTCTGGGGTATCAATCCATTTGCGGTCTTCGCCCCGGGATCATGGGTCTCGACACCGCACCTCCAGGCGAGGTGTCGGCTGCTCTTACTGTGAAGAACCGTCTAGCTCAGCTTGGAAGACAACTACCTCCACTGGATTACCGATGCTACGGTTGGGCTTCTTCGCCGGGCAAGGGGTGGTGGACCCGTATGACCGGCTATGTTCTGGGAAGGTGGGAGAGGGATCTGAAAGATAGTGGGTTATATGCGCCCATACGAGCTACCATGTACGGAATCCCAGTCAGTTGCCGCCACTTTTTGGCACTGTTAGAGACATACATGCCTGATAGCAACACTTTACTCACAAGCGGCGGGGAACTAGGGCTGGCTCTTCATGAGATGCACCAGGTTTCGGGCCTTCCGATGGGGAATTGCCCGTATCAGGAGTACTTTCCTTCCAACCAGCAGTTGGCTTTGCTAAAGAAAGATAGCCCAGATATGTATGACACGCTTTGGGATCTCACATGTCACTACCATACCTCACTGCTCCAAACTTCTGCTCCAGCTAAGACGAAGAAGAAGATCAGCTTGAAGCAGTTCGCCGTTTATTTGTTTCAAAACCTGGAGGGTGATTTCGTTGGACCTATCCGTGAGTTGGATGTCTTGGACTTCACCACTATTAACGAGCTGATGGAGAAGAATGAAACTCAATCTTATACTATTGCCAGCGCCGAGGGAGCTTTTCCCGCCGGGACCACGTTCCGTTCTTTCCTCCGTCGTGCGCAGAAGTCTATAGAGCCTCGGTCTCTGTTGGCCAGCTACCTCGCACTCTGGTTGAAGAAGTGCGTTGTGCCATACCAGTCTTCGGATGACTTACCAGTCGAGGTGCTCTTCCCGGCAGTCCAGTTAGCCTATGGGAGGGAGCTGTCCCTGCTTCCAGCGATGGTGGCCAGCATTCATTGCGGGCTCAGGGGCGTAGTTCGTGTTCTTACCCACGTGGGTTCTAAGCCCTCGACCGAGCTTACCTGCCCGAAGGTTGAGCTGCCTTATGCTTATTTGATGGCATGGTTCGTTCTACACCGGCCTGACATGATGTCAGCTCCCCGCACCGTTGACATCCCTGTTCCTTTCCTACAACTGTTGGAGAGGAGTAGGTGGCTTGGGAAGAAATTTGAAGATGTACAACAAGAACTTCAAGTTCGTCAGAACTGGGAGCTCTTCAAGTGCTTTCCTCAATTTTCTGGATGCTATGGCGAGGAGTTGACTGATGTGGAGAAACCCCGAACTAACCAGACTGCTCTTGACGTCGGTTGCTTCCGATGGCTGGTAAACATCCGCATCGGGTATCTTGTCCTTCGGGTGAAGAACCGTTGCCATATCGAGCCTTACCTTCCCTGCCGTTTCGCACGTCAGTTCGGCTACGACCAACTATATGTTGGGAATCCGAGCCGTGGTTTACAGGTTAAGGGAGGGCTTGTCGACGGTATACGAGCGTGGTTATGGACCATGGTTGGTTGCACCGGGGCTCAGTTTGCTCTTCCTTCGTATAAGCGCAAGCCAATGATCACCTTCCTTAGCTGCAAGTGGTTCCTTTCTGCCTATGAATCCATAGGTGTGAAGAGCCTTTCGGAGTTAGAGTCCGAGCACTTGGTCCAGGCTGCTATGGCGGCTGCTAGGAGGCAGGGGAAGAGGCCTGCTCAATCTCCTCCTTCAAGCAGAGTTGATGGAGAGCACCTTCCTGCGGATGGCGATGAAGCTTGCGAGGAGGAAATGGGCATAGACACCGACCAAGTAGAACTTGATACAGGTTTGTCATGTTTCTCGATTCCCTTCTCCTCAACCTTGGTACGTGAAATAATCCTTGTTGTTTCAGGTGGATCAGCCGATGACCATGAACCTCTCGCCTCACGTCGCGCGAAGTCCAAGTTTGATGGACAAACTTCGCACAATCGTCCCGTCGGTTCCAAGAGGGGTGGTCCTTTGAAAAGGAAGAAGGTTGCCTATAGACCTCCTGTTGATCAACGCTCTCATGGAGTAGATTCCGGAGGCTTTGCCGACAGGGAGGAAGGTGACCCTCCGTTACTTTCCATATTTTGACATGATTTACCTTCTGGGATTCATAACCGTACTTTATGTTTCAGGGTTCCTTGAAGAGGGTGAACTTCCATTGCCTCCTACACCCCCTGGTCCGGATAACATGGATTGCTTCGTGCAGCAGATGTGCGACGCCCTTCATGACGGTTCTCTGGGCATCGATTTGAACATTGATCTTGGGCCAGAGTATAGCGTCGAGCCCACCGCTCCTTACTCAGGTATACCTGTATCCGATAATATATCTTTTGATTATAGGGAAAGAGAACTCGACTGAGGGTAAATCCTTGCATGATGTAGGTTTTGAAGACCAGGGGAATGCCTCTGCGCCGAGTTTCTGCGGTCCTGACGCTGGGCTGCTAGTCGATATGCTGGCTGAACAAGCCGCCAGCGGAACTGCGGGACCGCCCTTTACGAGCGATACACTCACAGGTACATCATCAGCCACCAGGACTGATTCTCCTTTGACCACCGACCCTCCCCGTGTTGCAGAAGGTGATGGACTTGCGGGTATGCCGATGATCTTATCACCCTGATTTTCTTCATTTGCCTAAACTTCCGTTTTGACTAATAAAGAGGTATAACTGTAGGACCAGGCGTTGTGCCTGATGCTGCTACAATTTCCGGGGCTGATAGTTTGCCTGAGAGCCATGTCTCTTTGCCACAGCCGAGAGATATGACTGATTTGCCTGCAGGGGTCGATGCACCTTCCATGGCTAATCCTGCTGTTATCTCAGAGTCTGCCGTGCCTCCACCCGAGGGAAGTTCCGCCAGTACAGGTATACTTCGAATTTCTTCTCGGGTTTCCTTGTCGTATTTGATAATCTCTCAACTTCCCCATTGTTGTTTGCAGGAGCTCGATCATCTCTACATGAGTACGTCCGCGTCCTTTTGGCTGATACCGATCCTGAGAAAGAGATTTTTCGCGCGGACCTCAACTTCTTCACCGCCTTTTATAATGGCATGATTGAGAAACTTCTTCTCCGAGGATACTGCTTTGACCAGTTCAGGCGTTCCTTTTCTCGCCACATGCTGATGATGAGGGAAGAAGGATACCCAGAGTTGGCTGATTCCTTCACTGCTGATTTTACTGCTCTGGAGTCAGAGGTTCAAGAATTGAGGGATTTGAAGGCTGGTGGAGCTTCTTCTTTCATGTCCTCTCAGATGGAGGATAGAATGACTCAATGGCGTGACTTGAGATCTTCCATTAGCAGCGAGCTCCGTTCACGCGAGCACTCTGTTGCACAGCTGATGGCCAACCTGGCGAAGAAGGACACCAGCAAAGGCGAGTTACTCAGCTCCCTGGATTCTACTCGTGCAGAGATAGCTAGGCTGAAGGAGGCCTTAGGACGTGCCGAAGAGTCTGCTGCTATAATCACCGAGGACTTGGTTGGATTGGAGCGTTCTCGTGAGTGGACGCTCGACAAGCTGGGATCAACGCAAGAGGGATTGATGAAGCTGCGAACTGAAGCCGCTGAGGTCTTGAGCAGTTCCGAGGATTCTGTTCGAGCTCGCGTGCAGGCAGAGTTCGAGCAGAGTTATATGGACAGGCTCTCCGGTTTAGAGTCTCACATTCTTAGTCGTCAGTTGCCTTCGGGTTGACGAACTTGTTGTTGTATGCTTTTATCTTGATCTTTTATGAGAGACTCCTTATTTGCTTCTTTTTACATGATGTTTCTTGATATGCCGTGGTATCTTCTTTAATCGGTAAAAGACTAAACCGGCTATACGTGTTAGGTATAGACTTTGGGATTATTGGCCAACCCCCAGCCCTCAACGGGTTTGACGTGCCTTTACCGACTACCGTTTGTGTCGGGCTAGCATGCGATTTGTCTAGGTCCGTTCCGCATGTAACGTTGTGCTAAGAGAGCGAACCCTCCGAGACTTTATACTTTGAATACATAGACTTCGTCTTTCTCACGGGAAAGACTACCCGGCAACGCGTATTAGGCGCCGACTTCATCCCTGTCTTTTCTGAAAGCAAAGGCAAGGGAAAGGTGAGACTAGAAGTGGGATTTCCACTCCGAGAATCGAAAAGATTCGGATAACCCTAACTGTCGTAAGGTTTGGTTATCGAATCGAAAGGTTCGAACGACCCTAACTGTCGTAAGGTTTGGTCATCGAATCGAAAAGTTCAAACGACCCTAACTGTCGTAAGGTTTGGTCATTTGACTCTGAAGAGGAAGAATTTTATATTCTATCTTCAGCAGGAATGGAAACTCGAGGTGGGATCTCCACCCCCAGGATCCGACAGGTGAAACTAGAAGTGGGATCTCTACTCCGAGAATCGAAAAGATTCGGATAACCCTAACTGTCGTAAGGTTTGGTTACTCGAATCGAAAGGTTCAAACGACCCTAACTGTCGTAAGGTTTGGTTATTTGACTCTGAAGAGGAAGAATTTTATATTCTATCTTCAGCAGGAAAGGAAACTCGAGGTGGGATCTCTACCCCCAGGATCCGACAGGTGAAACTAGAAGTGGGATCTCCACTCCGAGAATCGAAAAGATTCGGATAACCCTAACTGTCGTAAGGTTTGGTTACCGAATCGAAAGGTTCAAACGACCCTAACTGTCGTAAGGTTTGGTCATTTGAATTGAAAGTGGACCTCTCGTTCATTGGAGGAATCGAGAGGGGATTTTGGCTTTGGTCCTAACTGTAGTAAGGTTTGACCAAGTGGGGAGTGTGAGAATGATCATAACCGAAAGAAGGTTTGATCACTCGATTTGTGGACCTCTCGTTCTTTGGGCGAATCGAGAGGGGAATTTGGCTTTGGCCCTAACTGTCATAAGGTTTGACCAAACTGGAATGGTGTGGTGGAGACTATGAGTAGTCAGAAACCACTGAAAGTTCTGCGAGGGGAGAATCAATGATTTAGATCTCATCTCAGCAAAAGAGTGTTTGTGAGAGTTAAGTTCTGACAAACAAGAATATTCGGAATTCGAATATTGATTTCTTGCTCATCAGCGACCGGGTTATCCCTAAGAATACCCCGATGTGGTATCCTTCCGGGAACTTCCCGGTACCTCAATTCTTCTGAGGATACTAAGGATAGTATCTCTTCAGAAATTTGCCATTTATTGGCATCATGAGCCGGTCACCATCTTTGGTGACTAGGCGATAGGCGCCGTTCGAGTAAACTGTTTCTACTACGAACGGTCCTTCCCATTTGGGTTCGAATTTGCCTTTCTTCTTGGAGTTAAGGATCATAGGACGCTTCTCGGTTAAGACCAAGTCCCCTTCCTTAAAACTCCTTTGTCGAACTCTTTTGTCGAAGGCTCGAGAAATTCTGGCTTGGTAAAATTCAATATGTTGCTGAGCTTCCAGGCGCTTTTCATCGAGCATCTCGAGTTCTTCGAGGCGCTTCTGATGCTGTTCTTCGGTCGTCATCTGGGTTGCGAGAGCGATCCGAAGAGATGGAATTTGAACTTCCAGAGGGAGAACGGCTTCACATCCATACACCAATGAGTATGGGGTGGCGCCAGTCGGTGTACGCACCATGGTACGATAGGCCCATAAAGCTGCGCCGAGCTTGTCGTCCCAATCTCGCTTGTTATTTTTCACAAGCTTTGACAAGAGCTTTATGATAGTCTTGTTGAAGGCTTCAGCTAATCCGTTTGCTGTGGGATTATAAGCTGTTGACCAGATGTCCTGAATTTTGAACTTTTCGCAGAACCTTATGAAGGCGTTGCTGATAAATTGAGGACCGTTGTCGTGTATGATTCGTCTTGGAACACCATGCCGGTAAATGATATGGTGCTTGATGAACGCAATGACGTTGCTCGTCTTGACTTCTCTGAGTGGAACTGCCTCAGCCCATTTGGAGAAGTAATCAGTGATGGCCAGGATGAACCGGTCACCTTTGACTGATGGGGGGTTTATAGGACCGACAATGTCCATTCCCCAGGTCTCGAACGGCCACGACGTAACCGAAGGATGTAGATGTTCCGGAGGCTGGTGCATGTAATTCGCGTGTACCTGACACGCGTGACACTTCCGGGCGTATACAATTGCCTCATGCATCATGGAGGGCCAAAAGTATCCCATTCTCCTGATGCGATCATAAAGCTTGGGACCAGGTTGGTGCGCGCCGCACTCTCCTTCATGTGCTTCTTTAAGCACTTCTTCAGCTTCCTTGGTTGATAGACACCGTGCCAACACGCCATCATACCCCCTGCGGTATAGCGTTCGATTCTCTGTATTATAGTAGAATCTTGGAGCTCTTCGTCTGATCGACTCTCTCTCCTTCACGTCCTCTGGCAAGATTCCATGTAAGACGTAGTCGATGATGGGGAATCGCCAATCCCGAGGTTCAAACTCAGCCTGAGTTGTGTGCACCTCTTGGGCCTCTTCCTCCTTGCCATTTTCATCATGAAGTGGCACTAAGAGTTGGTGCGTTCTTACCGTAACAAATTGCTCTGTTCCGGGAGGCTGTGCCAAGGACACAGCTAAAGCTGCTAACGTATCTGCATAGGTGTTCTGCATCCGCGGAACGTGCTCGATGAAGAATCCTTCAAACGACTCCGCTAGCTCCACTGCCATCTTGTGGTATGGTAGTAAATCCTAACTTCGGACTTCGTATTCCCCTTGCACTTGTTTGACGATTAGTTGAGAATCACCGAAGGCTTCGAGATACTCAACCCCCAGCTCTTTGGCAAAGTTGAGTCCTATAATCAGTGCGTTATACTCTGCCACGTTATTCGAGCACGGCTCCGTTAATGAGTAAGCTCGAGGCATGACATGTTTTCCCGGGGAGACTAAGACCACCCCAACTCCGGAGGAGACCTTCGAACATCCAGAAGCACTTGTGGCATTAGCTGCTCGTGAAGCGCCATCGAAGTACAAACGCCACACTTGTTGGTGTGAAGTTGCGTTGACTTCGTGGGTTTCATCAGGTAAATCGTCATATATCTCGGCGGCGTCCGTCGTTGGATTAGATGCCAAGAGATCACAGATGGCCTGTCCTTTTACTGACTTCTGCTGTTTGAAGTGCAGATCGTATTGGGACAAGAGTAGAGCCCACTTCGCTAATCGCCAGCTCATGGAAGCCGGTTGAGTCATGAACACTCGGACCGGGTTAACTTTGGAGATGACGTAGATGGTTTGTCCAACCAAATAATGCCGCATCTTCTGGATGGCGAACACTAAGGCGAGGCATTCTCTCTCAATCATGGGATATCGAGATTCTGCGCCTACCATGGTTCGGCTTAAGTAATATACCGCCTGCTCTTGACCGTTATCGTCATCTTGTGCAAGCAATGCACTTAATGAGTGGCTCGTCGCCTTGACATAAATCAAGAACGGTTTACCCGATTTCGGTGCAACGAGTACGGGAGGTTTCGAGAGATATTCTTTGATACTCTCGAACGCCTTTTGACAGGCCTCGTCCCATACAAACGACACGCCCTTCTTTGTGAGCCTGGAGAACGGTTGGCATTTCCCTGAAAGGTTTGAGATAAACCGACGGATATACGCCAATCGCCCTTGCAGTCCTCTGAGCTCCTTGAGGTTCCTCGGAGGTTGCAATTCATTGATCGCCTTTACTTTGTCCGGATCAATGTGAATACCTTTGGTGGTGACGACGAACCCCAGGAATTTGCCACTGGACATTCCGAGGAAAGACTTGGTAGGGTTCATCTTTAATTGATGGGCCCGCATCAAGTCGAACATGGTCTTCAAGTCTTTGATGTGATCATTCTTATCACGACTTTTCACGACCAAATCGTCCACGTAGCATTCGACGGTCTTTCAGAGATGCTCTTGAAAGATCTTCGACATGGCTCGCTGATAAGTAGCACCCGCATTCTTCAAGCCGAAGGGCATGACTGTGTAGCAGAAGACGCCGAGAGGCGTTCTAAATGCAGTATGCTTCTCATCATCTGGATGCATCTTTATCTGGTTGTAACCAGAGAAACCATCCATAAAGGACATCCTCTCGAACCCACACGTGTTGTCAATGATAACATCCGTGATGGGGAGAGGGAAGTCGTCTTTTGGGCAAGCAGCATTGAGATCCCTGAAGTCAATGCATATCCGGATCTTCCCGTTCTTCTTTAGGACCGGAACAATGTTTGCAAGCCATTCGGGATGTTGTTCCTCTCGGATAAATCCCGAATCGACGAGCTTTTTGACTTCAGCTTCGATTGCTTCCATCATTTGCGGACGAAACCGTCGTTGCTGTTGTTTGACAGGTTTGACCTCCGGCTTGATGTTGAGACGATGCACGGCTACGTTTGGATCGAGACCTGGCATGTCTTCATAATTCCAGGCGAACACGTCGATGTACTCCCGGATAAGAGAAATCAACTCTTCCTTCTCTTCAGGTAAGAGGCTGTCGCTGATGAATATTGGCTTCGGATTTTCTTCGCTGCCCATATTCACTTGAACGACTTGGTCTTCGGTAGGAGGCTCTCTCTGCTCGAACCGGTCGCCATACTGCATGCTTAAGTGATGAACCCACGGGTCTTCCCAAGTCGGCATCTCATCATCTTCTTCTATTGTCGTTGGATCAACCGTGACCATATTCGACATTAGCTTCTTAAACACCTCACCAAGACTAGTGTCGGAATCCCAACCCGAAGAGTCGGAAGAATATCCCTTCCTAGTCTTGTTAGCAATTTGGTCAATGATTTGCCAACCACACTCCTCATCTGACGAGACATAGCCTAGACCTCTTTTGTGGCGGTAGTAATTATCGGGTTTTCCCTTCGGTACATAGGCCATCCGGGGTGGAACCCGTGGACCTCGACCAAAGAAAAGACCCTCTCCGATCTTGAAGTCATAGCCATGCATTTCCATCATGTTACGCGCTTTCGCATCGTATTTGGATAGATGACGGGCCGGTTTATCGTCGTCGTCTTCCTTTTCCAAGAAATGGTTGGGTATCGGAGATGCTCTTCCTTTGCCGTAGACAACCTCCTTTCCACCCCCAATCCCTGCGGGGATGATAAGCGTTGTCCCGCAAGGGTCGTGTACCTGCTTCTTTGTCAAACAAAATGATTAAAGAGGCATATATAAATCAGGGTTAGCATAGAGTTCGTTGGTGATATCATCAAGACCCGTCGAGTACTCTAAATCATCGTTTATTGATAGTTCTTCGGCAAGTTGCCAATTACAACTATCTTCCGATGATTCATCATCGTCAAGATTGATTACAATGGGTACAATGTCGTTTAAAACAAAACCGCCATCATAATCAAGCCCTGGTTCGGTATCAGCTTCATCTCCGCTGTCCGTTCCTTGGGCCGATGGTTCAGTATCGGATTCAGCGCCGTATAAAAGGGAATCGGTGAAATAATTCTCCAATCCCTTGAACGGTTGCTTATCCGCGACCACCGTCTTGACTTCATTATCTGTGCCCACATATTTGAAGCACTGATGCAGTGTCGACGGGACTATAAGGTTACCGTGGATCCAAGGCCGACCCAACAGCAAATTATAGGAAGTTTCCGCGTCAATCACATAACATGTGACCTCCGACTTCAAATCCCCGATCTGGCATTTAATTCGGATCTTCCCCAAGGGCCTAGACCCGCTGGTGTTGAACCCGTAAATCGTCGTGCCAGTGGACGCTAATTTGCTAGTCGGGATTCCGAGATGATGCATCAATCGGAATGGCATGATGCTAACAGCGGAACCCGGATCGACTTGGATCCGGTTGACAACGCTGGAGCCAATGTGCCCGGTGAAGTACAAGGGCCTATCATGATTGGAGTTCTTTGTCTGCATGTCTTCTTTGGTGAAAGAGATGCAGGGGAAGTGATGTGCCGCCAGATTGCAATGCTGAGCTGACGACTCCGGTTCTTCAGAAGATGGTTTGATCCGAGTCAAGAAGGCTTCGGAATCACTCAAAGCTTCTTGAAGTGCTTTCCGAGTATCCTTCGACAACCGCAGCAACTCGTATAGAGTTATCCTGGCCGGGATGTTGGCCAATTGCGCCATAATGTCGAAATGGGGCTGAGAGCTTGTATTCCCCGGTTTGTCTCGTCCAATTGGATTATTGAATCGAGACGGCCTCAGGTTCTGAGCTTCTGGACGTACAGGCTCTTTTCCCTTATCCTTCTGCGGGATTCTTTCCGTAGCCACCGCAGGTGTTGGGGGAATTGCTGAAATTCCCAACTCTGCCAGCGTCTTGGAAGGTGGGGTTTTGGTTCCCAATTGCTCAGTAGCCTCTGGATACTTGAAGTGATACTCATTCCCGCTTCGGGTTGCAAAAGCTTCTTGCTCGTCCTCAGAAAGTGGGAAGGTTGGAATTTTGTCATCATCCACCCCCGGTATAGCAGAGGCCCCATAACAGGATTTGCCCTTCCTCTTCGATTTCTTCTTCTTCTTTGTGGAAGAGGTCCCGGCCCACTGTTCATCTGCGATCAAGTCTGGATGAACCCACAAGATCTCGCCATTTGGGGCTGTGTGTGGCACAAGCCCTTTCTGGCGCTGCTGGTGTGGATCATCGTTCACTGTCTTTACCGCCGCTTTAATCACCGACTCGTGTTGGAACCAACTCGAGGGAACAGATCCAAAGCTAATGGATACGGTGTTCGCACCCACCTTCTTCTCTTTGGGCTGTTTCATAGTGATGACCCCAACATCAATCAGGGCCTGAATCTTGTCCTTGAGAGCGTAGAAAACCTTGGTAGGATGGTGTACCGCTCGGTGGAATGCGCAGTATTTCGGATCGTTGACTCTCTTGGCATCTTCTTGATCCTGAATTGGCGGCAGCTTGATCTTGTTGTTTTCGACGAGGTATTTGAAAATACCCGGGATCTCATCCTCCTTGAATGAGTAGACCTTTGGGAATCTCGGCTCCCCAACCTTTTGCTTCTGGGGCTGTTGCTGCCACCTGGGTTGTTGAGGCGCCCTCTGCTGCTGCTGTTGCGGCTGCTGGGGCTGTTGAGGCTGTTGCGGCTGTGCTTGCACTTCAAAGACCTGATTTGCGACCACCGCATTTGCATGCGCCTTCCCTTTACCCTTGGGGGTAAAATTTGGTTGCGGGGCGTTGTTGGGTATTTGTCCCCTCTCCGCTTTCTTCCTCTTGAGGAATCGTTCGGCTCGCTCTCCCCGCATCTTCAAGTCCTTCCAGGTTTTGGATGGCGCCATTTCCATGGCTTCGAGGATGTCGAGCGTGAGGTTGTTGTGGCAAGTCTCGAGGATGAAATCCTCGCTGACCGGATCCTTGCAATTCATAGCTTTGTTCCGGAATCTTTTCACGAAGTTTTCAACCGTCTCGCCGTTCTTTTGCTTTTCATCGAACAGCGTGCCGATTGAAACTTCGGTATCATCATCAAAGAAGTTTGTTAGGAACATGTCCTCCATGTCATCCCAGCCATTGATGCTTCCAGGCTTGAGACGGCGATACCAATCGAAGGCAGCTCCGCGAAGAGTGCCGACGAATGACCGCACCATGAGGGGCTCATTTCCGGAAATAATTCCTAAATGAGACTTGAAATAGATTAAATGTTGGGTAGGGGAACCCTTCCCATCAAACGGCGTAAAGTTAATCAAATTGAACTTTGCCGGGTATGGGATCGATTCCCACTCCCTTGGATATGGGCAGGGTATACCGGATCTTTTTACCTCCTGAGCGTTCATCAATGCATTGATCTTGCTCTCCAGGTCTTTCATCTTCCTGTCCTCACTCGTCTCGGTCTTCGAGTGGCTTCTGGGAGAGGCGGCGTGGTCCTCTTTTGCATTTTCTTCTGCGGGACCACCCCCAGTGTTGGTATTGACGGGAGGAATGTTGACATTATCCGCTTCCCGTTCATGCTCCTCTGGATTGCGTTGGCTCGGTTCTCCTTGGTGAACCGTCATTGCTGCGATCTGTTGATCGTGCATCTCCCTCATTCGCTGCATGGCCATCTCCATTTCAAATTTGAAGCTCTCCTTTTGCTTGGCTAGGGCTTCCTCAAGTATCTTCGACATTTGCTCGGCGCTGATCATGAGCGATTCATAAGGTTGGCCTGCACTTGAAGCCGTGTCATCGGATGCGACGGCGGAGCACATATCAGAATCAGCATCGGATTCCTCTTCTTCTAGGGAAAGTCCCTTATGTACTCTTGGGTAATTGTTTCGTTTGATGGTTCCCGATCGTAGCCACGTCATGCATCGGGATGCCTCGGCAAGCTGATCCAGGTTGAGACGTGGTGTTGATCCCCCTCTGCCGATCATGTTGACTGACACTTTCGAGTATTCATCCTCTCGGCGGAGCGGTTTCTTCTTGTGGAAACGCTTCGGCTTGGAGAGTCTCTCGAACACCGAGATTCTTGTTGGGGTCTGAGCACAGCAACACACGGACAGCACTGCCTTGATAATGTTGGCACACGGGCAGTGGGACTCCATATCCTGCATGTACCTCTTTCGAGATTTTTCCACACCCCCAGCCCTGTAGTACAGCTCATCAGCTTGATAGCTGGAGCAACCTACGGAGTGCTGGTGTATGTCCCTCGGTATAACACGCTCATCCTCAGATGAGTGTGTTTCCCTTTGGGAATGCAAAAATTGGTTAGATTTTTCAAGAGTGGCCCGTTCAATTTTACGCTTTTGGGAGCGTAGAAATCGAACGGGCTCTTTCAGTTCGGCTCGCAATTCAGTGCGGCCGGTGATAGGGGCTTTCCCTTTGTCAATATTCTTGGGGGGATTGATTCCACCCCCAGTCTGGGTTTTAGTTTGGGGACCTTTCAATGGTCCCAGCCGTTCTTTGACGGGTATTCTGCCTCGGTTCTCCGGTAAGGGACCGAGGCGACTCGTCAAAGGAACCTGGGATCTTGAATGATCCCCTTTTTTACCTGGCCCTGTTGAAGGTGCCGGTACGGGAGGAGTAGGCTCTGATTTGGTTGAACTCTGGGCGATAATCTTACCCTTCTTGGTTTGAGGTGTTGGGTTTGCCTTGGGCACCCACACCGATTTGCTCTTGGACGGCGTTTTGACCGCCGATTCTTGCTGCATCTCCTCTGCCTTCTTTAGGAGGAGCCGGGCATGTGCAAGTAGAGCACGGCGCTTCTTGATTCGCTCCTCGAGCGTGGAGCGGTTCCTCTTGACGCGGATCCACTCATTCGCTCCTGATTTGGAGGGGAAGTTGATTACCTGCCGCTGCTCTTGTCGCTGCCTCGACTTCAAGTCCTCTGCATAGCGCACTCCATCCTTTGACTCCTTGGCCTTGGCGAGCTGTTGAGCGAGACGTTGACGACGCCTTTGGAGCGCTCTCTTTGATGGAGTTGGAGCAGCATCACCTATCGCCTTTGTGGCGGTTGCGAGGGCCGGATCTACAGCCTTAACCACGCTGATCGACGCGGGGCCGTTGCGTGGTACGGGCGTAGTGGCAGCGATGGCGGAGTCTCGGATTGAGGAGTTGGAGATCCCGCGAGCCCTTTTGGGAGATGAGTTCTTTCTACGCCGTTGCGGAGAGGCGGATCTGGAGGAGGAGGAGGAGAGGTACTCTTCGAACTTCTTCTGATCGAACTCGTATTCGATCTCTTCATTCACCCGGATCTTGAAGGCCGGTTGCGTCACTCCGATCTCGGCAGCGAGGTCGGCGGCTCCCACTGTGGTCGCCAGCTTGTTTCCGGTAAAAGTTGCTGTTTTCATTGATGTTCTCTTTTTTTGAGATCTGTTACAACTTCAAGCGTTACAACAGAGTTTAAATGAAAACAAAAGATTACAACTCAAACGAAAATAAACACGAGAGCCCGGTTTGGTACGGTCTCGCTTGCGTGGGTTGTTGGCCTGTGACGGGGACGTCGATGTCCGTGGACCGCCGACTCTTCAAGATCCTTGCCGGTAAAATCCGGCAGAGTTTCGTCTATCCGCGTAGGATATAGAAACAGAACCTCGTCGATCCGCGCAAGATCTAGAGGTTATAAGCGTATATCTCGGCTAAAACGAGATAATAGCTCTTCTTAGTGTCACCGCTAAGGAGCAACACTAAGGATCAGAGAGGGGGGGTGAATGAACCTTGATGAAGAATTCTGACTCCTCACTCCAGCAGGGCTTCGCCGCTTCCAAGCTCCGGAATTTCAGATCTCGAGGATAATCCCAAGACCGGAAATTCTTCTCCCAAAGCTAAATCCGAGCCAAATCAAGAGCCCCTCACAAAGGAGGCCTAGGGGGCTATTTATAGCCAAAAGGAGAGGGGGGGGCTGATATGGACACCCCAAGAGGAGAGACACCCCCCTAGGGGTGTCCTGGCCAAGGCCGGGACACCCCCCATGGGGTGTCTCGAGCCAGCCAAGACACGTTCGTGTGTCCCCGGTTCAGCCCGGGGCTGTGCCGTTGTCCCGCTGTTGACTCGCCGTTGACTTTTCGTCCGAACTCGGATTTGGGTGATTTCGGATGCGTTGGAATCGTGACGGCGAGCTCTGTAGGCCCCGATGGTTGGATTATCTGTGGGGTGATCGAGGCGCAGCGGGCGTTGGTCTGATTGCAGTGATAGCGGGGTTTTCGGTCAACCCGTATCCTCGTGATTCTGACATTCTGTCGGCTCACGTAATCCGTCGGTTTGCTTCAGTCGCTCACCGGCGTCATTTGAGCTCTTGTGAACCGGGTAGTGACGTTCGATCGCCGCTCGTTGACACCGAGCTATGTTCGGGGACCTATCGGCAATTTTCGACGCCTACACTTACCTGCTCAAACAGGTATGGGTAGTCGTGACGTACATCCTCCTCGCGCTCCTAAGAAATCTCTCCGTCTCCATGCCGGTTCTACTAAACTTTCACTAATGGAATGACTTTATTTCTACGTTTTTTATTCTCTCTGGCAAGAATACATACCGGAATCTCTACGGTAGTCAAATCATCCTGGATCTCAATCTCTGGTGTATCAATCACCCTCTGTTGCTTCTCATTGCGCAAATACTTCTTGATTATTGAAATATAAAAAACATCGTGTATACTCGATATTGATGCTGGAAGATCTAATCTATAGGAAACAGCTCCAATATGCTCAATAATCCTGAAGGAACCAACATATATTGTGGCAAGTTTCCCACGTATATCAAATCGATGAACACCTTTCATCGGTGATACTTTCAACATAACTAAGTTTCTGACCTGAAACTCTAAAGGTCATCTCCACTGATCTGCATAACTCTTTTGTCGACTTTGTGTGACAAGAATGCACTTTCGGATCAATGTCACCTTCTCTTTGGTCTGCCTAACTAGCTTTGGCCTAAGTAATAGGCTATCCACTAGTTCTGCCCAACATATAGGCGATCTGTAAGGCCTCCCGTACAAAGCTTCGTACGGCACCATCCCAATAGTAGCTTGATAACTATTATTATACGCAAATTCAATCAATGGGATGTGGTCCTCCTAGCTACCCTAAAAATCAATAATGCATGCTTGAAGCGTGTCCTCCAACACCTGATTCACCCTCTCTATCTGAACATCTGTCTGGGGGTGGAAGACACTACTGAATGACAATTGGCTGCCAAAAGCATCCTAAAAACTCCTCCAGAAATGGGATGTGAAGACTGAGCCCCAATCTGGTGCAATCTTCTCCGGGACACCATGTAATCGAACAATCTCTCAGATGAAAATTCTCGCATATGTATCCGCCGTATAAGTCATCCTCACAGGTAAGAAGTATGCTAACTTCGTCAACCGATCTACTATTACCCAAATAGAATCAATTTCTTTCTTTGATTTAAGCAACCCTACAATAAAATCCATGAAAATATCTGCCCACTTTTACTCGCTAATGGGTAAAGACTGTAGGGTCCCTGCAGGCTCTGATGTTCTGCCTTAACTTGCTAGCAGGTAAAACACTTAGCCACATACTCTGCAATCTCTCTACGTATGCCACTCCACCAAAAATACCTCTTTAGGTCCTTATACATTTTCGTCATGCCTGGATGCACTGTGTACCTGCTATGATGTGCCTCATCAAATAGATCTCTCTTTAGTTGTGGATTGTTTGGCATAACTAATGACCCTTCATCTGAAGGCCTCCATCTACTCCAATATTCCAACCAGTCTTGGGTTCCTTGAAAACCTCCCCCTTACTGGTTCGAATGCAAGAATCATCTAGCTAAGCTCTGACCACTCTATCGCTCCAAGTTGGCTGCACCGATAAAACCCATAAATAAGCACTGCTTCCCCCAATCTCTGGCCTAAAATCATAGTGGCTGATGGTTCAAAGATCTCGATGTAATGAACACCTCAAAGCTGCAAGCTCACGACGATGCTTCCTGCTCCACGCATCTGCTACGATGTTCGCCTTTCTCGGATGATACTGTATAGCAAACACATAATCCTTAATAAACTCTACCCATCGTCGTTACCTTTGGTTGAGTTCTTTCTGTGAAAAGAGATATTTTAAGCTCTAGTGATATGTGAATAACTTAAACTGCATCCCATACAAGTAATACCTCCACGCCTTCAATGCAAAGACCACTGCTGCTAGCTCCAAGTCGTGCGTAGGATAATTCTGCTCATGAGTCCTCAACTACCTCAAAATATAGGATATAACTCTCTAGGTCTGCATCAAAACACCTCCAAGACCCAATAATAATACATCAGTGTAGACAACAAAAGTCCTATCACTGTTGGGAATAATCAGCACTGGCGCTAACGTTAACTTAGCAATCAATGTATCAAAGGCTTCCTGGCACTCCGTGTCCCAAATGAACTATACACCCTTCTTAGTAAGGCGTGTAAGTAGCATTGTAATCTTCAAGAAATCCTAAATGAATTTCCTATACTAGCCCGCCAAACCTAAGAAGCTACAAATCTCAGTAAGGGTCTTTAGCGGTTCCCAATCAAGAATGGCCTCTACTTTAGCAGGATCTACTGCAATGCCCTCCCGACTGATAACATGGACCAAAATTATGACCTTCGATAACTAGAATTCACATTTGCTAAATTTAGTGTATAATTGGTGCTCCTACAAAGTCTACAATGCCAACCGTAAATGCTTCTCGTGCTTGGCCTCCGACCTTGAATAAATAAGGATATCATCGATGAAAACTATCACGAACTGGTCCAAGTATAGACAAAAAACCCGATTTATCTAATTCATGAATACTACGAGTGCATTGGTTAGCCTAAATAGCATGACATTAAACTTGAAAGACCCATATCAGGTTAGAAAGATGGTCTTGGGAATATCCATCTCTCGAACCCGTAACTGATGGTAACCAAAACGAAGATCTATCTTCGAGAAACACTATGCTCCCTGCAACTAGTCGAAAAGGACATCAATCCTCGGTAGTGGGTACCTATTCTAGATAGTGACCTTGTTCAACTCGCGATAATCAATACACAATCATATACTCCCATCCTTTTTCTTCACGAAAAGTACTGGTGCTACCAACTGAGAATGACTCCGACAAATAAAACCTAAGATAATAAGTCAACTAACTGGATTTGATGCTCCCTTATCTCAGTAGGTGCCATATAGAAAGGAGCTCGGGAAGTTAGCACGTTGCCTAGCTACAGCTCTATGCAAAACTCAACCTCTCTCATAGGAGGTAAACTGGTATGTCCTGGAAGATATCATAGTACTCTAAGATCACTCACGTCTCACTCAAATCTGCACCCCGATCCTGCAACATCACCTCCTCAACGTATGCCAGAAAGGATTCTGTAATCTGGTTGTCTCGCGAGGTCGCTACCACTAACTCAGATCCATCACAAGCTCCTAAGCTAACTGTCTTCGCAAAACAATCGATACTCACATGGTAGGAAGATAACCAATCCATACCGAGGATAACATCAAACTAAGACATAGGCAACACGATTAAATCAATCACAAATTCAGAATCGTCTAAGCTGATGACACATCTCCTACAAACACTCTCTAAAAGGGATACCTCTCCCAAAGGAGTAGACACAGATAACGGAATATCTAATTGCTACTCTACAAGGTGAAGTCTAACTATAAAATCATAGGAGATAAAAGAATATGAAGCACTAGAATCAAAAAGAATATATGCTGGAAAGGAGTTCACAAATATTGTACCTTCCACCACTGCTCCACTCGTACCACGGTTGCAAGGGACAACTGCATAAACTCTATCAGTAGCCGAAGGCAACTGTACTACATCGCCTGGAACAAATGGGACCATCTACCCCTGCTGGATCTCTTGAATAGCTTATACCTATCCCTTAATCCTCGGCACTACTGGAGGTGCCTTAATCCTCAACTCTTGGCCCTGATCGCGGCCTTAAGCGGGATTCTGCTGATACTGCTAATTCTTGCCTTACTGGCCTGCGTTGGTGCAATACGACAATCTGCTACTCTGTGTCCTAACTTGTTACATTTCAAACAAGTCCCCTAAAATTTGTAGTACTGTTGCGCCCTCTGATCCTACTAGTGTCCCTTCTTATGGGGACCTTGCGGATGTGGATCCTTACCCTACTGCTGGAGTCCTTTTGAGCCTGTAAAATGTCTCTTACCTTTAGCTTTATCCCCAGACTGTCCTAAGTTAACATTCCATCCTTACCCTTAAGGAATATAACTGTGTCTATCTCCTGAGCTGTGGCAGCATCCGCCACCCCCCCCACTGAACGGAATCTCCGTGATACTTGATACCGATGCAATCCTAGGCAAAGCCCCATCATAAACATCTGAGTCTGCCTCTCCTTAGTGTGCCACATGCCCGTGAATCTAAGTAGTGATATGAACTTACTCTCAAAATCCATCACGGACATATCCCCCAGCTCTAATCTAGCTAGCTCTAACTCCTTCCTGACTTTTGCTGCAGTCAAAACATACTGCTCGTCGAAGAAGTATACAAAAGTCTCCCACGAAACTGTCATCCTCTGCTCTGGAGTAAAATGAAGCCGATACCATCCTCCTGCATCACCCTTGAGGCTGAAAGCTGCTAGCCTCTGCTTCTGTACGATGTTCACATTAAGCATATCCAAAATGTAGCTTACATCCTCCTTCTATTTGTGTGTAGCAATGGAATCCAACGAACTATGAAACTCTGGTGCCTTCAACTTTTAGTACCTCTCTACCAGACGAAACTAAGCCTCTACTCAGTAGTTCCATCATCGACTGAGGGTGGTGGTGAGTCTACCGGTGTCTCCTATGGTATCTCTGTAGGAGTATAAAACTGCTTATAGGTCCCTTAACACAGCTCGACACGGTGATTCGACAAACCAACGAACCATCGGACGATATATCCAAGTATGATCATTAGACCACAACACCGAAGCCAAGTGAGACGTGACGGAGCGGATTAACGAGGCGACGAGGTTAACAAGCGGCACGCAAACAACGGAATACATCCAATCGCGTGCCCAATCAAGCTAACGGGTCGATGAATCAACGAGTCATCCAACCGTAGAGTCTGCCACATTAATCAAGATCAAGATCCGGACTGCCAAATCAGAGTTCGGATAAACCGCGAAACCAGAAAACAGCAAAATAGCAAATCCCTGGAGGGCTCGGCCAAAACCGAGCTACTCCTAGGTGGCTCGGCCAAAGCCGAGCCACCTAGTGGCCGAGCCACCTCTTGGTGGCTCGGCGAGCCACCAAGGTGGCTCGGCGGCCGAGCTACCTAGGTGGCTCGGTGGCCGAGCCACCTAGGTGGCCGGCCGAGCCACCCTTTGGGTGGCTCGGTGACCGAGCCACCAGATCTGGGCCCAGATCTGAGTCCAGATCTGGTTTAAGGAGCCTATAAATAGACCCCTAGGCTCATTGTTTGAGAGGTTGGATTTTTTTGGAGGCGAAACTCTGCTGGATTAAAGGCTCAAGACTAAAAAAGGTTAAAGCTTTGGAATCTTGGAGTTTTGGACTTTTCAGATCTGGTTCTTGGCGTTCATCCACACCAAATAAGGCAGGAGTTCGAGAGAGATCAGATCTGAGATCCACACGGTCATCCTCCGGATCAAAACTTGATTTTTGATCCCGAGAAAAGTATCGATTTCGATTACTTAGGGCGATTATTTCCATGGTGAAATAATCCTCCCGGTTGTTATTTCCTTCGTGAAATAACACCCATCATACCATGTAGATCCGACCGGATCAAGATCGCACGGTGGTCCACGGATTAACCCCGACACAGGTAAAGAACCCACACAAGCAAGAGAGCGCAAAACAGGATCTTGCGATTTGTTCCAGAAAAAAGGAAAGTTGTATCTTTTTTAGATTTTTCTTTGATTTTGTTGTAACTGGATCTTATAAAAAGACTGGATCCCTTGTAACCGATAAACAGTTGCTAATGGAAACAATGAGATCAGAGAAAATAATTTTTCCCACGAACAATCTGGCGACCACAGTGGGAGCCACCGATCTCGCTGCCGAGATCGTTGCGTCGCAGCCGCGGATCACGATCCCGGTCGAGGAGGAGGTCGAGTATGAATTCGACCAACAAAAGTTCGAGGAGTATCTGTCATCCTCGTCCGGATCCACCTCCCCCCGCAAGTCTAAGAAATCTCCGAAGTTCTCCTCTAGGAGGAAAGTCCGTTGGTATGAAGAAGTGGAGAATACCAACAAAGATCTCACCCCGATTGATGCCGAAGTTGCATCGGGTGAAGTTCCACCGACCTCCAACTAGGTCAAATCTGTTCTCGCCAATTCCTCCGCCGCTGAGGGCGTAGTGACTCTCTCAAAGAGAGCCCGCCAGAGGCGACGTCAACGCCTGACGCGTCAATTCGCAAAGGCGATGGAATCCACTGACGGAATCTGCTACGACGCGGATCTGAAGAACAGGAGAGGCAAACAACCTCAACAACCAATGAATGGCAGCTCCTCCAAGCCGCCAACGAATGAATGGATCCGTGTCAAACGGAATCGTTCGACACTTGATGAGCACATTCGCAAGCGCCACACACTGTCAGCGCAGGCACGGGCTCAAGTCTAAGAAGCCCGCAAAAGACTGCAGAAGGAAGTGGCCAAAAAGTAGCCACCAACCCGCCAAGTATGGAGGCCGAAGTCTGAAGCGGCGATTCAGGCTAAAGAGCAACCATTGCAGCCTTCAGCAAAAGTTTAACCTCCGGGGAACCAACCTAAATCGCCGATAATTCCCATAGCTGCTCCGGGAGATCCCGCAGGACCATCCCGAAGAAGGAGGTCAGTTTTGGAGCGCCTCGGTCCACTTCCCGATGAGCGATGCAAAGCTCCAGTTAAAGAATGTTTGGGCCCGATAAAGAAGCCCCGAACGGCTCAACATGCTGGGAGTCGCCGCCACCCTCAACATGACAAGGAGTTCATGGCAGCTACGCGCACCAATTTGCGCATTGAAGTCCAGGAGCCCGCTGAGAACTCACGCCCACAAAGGCATGTTTCGAGGCACGTGACTCTTGAAAGCCTAAGGAAGGGAGTTCGCCCTCAGAAGGAAACATTGTCGTCTAATGATGATAGCGTTATACCTGAGAAGTCGTGCCAACACATGATAGGTTACTCCGACCTTCAAACCGACGAGTTGTACTATCGTGTTGGGGGTACGAGTAAAACCAGGAAAAGGAGTCCTCAAGAACTAGAAACTCAATGCCCCTATTCCAAACTTATTCGGGTAGTATTGTCTGAGTGCAAGTGCACCAATACAGTCCCCAAAAGAATTTCAATTTTCGAAAGGCTCAATACCGAAACGCCAAAACCAAAGCCTAGGCGTTTCCGACGAAGAAGAACGGTAGTTGAAGATGGAGAATTTCCGAGGGTCACCACTAATATGACCAGCAAAGGGACGTCGACACAGGATAATCCCAATTCGATTTCGGAAGTACCCCGGCGTGTAACCCGTCTGTGGTCTGGAGCCATCATACGAGCAACTTATGGTAGGATTCGGACAAGATTACCTTCAGAAGATGAAGAATCAGATGCCGGCTCTGTGGTCGCATCAGATAATATAGTATCCAGCGAGGGACAACCCCGTGAGTCACTTATGATAAGTGCGGAACAAGTGGCCAAGATGCTCGAAGAAGCCATGGCCAAACAACAGGAGAGCTTCAGGTTCAAAATGCAGATGGCCATGCAGAATATGAGAGAAATGCATGACCAACAAATCCAAGCACTGACAAACTTGCAAGGCGAACCAAGTCGTCGTAACCAGGTTAATCAGGAAGATGAGGACACACATGCGGATGAAGCTCATAATGCCAATAATCCTCCTGTCAATGCAGGGGGTGGTAACGAGAATGCTAACAAAAATACAGGTGAAAGTTTGAAGATTAAAAACCTCGAGAGCAAAATCAATACGTTGATTTCCGCTCAAGAGATGAAGAAGACGGGTATTCCTTGTCCATACCCAAGAGAATGGGAATCAATCCCGTATCCGGCGAAGTTTAATCTAATTAACTTCACGCCGTTTGATGGGAAGGGTTCACCCACTCAGCATTTGATTTACTTCAAATCACACCTAGGGGTTATCTCTGGTAATGAGCCTCTAATGGTACGGTCCTTCGTTGGCACTCTTCATGGAGCAGCCTTCGATTGGTATCGCCGCCTCAAGCCAGGATGTGTGAATAGCTGGGACGACATAGAGACTAAATTCCTCACCAACTTCTTTGACGACGACACCGAGATATCCAACGGGTCGTTGCTTGACGAGAAACAGAAAGACGGGGAATTAGTTGATACCTTCGTCAAAAGGTTCCGGAACAAGGCGATGAACTGTCGGGACCCGATCACTGAGGAGTTCATTCTCCAAACTTGCCACAACAACCTCGCATTGGACGTGTTGGAAGCAATGGGGATAGCACCATCCAAAACATGGAAGGATTTGAAGGTCCAAGGAGAGCAAGCCGAGCGATTCCTCAGAAGGAAGAAGGCGGAGAGAGGCCAACAGGCGACGAATGCTCCAAAACAGAATTTTGCCCCACGAGGGAAAGGTAAGGCACATGCTAATGCAGTTGATGCTAATCAAACTTTCTAATTGCAACCTCAGCAACAGCCGCAACAACAAGCACCATAACAATCACAGTCGCAATGGCGACAACGGTCTCAGAAGCAGAAATCTTCGGAGCCAAGATTTCCTAAAGTGTACTCCTTCAATGATGACGAAGTTCCCGTCATCTTTAAGTACCTGTTGGAAAATAACAAAATCCAGCTGCTGACAATCGTGGATCAAGAAGGGGCCAGCAAAGTGACGGATCCGAAGTATTGTGCATACCATAGAGCGGTCCATCACCCTACAAGGTCATGCTACCATCTCAAGGATAAGATCCAGGCGTTAATTGATGTAGGTGTCATAACCTCGAAGCCGCCCAAGAATGTAGGAGTAAATGTAGTATCAATCAGCTTTGGATCAGTACCCACAGCATGGTTTGAACCAAAACGCATCACCAAAGTAGGAATGAAGACAGTAAACGACGACCCATACGGTCAACGCCAAAAAGGGCTTGTGCACACACATCCCCAAACGGCGAAATCCTCTGGGTCCATCCTGATCTTATTGAAGATGATCAGTAGACGACTTCCTCGACCAGAAAGGGTAAAGGCAAGTCCTGCAATGCTACTTCCGTGATCTTCGAAGAGGATGGTGATGAAGCTCCTACCTTCCCGCTCTCCGAAGAAGAACAAGAAGTTTTTGCCACTAGAAGCGGAAATTAGTATCACTTCAATTATCCATCACCTAGTGATCAGTTAACTGAGCAGGGGGTGACTAAACTGGGACCAACCAAAACTCTCACGGAACTGGGAGTGACTACGACTCCTAGACCGGTTGAAGACGATCGACGAAAGCCGGTTGATAAACAGAAAGAAAAGAAGCCCCAGGAGGTTCAGAATCCGAAGCAGTCTCGTTTCAATCGTCCGATTGGAAGAGATAAACCGGAGAGCTCGAACACTCCACGCATCTTCGATATTATGGCTCAACTAGCTAACATTCCAGCGCGGATAACATTGTATGAGTTGCTACGGTTGTCTAAAGAAACCAGGGAAGCCTTGCAAGAAGCCTTGGCCAATTCAGAAGTGTTCCTTACTCAGATCAAGCCGGTTCCTGAAGAGTCAAAACCGTTAATTCAACTCTACAATATAGCGGCTAAAAACCTTCCCTGCATTACCTTCACCAAAGAGGATATCCAGACTAGATAGCCAACATTGTTCCAGTCATGAAGAAGAACGGTAAAATCAGGATTTGCATCGACTTCAGGGACCTGAATACAGCATGTCCAAAAGATGACTTTCCTCTCCCAATCACGGATGTCATTATCGATAATACATGCGGATTTGAGAGAATGTCTTTTATGGATGGTTTTTCAGGATATAACCAAATCAAGATGCACCCAGATGACGAGAAGCATACAGCGTTTAGAACGCCCCTCGATGTCTTTTGCTACTCGGTGATGCCTTTCGGTCTAAAGAATGCAGGCGCCACTTACCAGCGAGCAATGACTAAGATTTTCCAAGAACATCTCAGGAAAACAGTCGAATGCTACGTTGATGATTTGGTTGTAAAAAGCCGCAACAAAGAAGATCACATCAAGGACTTGAAGACGATGTTCGATCTCATGCGGAGTCATCAATTAAAGATGAACCCTACTAAATCCTTCCTTGGAATGTCCAGCGGAAAATTCCTTGGATTCGTCGTCACCACTAAAGGTATACGTATCGATCCCGATAAGGTGAAGGCGATACGTGAACTGCAACCCCCTAGAAATCTAAGAGAACTCAGAGGATTGCAAGGGCGTTTAGCTTACATCCGGCGGTTCATCTCAAATCTTTCTGGGAAGTGCCAACCATTCTCTAAGCTAAACAAGAAAGGTGTGTCCTTTATTTGGGACGATGCCTGCCAAAAAGTGCTCGAAGATATCAAAACATATCTGACGAATCCGCCTGTTCTCGTTGCACCGAAATCAGGTAAACCGTTCTTGATTTACCTCAAGGCGATGAACCACTCGATAAGTGCTTTACTAGCACAAGACGATGATAACGGTCACGAACAGGCAATCTATTACTTAAGTCGGACGTTGGTAGGCGCCGAGTCATGATATCCGATGATTGAGAAAGAATGCCTCGCATTGATATTCGCAGTACAAAAGATGCGGCATTACTTGGTTGGACAGACGATCTACGTCATTTCTAACGTTAATCCAGTATGGGTATTTATGACGCAACCGGCCTCTATGAATTGGCGATTAGCGAAGTGGGCCCTTCTCTTGTCCCAATATGATTTGCACTTCAAACAGCAAAAGTCGATCAAAGGACAAGCGATTTGTGATCTTTTGGCGGCAAACCCGACAACGGATATGGCAGAAGTATATGATGACTTGCCGGATGAAACCCATGAGGTTAACACTACATCACACCAACAAGTATGGCAATTATACTTCGATGGTGCTTCAAGGGCAATTAATGTGGCAATAACCCCCGGATGTTCTAAAGTCTCCTCCGGAGTTGGAGTTGTCTTAGTTTCCCCGGGGAAGCATGTGATGCCTCGGGCTTATTCACTGACTGATCCATGTTCTAATAACGTAGCCAAGTACAACGCGCTTCTCATTGGACTCAGTTTCACCAAGGAGCTGGGGGTCGAATATCTCGAAGCTTTTGGGGATTCTCAATTGATAGTCAACCAAGTCCGTGGAGCGTATGAAGTCAGGAACCAAGACCTGATCCCGTACCATCAGGAGGCCATCAAAATGGCAGATTCTTTTGAAGAATTCTTTATTGAATACATCCCTCGTCTCTAGAACGCTTATGCGGATGCACTGGCAGCACTAGCGGTATCACTTGCGCAGCCTCCCGAAACTGAACTGCTAGTCACAGTAAGATCGCATCAACTCTGTATACCCATATACAATATGGATATCGAAGAGGAAGATGATAGAAACATAAGCGCCAAGGAGGTGAACTCAACTCAAATTGAGTCTGAGTCACGAGATTGGCGTTTTCCTATCATTAACTACGTCCAATATGGTATTTTGCCAGAGGATGTAAAAGAAAGGAATCAATCTGCCGAAGAGCACCAAGATTCTTCTATAATACCGAGACCCATACGTTATACCGTCGAGGGTACGATGGTTTGTTACTCCGATGCCTTTCGAAAAAAGAAGCAGAAGAAGTTCTTAAGGAAGCACACGAAGGAGAATGTGGTGCGCATCAGCCCGGTCCCAAACTGTATGATCGCATCAGAAGAATGGGATATTTTTGGCCAACAATGGTTCATGATGCAATCGAATACGCCCGAGGATGTCATGCCTGTCAAGTAAATGCGAATTATATGCACCAACCACCAGAGCGTTTACACACGTCAACCACATCTTGGCCGTTCGAGACATGGGGTATGGACATTGTCGGTCCTATTTTTCCCCCTTCAGTCAAAGGTGATCGATTCATTCTCGCAATCACGGATTACTTTTCAAAGTAGGCTGAAGCGATTCCGCTTAGAGAAGTGAAGACGAACAACGTCATCAATTTCATCAAACATCATGTCATATACCGACACGGCGTGCCAAGACGGATCATTCATGACAACGGTCCACAGTTCATAAGCAACGCCTTCGTTAGGTTTTGTGACAAGTTCAAAATTCAAGATATTTCGTCAACAGCTTATTATCCCGCCTCGAATGGATTAGCTGAGGCTTTTAACAAGAAGATCATTAAAATCCTGTCAAAGCTCGTGAAGACCAATAAACGAGACTAGGACGATAAACTCGGTGAAGCACTCTGGGCTTATTGTACCACCATACGCACACCTACAGGAGCTACCCCATATTCGTTGGTATACGGATGTGAAGCTATGCTACCATTAGAAATTCAAATCCCATCCCTTCGGATCGCTCTCGCAACTGAGATGACGACAGAAGAACAACATCAGAAACGTCTCGAAGAACTCGAAATGTTAGATGAAAATCGCTTGGAAGCTCAACAACACATTGAGTTTTATCAAGCCAGAATATCTAGGGCTTTTAACAAAAGAGTCCGATAGAGAAGCTTTAAGGAAGGAGATCTGGTCCTCGCTGCTCGCCGACCGATAATCCTCAACTCCAAGAAGAAAGGTAAATTTGAACCCAAATGGGAAGGACCGTTTGTGATAGACACAGTCTACTCAAACGGTGCATATCGCCTGATTACTCAAGAGGGCGTCAGGCAATTAATGCCAATAAATGGGAAGTTCCTGAAAAAGTACTATCCCTAGTACATTCAGGATAACCCATTTATCGGAAAGTTCCTTGAAGAATATTACACTCAATATTCTAGAGGATAACCCAAAATCATTTTCACCACCAAAGTCCCTCACTGATCAATTTTAATTGACAGTGAGTCCACCAAAAGTGTCTTTCTGGCCCAAGCCACCAACAAATTCCCCTCTTGATTCTTTCCACGAACAAGAGGTCCACTTTTAATTCAGAGTCCCCTTTCGATAAACGAAAGAACTTCCTTCATTTCTCTTTGGTTAAGCCTTCTCATGGTTATAACCGAAGATGAAATTTCATTTCGATAAACAAGAAACTCATCTTCAGGCTAGATAACCAATCCTATAAAAGGTAAGTTTATCTAGATCTTCTAGATTCTCGGAGTGGAGATCCCACTTCTAGTTTTTTTTGCACTGGAAATAGAATATAAAATTCTTCCTTTCCAGAACCAAGGAATAGAATATAAAATTCTTTCTTCCTTGTATTCGGGTTCGCCTTCACCCTAAAAGAAGACCGGGAAATAGAATATAAAATTCTTCCTTTCCCACACCAACCTTTTCCAAGAATTTATCAATCTAGGATTCATCCTAGGAAGTTTATGCCGAATCCTAAGCAGGGATAAGTATGCGCCTAACACGCGCTGCCGGTTTAGTCTTTCTCCGTAGAAAAAGATACCAGAGTTCGATTCTGGGGTATTTAATCCTGAAACCTAAGCAGGGATATGTCTGCACCTAACCCGCGCTGTCGGTTAGTTCTTAACCGTTAAAAAGAACACCCGCTCACATATTCAATATTGTGGCAGGTTGTTATTAATAACACCAAAATCCATGCCTTACACGCATGGGGATTTTCATCCTGAATCCTAAGAAAGGATATGCCGACGCCTAACACGTGTTGCCAGGTTAGTCTTTTACTGTCCAAAAAGACACCAGAACCTGATTCTGGGGACCCTTATTCCGACGCCTAAGTAGGGATAAGTCAGCGTCTAATACACGTTGCCGGGTAGCCTATTCCCGTAACAATGGCGAAGTCTACGTATTCGAAGTCGTAACGGCGAGTCTCAGAGAATTCACTCTCTTAGCACAACGTTACATACGGAACGGACTTAGACAATCCGCATGCTAGCCCGACTCAAACGGTAGTCTGTAAAGGCTAATCAAATCCGTTGAAGGCTGGGGTTTAGCCAAAAATCCTAAAGTCAACGCCTAACACGCGTTGCCGGGTAGCCTATTCCCGTAACAAATAGTAAAGCCTACGTATTCGACATCATAGCACAAAGTCTCAGAGAATTCACTCTCTTAGCACAACGTTACATGCGGAACGGATTTAGACAATCCGCATGCTAGCCTGACTCAAATGGTAGTCAGTAAAGGCTTATCAAACCCGTTGAGGGCTGAGGGTTTGCCAAAAATCCTATGAGTATTATGGTCAATCATTCCAAACAGAGTGAGAAATCATAATAAAGATAAAGATAAAACCATTTCCACTAAAAGGATCAAAAGTCAAAATATTCAGCAAATGAAATCATACATCAAGCCCATGGCTAAAAATCTGCTAACTAAACTTAGACAGCTTCTCATCATAAGCTTGCCTAAGCTCGTCCTGCAATTTAGCTTTGATAGACTCTTCAGTGGTGGCTAAAGTCTTCACAGCAGCTTCCTCCGTCTCGACCAGCTTCTACTTCAAAGATTTCAACTCCTCAGATAAGGCAATGTGGGCTTGCTGATCCTGTACCTTCGTCATTTGAAGGATACTCAAGGTCTCCTCTTCTTCACGAAGTCCTCTTCTGAATTGTTCTATCTTGGTCTCGCAAGAGGCAATAGAAAGGTCAAGATCGTCAAGTGAAGATGATCTAACAGCAAGGTTGGCCTCAACTCGATCTACCCGATCCCGCTGTACCTGAATCTCGAACTCAGTAAAAGTTCGAGTATCGCGCCATGTCTGTAAGCGAGTATCCAAATTGGCAGCAATGAATGAAGAGGCACCTGCATCCCGGAGCTCACGTAACATCTAAAGCTCTTGCTCTAGGCAATCAAGGTCATCGATTATAGCCTTCGCCAGATCCGGATATCCTGCATCCCTTATTGAATTTATTCTGGGGTTAAGGAAAGGCTTAAATTGGTGAAGGAAAAGTCCGCCGTGGAAGAGTTTACCAATCATAGTATTCACGAAGGAGAAGAAGGAGCGAACTTCTATACAGAAGACGATCTTCTCAGGATCGTTGTCTAATAACAACTCCTTCACGAGGACATGAAGCCGAGAAGAAAGCCCTACACAAGAAGGGGGACATCCGTCAAAAAGCCTTGATGAGGAAATAAATGACATTTCTCAGTTGCTTAATTTATACCTCCTTCCCCTTGAGTCACTGGGGGTAGTGAAGGTGTAACCGCTATTGATGTATCAGCTGGTATAGTTGGTCTCACAGCCAGCTCAACAGGATCAGTCTCGACAAAAGCTTCTGTCAAACACAAAATGGAATTTTCAGATTCATCACATTATAGCTGCATTAGTCAAAAAAATGGCTAGCCCTATAATTAACCTGAGAAGAGGCACGTACCTTCAAAAGGACCATCCTCGGAATTCTTGGGGAGTGTAGACTCAGGAAACATATCTTCAGGCATTTGGTCATCAATCTGAGGAGAACCATACATGAAGTGGAGCATAGGAGTGTCCACAAGAAAACCTTCCTCGTCGAAATCATCAGTCAAAAAATTTGACACAAGAAAATATAAATGCGAAAGAAGACTAAAGAGGCTATAACCAATGGAAATGAGATACCTCCTACGGATGTGTTAGCCTCTCTACTCCTAAGGTCCACGTTTGCCCACTGCAATTTATCTAAAAGAGCAAGAAGCATAGAGACAATTAAGGGAGGCACGAATTCTGAATCGTTCAACTCCTTTGTTTGCCATCTAAATGGTATATTGTCAATGGTAGATGTACCTGGATTCGCTGAATCGGGTCCTACATTGATAGTATCCCTAACCTCGGTAGCTTCTGTAGGCTTTTCTACCTGGTGTGGTAAGTCAGGCTCACCAGAAAAAGCAAAATCATGAGGAGCAGGATCGAGACTCATCTCGCCTTCCCCACGCTCTCCTATATAAAGATGGAAAAGCATGAGCCCGAAGTTCTGAATGATCAAGAGGATGGTCTATAAGGTAGATGTTACCTCCGTCGCCAGCAGGATCATCACCAGCCAAATCCATCTCAGGTGCTCGTGGATCTACACGCGGCTTGTGGGCTAGTCTCTTCCGCCTAGCATCTGGGACAACAATTGGAGGTCTCGCCTGAGTAAAAGGACGGAATTCTTCTTCCTTATCAGCCACTGTCCCTAAAACATCAAACAGTTGTCAAGATTAATAATTCTGGAGGACAGAGAGAAAAGATAGGTGATTAACCTCGCTCGAAATATTCCTCGTAATCTTCAGGATCTCCGCCTGAGGCCTCTTCAGCAGAATTGAAGGTCTTTTTTCCTTCTTCATCGATTCGACGAGTCTTACTCCGTGTCCTCTGTGACCGAGCATCTTCCTGAATCGCACGAGAATCAGCCTGAGAAGCCTCCTCAGCCACTAACTCTGCAATCGGCTTCACAGGAACGGGTTGTTAGCTACTAACAACCACCTGCAGCTTAAGAATGTGAGCTTTAACTGACGCTCAGCACTCGGGAGACTGAACTTAGCACCAGTGCAGCCCGTCACGGTCCACAGCCATGCCCGAAGACCGTCCACCAAACCGCCGTGAGTCCGAAGCTGCTGACGCGGGTTCCTGACATAAAGCTGATCATAGCCAAACTGGCGAGCGAATCGGCAGGGTAGATATGGCTCTATAAAACACTGATTCCTCACCCGAAAGGTCAGATAACCCGGCCTAATGTTCACTAGCCAATTAAAGCAGCCGATATCTAAATGAGTTCGATACTCCCTCGGCCTCTCCTCATCAATCAAACACTCGCCGTATCGGCTGAAGAACTGCGGGAAGCAAGTGGAAAATGCCCAACACTTATGGACCTGTAGCTACTTCCTGACTTCAAGGAATCCTCGCCCCTCCCACCTACCATTCTCAAACAACTGTAGGAGGGGAACAGAGCGATCTGTGGTGTTAGGTACCGACATCATATCAGAACGATGAAGGACGAACCAAGCCATCAAATAAGTGTATAGAACCTCCACCTTAATAAGAGGAATCCGAGCCGATGGTACACCTTCTTTCTGTGTGAAAGCACTAGAAATCTATCTAAGCCCTCGATGAATGTTAGCTACCATCACCGGAAGAAGCAAAAGTTCCTTTTTGTAGGCAAGCTGAACCGCTGGGTAGAGCACTTCCAATGGCAAAATGTCACTGGACTGATACGGGACCACGCATTTCTTTAACCAGATAGCGAGGTAACCAGCAAGAAGGGTCATCGGCTGAATCGATGCGGTCGCATGCCATAAGAATGATTTAAATTTGGTCCCTGCAAGAAAGCCACTCTCGGGACTGCTAATGGTATAGGAGTGAGCGTCAATCTTCTTCAGCAGACCATTAACCTCTAAAGGAGTAAGCGTTGCCAGCTCACAAATAGCCTCACCAGAATTGCTCTCTAAGTTTCTGAACAAGTAACATGTGAACTGCTTCAGGCTCACCTGTGACTTAGTCCTCTTCGCTAAAGGCTCAGACTACACCAAAGCAATATGGTAGTGACATGTGAGATCCCATAAAGTCTCATAGCGGTTGGGCATGCGGTCCTTCAGCTGACTCAACTCATGGTTGGAGGGAAAGTACTCCTGATATAACATCTGGCCCATGGGCAAACCAGAAATCTTGTGCATCTCATGGAGAGCCAAGCCCAACTCTCCGTGCCCAGTCAGGAAAGTGTTCGAATCTGGGTTATAGAGCTCGTACAAAGCGAAGAAATGTTTAGCGCTGACGGGTAAACCATACATGGTGGAACGAATAGCTGCATATAGACCACAAGCGTGCAACTCCTCGCTCCATCGGCTTAAGACGTAGGTCGTCATACGAGCCCACCAAAGCCTGTCTAAAGAATGGACCCAGCCATAGAATCTGTGACGCGATGCAGGCATCTCCCGTCCTAAGTCGGCGAGAAGATTCTTCAAAGTAGAAGCAAAAGCAAGAAACTCGTTATGCGGTGGTGTATCCAGCCCCAATACTCCAGGACGCAATCCAATGATATGACTCCTGTTCGAACCAGGAGCTGCCTGATGAGTAATATAGCCACAGTGAACGCTCTCATGCTCCTCTGTCAAACGCCACAACATCTCCCGTGTCACGGCCTGGCACCTGAGCTCAGTCAATGAGCGGTGACGAGAAATCTTAGGCAAATATAGAAAACCCACGTCATCTTTATGAAGCCACTGCTCGGCATCAATGAACACTGCATCAGGATCTTTAACAGAGTCACCGAATAAAAAGTCAGTCTTCCTGAGAGGCTGAACAGAGCTGGTATCCTTCACGAAAGGCGCATCAGTAATCAACTGTTGAAGAACTCGATGTCCACCTTCCTTCACCACTTGGGCAACCTCTGTCAACGTGCTCGAAGCAAACTGAGGGGTAGGCGGAATAGGTGAAAAATCATCGGAGGTCGAATAATACTCGTCACGATGCCCATCCACTGCATGAGATGAGAACGCTCTAGAGGGATATTCCACTGGAGACAAGCAATTAAGCGTTTGTTAGTCTCAGTTATAAAAGGAAGTTGAACTCATCTTACGAATGGGTAAGATAGAGTCACTGCCATATAAAGGGTGAGACGATTTGGCCACATTATGCATTCATAAGATAGGGTATATCCCTGCCTTATAAGGCACAATGCAGCGTCAAAACGCCCCCTTTATTTATTTTGAGATTTGGTTTTGACTAAGCAAAACCTATCTTTAAAGCGTCAATCCTCACCAAGGAGAATCAAGGCTCTTCCCAATTGTCTCACCAAGGAGAACAAAATGGGGATAAAGGATTAATCTACAAATCTCGAAATACGCCAAAAAGAGAGCTCACCAGTGTACGAGGGAAGCACGCCATTAGCCGACGCAGTAGGGGATTGACCTCTCGGGATATGCGACATGGTGATCTGCAAAATAAGTCAGGGGATCAGATACAAAAAATTTTAGTTAGGGTGACAAACTCTAACCCTAAAATTTTACCCCCTCTTTATTGCAATTAAACCCCTCAGATCTCCAAATTCTACCCCCTGAAATACGAGCTCGGGGCGTCAAATCACAACCCTAACCCTCATAACAATCCTACAAATTCATGTACTGAATTAAACATGAAAGATGCCAAAATTATGGAGGATTTACCTGAGGAAAAGCTAGAGGATCCAATAAAAATCAGATCTTGAAGGAGGCTCGAACCACGTGCTCGAGGGGCCTGAGAGAAACTTTATATATGGAGATTTTGAAGGATTTTTTAGTCTAAGATCAAAAGGAAAAGTGGATCTTAGACGAATTTTAGGGTTTGAGGGAGAAAGGATGCACGAGGGAAGAGAAAATTCAAAAAAAAGGAGAGGCGGGGGGCCGGCCCTAAAGAGAAGAAAGGGGGTTCTTTTATAGTGTTGAACCAATCTTGAACCGGACCAGACCAGACTGAACCGAACCAGACCAAGTTGAACCAGATCAGACCAGGCTAAATCAGTTCAAAGGAGGCTGAACCAGGCCAAACCAGGCTGAACCAGACCAAACTAGAATGAATTAGTCTGAACCAGGCTAAACCAGTCTTGAACCAGGTTAAACCAGTCTTGAACCAGGTTGAACCAGTTCTGAGCAAGTTTGAACCAGATTTGAACCAAAATTCAAATTGAAGCTGAACTGAGTATCGAAACGACTTCAAATCGACCGATGGTTCAGTCCCTTATTTACTCATGCCTCTCCCACACATTCGGAAGGGTCGGAAGGGCTTTTGAGCCTAATTACTGCCTTTTTTTGGGTCATTATCAGGCCGGTTCAACTCATTCGGACCTGAAAATTACTCCAATAAGATATACGAGTATAAACTATTTCCTGTTTTTGTTGAGAAGTTTCTGGAGAGTATTTTTCTAAAAATATTCTTAAGGATAACTCAACAACACTCCGAAAAGTATAAGAGTATAAACTGCTTCTCAAGACTCCAGCAGACGTACGAGTATAAACTGTGTCAAAACGCCGGACAACGCGTTGCAAATGAAGACTGAACGCCAACAATCGATGGTCGGTTCTATGTTAAAACAGCAAACACGAGCTAAAGATAAAAAAAATCAGGAATTGACTTCGAATTAAAAATTCCGACAACGGTCAGTCAATAAATGCAGCACCGGAACCCTTGACATTCGACAAAGTACCGAATAGCCTGGAGGATTGAAAGAATCAAGAATAGAAGCCATTCCAAGGTCCCGTTACACCGATTGAAGGTTGGGACAATCATATCCGAAGTATTCCAGACTCTTCTATAAAAGAATGAGGCTGAAATACTTTGGAGGGGGTATCTGTAGGTGTATAAAACTGCTTATAGGTCCCTTAACACAGCTCGACATGGTGATTCGACAAACCAACGAACCATCGGACGATATATCCAAGTATGATCGTTAGACCACAACACCGAAGCCAAGTGAGATGCGACGAAGCGGATTAACGAGGCGACGAGGTTAACAAGCCGCACGCAAATAACGGAATACATCCAATCGCGTGCCCAATCAAGCTAACGGGTCGATGAATCAACGAGTCATCCAACCGTAGAGTCCACCACATTAATCAAGATCAAGATCCGGACTGCCAAATCAGAGTTCGGA
>BQKN01066326.1:487453-501728 GCA_022839385.1 Asparagus kiusianus | reverse complement strand
AAAAAAAAAGGTAAGAAAGTTCAGCAATGCAGCTATAAGTTATGAAAATTGAAAACTATGAAGAAATAAATCTTAGTAGATATTGTTGGAAGAATAAAACTTACATCAGTTCGGATATCTGCCAGGTAATCCAAACAAGCAAATGCAAATGAACAGGCATATCTGTTCGGAAGTACATGATTTTTCAAAAGCTTATGTACTTTACACAAGAAAGACTTCCGTACCGAAAATGAGGGATCCTGCGAGATCATAGAAGAAACTTTATAGAATTTGCATGTGCTTAAAGCAGAAAACCCACTGCATAAACTCAAATAGAAACATTTCCCCCTTGTATAGATAAGCCTTTGTAGACAAAACTAGACGTGTTTCTTTATTTTTCCTCAAATATGCTTAAATTGCATATTGAGAGTGGGAGGGAGGAAGGGACACAGAATGATCCTCAGTGAGATAATAAAAATCTACATGTATACAAGATAAAAAATAAAGATTAAGATCACACAGCTTCTATTAAAATAAAAAATCCAAACTTTCAGGCCAATTTTATTCATGTTAATTGTCACCGAACAGTGCATTATATTGAATGTGGCAGAATTCATACCCTTGCCCTCATAATTGTCAAATGAAAAATCTTTGGTGGTATATACAAATCCCATCTAGTAGCAAGCCGAAGAATAGATTTTGCAGCAGTTAACCTGAGATGTGCCTCATCATCCTCACTGCAAATAAGAACCAACAAATTCACTTCATGTAGAAGTTTAGATAAGAATTTCATGCAGAATACAGTAAAAGGGAACCGATCATGCAGTACAATTTTTACATTTATTCTACAGTTATCATGGCAATGAGTATGATGAGAAAAAGGTAAAACATTAGATTCAAAAATCTATTCGTCAATTGATCTGCCATAGTAATGGAACGACAAGCAATATGGTTCGCCAGTACTATGAGCAGATTAAATGGTAGCAGGCATACCTATTCAGCAGTTTAAGCATCAGAATGCATTAGAACAAAAGAAATTTGGAAACAAGTATTACAGCACTAAAGGCTGATGAAAGTCCTGAAGTTAAATCGTTTTCAAGAAACCGCACAATCAAGCAACCATCCAAGAATGAACTAGCTGAAGAGGCACACCTTAAGGAGCTCCTGTTCATGATGCCATTTCCCTTAATGGTGCCCAATAGGATGTCCAAGAAGTTCCTCATTTGTGGTCTGGCATGTGCTACTTTATGTGACAGAAAACCTTGAACAAGCATTTTCATCCCATAAATCTACAAAGTGGATGAATGTCAATCAAAAGCACAATGTTTAAGAATAAACTGGGACCTATCTTGAAATAGAACTCAAATTAATGAAGCAATATAACACATTAGCAACTAAAGCATTGTGAAACAGATGAACTAAATAACAAATTTTAAAACTGAATAAAAATGCTAAATAAATACACCACAGATGGCAAGATTACATAGTTCATCAGAAAAAAAAATACACTAACAGATTTGTAGAAGGAAAATCCTATGGCTAAGTATAACTTGTGATTTATCAAATTTGATTTTTTAGAACCCCAAATTTCAAGATTTCACAACCATATTTGTAAGGTAAAAAAAATTCTCAAACCTGACTAGAAGCGTTCCAATCTAAGCCACAAATCCATAAGCAGGACAAAGAAAGTCAAATCATATTTGCAATGGAATATAGTACAGTTTATTGAAAGTTTAAGATAAATCAATTATGGAGATCCCATATCACGAAATCAGATTACACAAGATGAGGCAAATGAATTGATGCAAATAGAAAGAAACAAAAATATGGAAGCTGAAAATTAAATAGGTTCCAGATGTGCAGCAATACGAGAAGAAAAAGAACCAAAAGAATACTAATATATAACAGAAGTGACCTTTGGAAGAACACAGTGCAAATACCAAACTGATTCTGCAACATTTATTATGATATTATGGTTCCACTTGTTTACATGCCTCCTGTTTTTTACAGAAGACAAAGTGAGTAACCAACATCCCATAATTGTCTTACTCTTCTCTCTCGATATTGCCTTCGAGAGCTGTCGGCCTTGCTGAGTGCAAGATTTCTTTGTCTTTAGTTTTCATAATGCATATTTCACTTTGAAATGTGATGTAAGAAATAAATGTGATGAGAATATAGCTGGTTGCCAAATCCTAGCTACAAAATGGAACTTCCTTTTATTATCATCTTAACATTTTCAAATAATGATGACTGGCATGAGCATAACTTCAAGTTGACAAGAGCATTAACTAAGGTGTACATGGATATCAACCTGACATAAACCATCTATAGATTGCTAGAAGTAGCAGGCCAAGCTAAGTAGCTAACTATGAGCAAGGAGGACCCGCCATAGAACCTTGATTCTCAGTTGTAGGGAACTGGGATATACTTCTTTTAGGCGCATAGTTTAAGCCTCTGGTGTATATTATTAAACGTTTGAATTTGCCTAGATCAAAATGAGTCTAAGATGAAAGCAAATATACTTTAACAAACAGTTTGCGGAAGTATAAATCGTTCAACACAAATGACCTGAAAAATCATTATTTAAGTGAATATTAAAAATAATGCACACTATATGAACCCATGGAAGAAAGAGTGGTTAATTAATTAGGACAATGAATTTTGGACAACTATTGTCGGGAGATGTCATGCAGAAGCCAAGACCACTCAGCATATGGGGGTAGCACAGCAAGGTAAAAGGTGCTGTGCTAAGATGTCTAGAAAACATAATAAATAAATATATAAATAAGCTAACATGCTCTTAGAAATATCAAAATACCCAAGTAGACTGATGAAAATCCGTACCAAAAGTTAGTCGTGAGGTGAGGTAGGTCCAATATCAGATAAAGCAGCAGATCAATTTAAAAGTCAGCAATAAGTAAAAAGAGAAACCCACAAAAAAGAAAAGAAATGTACCTTGAAAATTGACAGATTAAAGTTCAAGTTGTTTTTCCTAAAAGCTTAAGTGCCTAACCAAAATAAATAATAGGAAAAACAATAAACACCATCCTCGAATTGAATCATTGAGTAGAAAAATGTATGAAAACCCTAACTCTTATTATGAGATCTCTTGGGCTTATATAGACCCCTACACAACTTACAAATAAGTCCCTATATATTACTAATATGTCAACACTCCTCCTCAAGATGGGCGAAAAATATCCACTAAGCCCATCTTGTCACATCCTCTAATCATATCTAATAAGCTAAGTCCTTTAGTCTGACAATCTGTTGCCTGGTCCTTAGTTGAAACATAACTTAGCTCCAGTAGTCCACTATCCAACTTCTCTTTGATGAAGAACCTATCGATCTCGATGTGTTTGGTTCTATCATGCTGCACTGGGTTGTTGGCGATACTGATAGCTGACTTGTTATCACACCACAACTTTATCTTAGCTCCTTGATCCAGCTCCAGCTCAACCAGCATACTCTTCAACCATAGCAACTCAGCAACTCCTAAGGCCATAGCTCTATACTCTGCCTCAGCTGTTGATCTCACCACCACTGACTGCTTCTTGCTCTTCCACGGGACTAAGTTGCCTCCTATAAAGATGTAGTATCCCGAGGTGGACCTCCTGTCATCAGCACAGCTAGCCCAATCAGAGTCGCAATAACCCTCGATGCTCACATGTCCACTTTTTCTGAATATCAGCCCCTTTCCAGGGGCACTCTTCAAATATCTCAGAATCTGGTACACAGCGTCCATATGACCCTTCCTCGGATCATGCATGTAGCGGCTCACCACGCTCACTGCAAAAGAGATATCGGAACGTGTGTGACTCAGATAGATCAATCTGCCCACCAGCCTTTGGTATCTGTCACGATCAACTGGTTCTCCAGCTTTAGCACCCAGCTTGAACTTCTGATCGATCGGTGTAGTTGCAGGTTTACACCCTAACATCCCTGTCTCTTTAAGAAGATCCAGTACATACTTTCTCTGGGATAGGACAATCCCCTCCGCTCCTCGAGCTTTTTTATTCCAAGAAAGTATCAAAGCAAGCCAAGATCTTTCACCTCGAATTCCTTACCCAGTCTCACTTTGAGTTTGGCAATTTCCTTCTCATCATCCCCTGTAATAATCATATCATCCACATATACGGCAAGCATGGTGATGTGACCTTCACTCCGTCGAAAGAACACGGTATGATCAGCGTTAATCTACCGGTATCCCATACCTATCATAGCCCGCCTAAATCTGTCGAACCAAGCACGAGGAGATTGCTTCAGGCCATATAGAGACTTCTTCAATCTGCAGACCTTGCCCACTGTCTGTTCTGTGTCGAATCCTGGCAGAATTTCCATGTATACCTCTTCCACCAGATCTCCATGAAGAAATACATTCTTCACATCTAATTGGTGTAGCTTCCATCCACCATTTACTGTCAGAGAGATCAAGGTCCGAACAGTGCTCATATTCGCCACTGGTGCAAAAGTCTCATCATAGTCGATGTCATATGTCTGACTATATCCTTTTGCTACCAGACGAGCTTTGTAGCGCTCAACCTGTCCATCTGGATTCTGTTTCACAGTGAAGACCCACTTGCATCCAACTGCTCTCTTCTCTTTTGGTAGTTTTACCAACTCCCAAGTACGGTTCTTCTCAAGGACCCCTAGCTCTTCGTGCATAGCAGCTTTTTATTTCTGGTCCTTTGCAACCTGCCAATTGTTAGGTATAGTAACAGAGTCCAGTGATGCAATGAATGCTCCATGTGCAGGGTGGATGTTAGAATATGATACAAACTGGGCAAGATCCCAACCATATCTATCGGGAGGATTTTTCGTATTACTGCGAGTAGTCCTCCGTACAGATATTGGCGTAGGAGTAGGAAGAGGAATGGAATCACCTTGAGAAGAATCTGGTGATGGTGTAGGTGTCTCAGGAGTCGGGGCAGGCGTTGGCAAGAGACTTGGCACCAGTGGCACTGTGGGTACTGTTCCTGTAATTTGTTTCCCCTTCCTACTATAGGTAAGTAGTTCCCCCTGAACAGTGGGCCTAACACTTCTTGTCTCATTCTCCTCTTCTTCTTCATTCTCCTGCTCCTCAACCAAGTCTCATTCCTAAGGAATCGTTACAGAAATTGATTTTTCTGATCTCTCACCATTCTCAGACATTGATTACTCACCATTCTCAGACATTGATTTCTCCACATTCACCAATCTCTCACCATTCTCCTCCTCTCGCCTCATACTTCCAGTATTAGGCGAGTTACCAACGGATGAAGTTACCTTCCGGGTGTAATATGGATCGAGTTCTAGAAAGTGCACATCCATGCTCACAAACAACCTTTTCTCCACCGGGCACCAGCAAACATATCTCTTCTGAGTAGCAAAATATCCCACAAAGATGAATTTCACCGCTCTAGGGGCAAGCTTCCCGACGGATGGCCTGTTATCCTTCACAAAGCACACACAGCCAAACACCTTGAGTGGAAGAAGCCCACCATTATCTCCCTTCAACGACTCACACGGAGACTTCCAATCAAGCACTCTCGAGGGTATTCTGTTGATTAGTGCTGCTGTGGTCAACACTGCTTGCCCCCATAATATTTCTGGGACATTCATGGAGATCATCATACTTCTAGCAACCTCTAAAAGATGTCTATTTTTTCTTTCCGCTACTCCATTTTGAGCTGGTGTGTATGGACACGTAGTCTGATGTTGTATTCCCTGAGCTGACAAGTATTCCCCAAACGCTTTGTTAGTATACCCTGTCCCATTATCAAATCTCAATACCTTCACCACTGCGCCGTATTGAGTCTGAACATACCTATGAAAGTTTTGAAAGCAACCAAACACTTCACTCTTATTTTTCATCAGGTATAACCAAGTAATGCGGGAGAAACAATCAATAAAGGTAACAAAATACTTGTATCCATTCATAGAACAAAGCCCCCAAACATCTGAATGTATCAGTTCGAATGTACGAGAACTCCTATGACCAGAACTTACATAAGAACTTCTAGTAAGCGTTCCAAACTCACATGCATCACACACAAGGTTCTGCTTATTTGCTTTCTCAAGTAGAGATGAATACAACCTACTTAAAACACTAAAGGATGAGTGTCCCAAACGCTAGTGATGAAGCATCAACACACTATCAGTACTCATCTCAGATCCTACTTCTGCTCTCTATCATTGACACCAATGCTGAATCCAGCCCTTCACGATCCAGATACCACAATCCACTACGCCATGTGCCAGTCCCAAGTCTCCGCCCTGTTCTCTTCTACTGGAAGATCACCTTGGGAATATCAAAAGTAACAATACATTTTAGTTGGAGGATGATAGCACTAATGTACAAAAGATTGACTGGAAAAAAAGGAGCATGCAAAACATTGAACAAAGTTACAGAACCTGTACAATCGATTGTACATTTACCAACCACTGGCTGAAATATACCATCAGCTGTTTGAATACTATCAGACGATGCTAGGTGAGTATATGATGAGAACTCACTAGCATTACCTGTCACATGTCGAGATGCACCAGAGTCGACTATCTATTCTGATGATCTGTCGGGAGACATAGAAGCAAGAGCATGTATGTCATTAGTACTTTTGGTCGGATGAGCATAGGTAGCAGTGTTGCCTCTGGCGAAAAATGATGTGGATGCCTCCTCTGTCCCACTCCTCCTGTCTCCATCCCCTGCTACTTTTTGCTTCCTCCTGAGTATCGTCAGGAGCGCCTGATCCTCCTCAGTAAAGATCACCTCAGCTTCTTCTCCTCCTTCTGCTACCATCAGATTCGCCCGGTTGCCTGCTCCCCTTCCACCATATGTCCTCCTCAACTTCTCCCAGACGTCCTTCACCTTCTCAATACCATCCACCGTGGCGACGATCGTCGGGACCAACGAGTTGAGAAGCCAGATGTACACCAACATATGAGTGGACTTCCACTCATCTCGTCCTCCCGAGTCCTCATCCGGTTCTGTCTTTTCTCCGGTCAAGCAACCCTCCAGGTTCCTCCCTGCAAGGGTGTATCTCACCCGCCGTGACCAACTCAGGTAGGTACTCGGTCCATCAAGCTTCAGATCGATGGTCGGAAGCTCCAACTTCTTCGATGGTCTTGTCGCGCTTTCATCAGCCGACAACTTCATCAACTTCATCAAAGTTGACACCTCCGCAGGGTTTAACTTCTTGATGATCTCCTCCATCGATCAGGCTTCAAATCCAACACTTGTTCACCTTTTTCTTCAAACCCTTGTTGTGCGCAGTGAAAAATTTCGACAGCACTTCTGCTGCACAAAAAGAGTAAGATCTCAACAATATTCTCGTTTCTCAGAGGAAACAAGAATTGAAAGTGATATATCTCATCACCGTGAGATATACTCTTCCTCTCATCAGTTCGAGGACTGAAATGTCGAGGGAATCCATGCCAAACTCAAGGTTCGACAGGGTGTACGTCAGAGGGTCAGGGGCCAAAGGGGGGGTTCGGTGGGGTCAGGTGTCCGAAGGGGGGGGTTAGGGTGGCTGATCCTAGAAGGGGGGGTGGGGCGGCTGATCCGAGAGGGAAAGGAGGGGGGTTCGCTGATCAGAAGTGGGGGGGGGGCGGCTGAACCGATAGGGGAGAAGGCCGAGGGGGAAGGCAGCGAAGAGGGGGGGCAGCCGGAGCAGCGAGGGGGGGCAGCCGGGTGGGGGGGGGTGGGGGGCGGTGGCTAGGGTTTGGGTGGAGGCTCTGATACCAAGTAGAAAATGTATGAAAACCCTAACTCTTATTATGAGATCTCTTGGGCTTATATAGGCCCCTACACAACTTACAAATAAGTCCATATATATTACTAATGAACAAATTTTCAAAACAGGCCGATTTACTGTTTTATTTTTCAAAATCGACTGTTTTTTGTTTTATTTATCAAAACCGACCCGATTTTATGATTAGCAGGCTAATCATCGTCCTAAATAGTCGGGGTTGCCAACCCCGACTATTTAGGACATTAATTTTTAGGGTTTAAGGCCTTTAATTAGGGTTTAACACTATCCTAAATAGTCGGGGTTGGCAACCCCGACTATTTAGGATAGTGATTAGCCTGCTAATCACAAAATCGGGTCGGTTTTAATAAAATAAAATAAAAACAGTTGATTTTGAAAAATAAAACAGTAAATCGGCCTGTTTAGAAAATTTGTTCTATTACTAATATGTTAACAGTTCAGACTTCCTGAACCACACATTTAACACCTATACACCAAGAAACAAAATAGTAATACCCTGCGCCAAGGTAAATTGGGATGGAAGAAAAGAAAATGACCCAGAAAATAAGTGACCAAAAAGATTTTATTGCAGGACAATTGACAGGAAAAAACAAAGAGCAGCGTGTGGTATATATGCTGTGATTTTGAGACATTTGCTATATGAGATAAACCCAAAAGTAGTGTTTTTGAGGATGGATAATAAACACTTTTAGATTCACTTTTATGCATAAGTAGCTTATAAAGCTAACAAAACGTGAACCTAAAATCACAAGGAATGGACAACATACATTTCTAGGTATAGTAGTTATAAATAACACTAACAGACGGATGCAGGGAGATTTCAATACTGTTAATAGGATTGACCCAAGAATAAAACGTGAAACCTATAAACCATCTAAATAGAAGAATCCCTCCGCTAATTGTAATTCCATTAAATAAAAATAAGAACTTCAGGAAGTTCTTTGTGCATCTGAGCTTAAGAAATGAACAGTCAACAATGAGAAAAATAAGGTTAATGCCAGTTATGGACTGAGATGACCTAAAACCAATTAAAAGGCAAGGACTTGTATATTTAGTCACCATGCTCCTTGGCACATGCATGAGTACCCTTTCTTCTGAGTTGGAAGGGAGCAGCAAAGAGAAAAATATGCTAGCTTCCTCTATTATTTGTGATTTGAACTGGCACTGACCTTCAGTTTACAAGACGAGCTGCAAAGCAAATTCTTATCAACAGAAGAATGCTCTTGTGATGAATAAGCCTGTAAAAAAAAAATGCACATAAAACACCCATTTCCGTAAAAAGCTTCCATGAGAAGTGAATTACAACAATGTGCTTGCAAAGACTTTTTTAATTGAAAGTTGTTAGCATATAGTTCATTATATAGGTAGTTTAATTACATCCAAGTTCCCTTTCAACAGTCAAATTTCTGAGAAGTGCAAAAGAATATTTATAGGGAAGCTTTTCGCAGAAAAGTCAATTTGGATGAGCAAACACAAAAGGTTTTGGTGTTAGATGGTAAGGGTTTGGTCTGAAAGGAGGGACAGTAGCAGGTTTGAACCTGGTTAGGGTATTGAATGGAGAAGACAGTGGCAACAAGGACGAAGAATAATAATAGGAGTAGGATTTTGCTTTCCTATGGAACTATAGTAAATACTGCAATCGTAGATCTCTTTGACTCTGATACTAATTAAAAAAGAAACAGACAGCAAGAGGTTTTTGGGATTATTATGGTTAGTTTAAACTAAAATATTACAGGTGACAACATCTGAATAATTCTGTAGTTTTTTTTTCCTTTGTGCAGAAGAAGGTGAAAGCAGAAAAGAAGAACAATATTAGGATTTCAGGTTCATGCCTAATCCAGTAATTCACATGCAAAATCGAGAAAGAATTATCAATCTTCAATTAATCAACTAAGTGAAAGTCATACAATGATAATGTTCGATGACCCAGAGAATGCCAATTCAGATAAGACTGAGTTCTAATTCTAGTGAAACTAAGATAATAAAACAATTTAAAAGTCCTCAAAAAAACTTTTATCCTAACAAAACTACAACAAAACAAAATAAAAGTTGCTCAATAAATCCAAATTAACGACACTGTATATATTCCAATCCTAGCTAGAGTAGCATTTCTTAACAAAAATTTCATTTCATGAGATGAGACTCAGATTAATTCATTTTATCTCAACTTCCCCCATGTATATATAAAACTTAGGTTGTTCTACATCAAAAATTTTTATTGAGACTTAAAATATAATACATCTAGTACATACTACATAAACAGCTTTCTTTTAGGTTATGCTTAAGGGATTTATGCCGAAAACCTAAACATAAATTTAAATATGGCTTAGTATAGGCTAATAATAAAATGAAGCTCACCTCCAAAGAGCAGAAGATTTTCTCAATAATGAACTCCATTATCTGTTCCTCATATAACTCATAAGTTGAAAAAGAACATTTTGATATACAGCCCAAAGCCTGTAAGACAGTCGGGATGTTCCTCCCTTCATGCAAGGAAAGTACAAGTTTCTGCAAAGTGAAATGATGGAAATGATGAACTTGCAAAGGGAACCATGACTCTATAAGTAAATGACATGCCAATACAAACAGAAATCAATTCAAAAGGGCAAATACCAGACAAAAGAATAGTTCCACCACCATTAATATGACAATAACAATGCAGGAATGCAGTTTAACTTAATAATCCTGTAACGATAGAGAACCTCTTATCCAACTTCTTGCAACCAGAATAGGTTCCCTACACAGAAATCTGACATGAACATGAACATGAACAACTTTTGATCAAATGTTATTTGAAAATACCACAAAAACTTAGTATAGGGAGTCAGTGTCATGGAAGGTTTTAAAGGTATGTGCATGCATATGGTTAATTGATACTCTTAACATTTTCGAGAGAAGAAATTGAGCATTATATCCTACTAGTAACGAGATACAAAAAAATTAGGGCATGCAATTATCAGAGGATACATCTAATTAAGGAAAATAAGGAAAAAATATCGCTTCAAATTATATGTACACCCCTCATGCATGTCACCATTTATTCATAAGAAGATAGTTGCAAGAGAAGCTCTACACCCTGAACAATTCAGTATTAGAGCCAAATCATATAGACCAGCATTATATTCCGCACTATTCATGATTCCATTATGGCATTATTCAAAGGTAACATAATTGAGATGCTCACAAATATCCATTCATCTAACGGTAAACACATCATGTATGAAGCTACCAGAAACCAGATAATCCTTTATTCACTTTAATCTTAGCAATTATACCATAGCTATGTACCACTAGCCAAACCATCATGTCCACCCACATGCACACCTTCAGTTCACATTACTGCAGCTATGGCCAATGCTTGTCCCCTGGCATTTATCCTCATAACTGTGTAAGCGGACTTCCTTGTCTCTCTAGCAAAAAACAAACCTCGATGGGCAAATCCCTTCATTAGAAACAAAACAAAACAAATTTATTTTTAGGAAAAATTGTGCCGGGGCCCTAAAAGTAGGAACTCCATGTGACCCAGCCCATTGTATTTTGGTTCATGTGATTCAGCCATAAAAAGTAGCATTTAATGTTTCAAGGCCCCTCCACGTCAGCAGTACAAAAAAAAATTGTATTTTGGAAAAAAAACCGATATTGCCCCTCCACTTATCTTCCTCAGATGCCTCTGGTTCTCAAAAACATGGAAAGTCAAGTCACATTAATGCGATCTAACTGAAAAAAAGGGAAATTTCCCGTCCTTTTTAAAACTCTATCATGAGCAATAACTCATGTCAGTCCTAAGTTATTTAATGTTAATTATAACTTATTTCATGTTAGTTCTAACTTATTTCATGTTAGTTCTAATGACAAGTAAAAGCTAACTTTAAGTGGAACTAACATTAATACTTTATCTACTTTGTCTAGTGGTAAAGCTTGGTAATTTGGAGAGGAGGTCAGGAGTTCAAACCCCTACAACTACAATATATAATTAAAGGTCTTTGATTGGGCCTTGGGTCTTGGGGCTCTTAAAAAACCACTAGAATTAACATGGGCTCAACAAGAACTAACATACCACTAGAACTAACACTTATATTAGAAAAAACACTAGCTGGAAGTTAGAACTAACATGAAATCAGCTAAAACTAACACGAGAACCATCAGAACTAACATGAACTCAACTAGAGCTAACATACCACTAGAACTAACGCTTATATTAGAACCAACACTAGCTGGAAGAAGAACCAATATGAAATCAGTTAGAACTAACACGAGAACCACAAGAACTAACAATGGCTCAACTAGAACTAACAGTCACTAGAACTAACAATGGCTCAACTAGAACTAACATAATCACTAGAACTAACGTTTATATTAGAGCAACACTAGCTGGAAGTAGAACCAACATGAAATCAGCTAGAACTATCAGAACTAACAGGGGCTTAATTAGAACTAACATACCACTAGAACTAACACTTATATTAGAAATAACACTAGCTGGAAGTTAAAACAAACATGATATCAGATAGAACTAACACGAGAACCACCAGAACTAACATGGGCTCAACTAGAACTAACATAGCAACTAGAACTAATGCTTATATTAGAACCAACACTAGCTGGAAGTAGAACCAACATGATATCAACTAAAACTAACACGAGAACCACCAGAACTAACAAGAGCTCAACTAGAACTAACATATCACTAGAACTAACGCTTATATTAGAAATAACACTATCTGGAAGTTAAAACTAACATGACATCAGCTAGAACTAACACGAGAACCACCAGAACTAACATGGGCTCAACTAGAACTAACATAGCCACTAAAACTAATACTTATATTAGAACCAACACTAGCTGGAAGTAGAACCAACATGAAATCAGATAAAATTAACACGAGAACCACCAGAACTAACAGGAGCTCAACTAGAACTAACATACCACTAGAACTAATGTTTATATTAGAAATAACACTAGCTAGAACTAAGAACTAACATGACGTCAGTTATAACTAACACGAGAACAACTAGAACTAACAAGGGCTCAACTAGAACTAACATACCACTAGAACTAACGCTTATATTAGAAATAACACTAACTAGAAATAGAACCAACATAACATCAGCTAAAACTAACACGAGAACCACCAGAACTAACAGGAGCTCAACTAGAACTAACATACCACTAGAACTAAGGCTTATATTAGAAATAACACTAGCTGGAAGTTAGAAATAAAATGAAATCAGTTAGAACTAACACGATAACAACTAGAACTAATAGGGGCTTAACTAGAACTAACACACCACTAGAACTAACGTTTATATTAAAAATAACACTATCTGGAAGTTAGAACTAACACACATAATTCTTTTCTATTATTGTTTGATGTTGTTGCCTTGCGATCTTAGTCCCAGTAAGCGCTTCGACCACGTCCACAACAAATTAAAGAAAGAATTGATAATAAAATAGCAATAGCAACAATAAAAGTGGAGAGGAATTCACCTCACTGTTCACTTATAATTTTCGAAAACAATTACAAATAAAATGTTTTAAAAAAAATTCCATGACAAAACAATTAATAAAAATTCAAGGCAACAAATTAAAACCAAACGTGCTTGATGCACGACGGGTCTAAGCCAATCGAGTATTTAATTAACAACCTAGCTAGCGATTTGATTAAACTAACTAGCTCTTGACGAAGCCGTCGATGAACTTGGCCCCGGTGTCCCTCAGCCAGGTGACGTCCCCCAGCCAGTTCTCGATCAAGAAGAGGGACGCCTCCTTATTAATGGGCTCGTGCTTCTTAACCCACTCGGCCCTAGGCCTGGGGTCGTCGTTGGGCACATGTTGTTGTCCTCAGTATAATAGCAGGTCTGATGGAAGTCGGTCTCGTCCCATATAGTCCATCCTTCGAGCCTGATCATGTCCCTAATCTCTGACTCCATGATCACTGTCCTCGCTTTCGTCTTTCACGGTCTCCCCATGGCCTGATCATTTTCAGTGGCCATGGTGGAAGTGAGCACTATTTTAAAAAACCCCTGCCTAGTCCGCTTAGGCGTACGCCTAGGTCTAGGCGGTACCTAAGTCACCTAACTAGCGCCTAGCGCCTAGACGGTATTTAGGCTGCCCACCTATATTTTACGAGCGGTTAGGGGAGTATTGTCTGCTTATGTGGAATGCTCCTTATAAGCCTTGGTTGTGATTTTATGTGTTGTAGTCTACACGTCCTCCAAACTCCATTAACATCTAAATATGAACACCACTACCTCCTCCGACCTTCAGCAAAACCTCATCGATCACCACTTAAATGAAGAAAAAACCCGCCTAGACACTAGTTAGACATCTAAGCTTTCTATAACATTGATATTCACTATTAATTATTATAATTAAAAATAAAAAAACATCTTACGCTCTAGCCTTGTTAATTATTGTTTTGGCTATTTAGTATCTAAGTAGAACAAATTTTCAAAACCAACCTATTTGATATTTTAATTACAAAAAACGACCCGTTTCTCATTTAATTAGAGAAACCGACCTGGTTTCAGCACTGTCGCTGAAACCA
>BQKN01066326.1:471405-482453 GCA_022839385.1 Asparagus kiusianus | reverse complement strand
TGGTTTCAGCGACAGTGCTGAAACCAGGTCGGTTTCTCTAATTAAATCTGAAACGGGTTGGTTTTTACAATTAGTTTCTCAAATGGGTTGGTTTTGAAAATTTGTCCTATCTAAGTATGCATGATTTATTGTGGAACTAAGGTTGCTATCTTTTTTTAAAAATTTATATGAATTTAATACATATTTTTATCAATTATTATAATTAAATAATTTAAAAATAGTCAAAGGCGTTGCATAGGCATATGCCTAGGGGTCTAGGTGCTAGGTGTTCGTTCAAACGTCTAGTCTACCTAGCGCCTTCTGTAATATTACCGAGCTCCCCCGATCTCTATAACTACTAACAAGATAAAGAATACTTCTTAAATATCTATTTAAGTTAGTTAACAACAGTAACTTAAACTTAAGAAGTGTAAGTTAACAGTAAACTTAAGTTTAAATTTAAGTTTAAGTTAAACTTAAGTTTAAACTAACAGTAAACTTAAGTTTAAGTTTAAATTTAAGTTAATATTAAGTTTTTTGTTAATAATAAACAGTAAACTTAAGTTTAAGTAAACAATAAACTTAAGTTAACAATAAACTTAAGTTTAAGTTCATTGTTAACTTAAACTTAACAGTAACTTATAAGTTGACAGTAATTTGAGTTGAGAATGAGTTTTTTACTGTTGAGATGAACTTATAATTTGAGTTGAGAAGTATAAACATACAAAGAACTATTGTAATTAGTAAACCAAACAATTTAGTTAATAATGTTGGTATTTTTAAGTATTTATGCATCTTTAATTGAATATATATATATATATATATATATATATATATATATATATATATGTATATCTTCAAGTATCACAATTAAAAAAAGAAAAAAGAAAAAAAACGCTCAGAAACCGCTTAGACGTCCGCCTAGGCGACTAAACGCTAGGCGCCAAGTCCAACGCCTAGAAACGTCCAGCGTTAATGTAACATTAGAAGTGAGAGAGAAGTTGAGAGATAGAAGGGGTAAGAGAGAGAGAGATGGGATTAATGATGGAGAAATTGAGAATAAACAGGGAGGGGCACAATAATCGAGTTTAGTCCCATCAAAGGGGCAAATTTGTAACTTCTACTGGTTTTTTTTAAAATTCGATACTTTAGGGTCTCGTCACAAATAATAGTATGTGTATTTGGGGCTTATCCACATGGGGTAAAATACAAAGGACCTCGTCACATGAAGTTTCTGTTTTTGAAGCCTGGACACATTTTCCCTTCTTTTTAACTGTTGTGACAGCCCAGAATTTGTTGTTTATTTTGTACACAAAGATGCATCTACTACTGCAAATGCAATTTGTAAAATATGGTTAAAGCTTTTTGGTTTGTTTCATCATCAGACAAACTTTCCAGCTTAGCAAAAATAAATCGCTTCTCGCAAAATGACTTGAAATCAATTTGATAGCAATTTTTGTGCCTAAAAAAGTAAAAAGTGATTGATGCATCTGCAATTGCAAAAGTGTTGCAGTCACCACAAACCAAATAGCTACAACTTCAACTGCAATTGCCTTATTGCAAATTTTGATAATAATTAAAGTTCCAATTTTTTGTAAGCCCCTCAATGTTTCTTGACTGAAGAATGTTAAAAATAAAGATAACACATAACATAATGCTCTACCTCCTATCAAGGGTTAAAGAAACAAAAAACGCAAAAAAAAAAAACACACAATGTAGGTTATTTTGTTTATTAAATATTTACATATTTTACACAAACTATTCATAACGACTTTAATAATTAGAATCGTCGAAATTTTCAAACATAATATCACAATTAGGAACAAACTATTTTCTTATTGTTTAATTTTAAAAAGTATAAATGATTTTTTGATAGTAATTTTAAGAATTAGGGAAAATATATCATAATACAAAAATATTTATAAAAATTCTTTAATTTAATACAAGCTATATAGGTTTACTAGGAAGTACCACAATCAAATACTCAAATACAAAATGATAAATTTCTAACTCGCTCATAATTACATTCTTTTATTAATCATGTTCATAATTTCACAATCACATAGTGATGTCACCAAAACAAGACATGAAGGTTTAACGAACAATTCAAAAGTAATTACTTAACTAATTCAAGCTTTAAGGAAGGATACACTCTCAAATTTTTGGAACTTATATTGAACTAAAGTAAGTTATACTGAAATAACGCATGTTATATTAAAATAATAGTGTTTGTTGGGAAAATTTGTAAGAAGAAAATGAAAGAATTAAATTTGATTTATTCTTTCTAACTGCTTTAAAAAAGAATGTTTACAACTCTCTCAATCTCGATTACAATTTGCATTTCCTGATTATAAAAGAGAAAAAGATCGACAAAAATCATCCCCTTTGTTTAAAACTGGGTTCTTCACGGTGGCGATGAAATGTCCCCCTCGAATGCTCGCGTCGAGCTTGCTTTTCGTTGATGATCCGACGTTTTGCTTCACTGGAACGATATCTTCTACTCACGATTTAACGCTAAGAAGAACTTGCAAAGTAGGTTTTAGAACTCTGAACGAGTTCAGAAGAACTTGCAGAGTAAGTTTGAAACTCTTAACGAGTTAGGGAACTCTGAGTGAATTTAGAAGAACTTGCAAAGCAAGTTTTAAACTCTAATCGAGTTGAGAAGAACTCTTAGAAAGAGTTCACAAACCAAGCCGAGTAATCTCAAAGGCTTCAATAAAAGCCTTCCAAGATGATTCAAGAGTTTCTTCAAGTTGTTGATCTCCAAAGCTCTAAGAAGATATGAAGAAGCCGGGTCAATCTCCCAAAAGTCAGAGTCGAAAGATGATCTCCAGATCCAAAAGATGATTGCCAAGATCCAATCTACCAAAAAGCCAGCGATCCTAAAAGAAAGACCCGAACTCAGTTGAGTTTACCTATATTTATAGGAGGGTTAAGGGGTGTAACTGTCCCCTTAATCCGCTCCTAAGTGGGGCGAAAATCCTTCCAATCATGGGGGGAAACGATTTCTAGAACCATTCAGCTCGAGCTTGAACGAATCAAACGCCGAAAATGGCGTTCTGAGCCCGAACTCTGCGTTTAAGACCTGAAACGTAGAGTTGGGCATTTCCAGTTGGTTCAAAACACAGAGTTTATGAGAGATATCTGTGTTTTGATTTGAAAAGACTGTCAATTTGTAATTTCTTTTGCTAGAGCGTTGCAAAGATCATCACCTTATAACCTTCGTCTTGGCTCCTTAAAAATATGAGAGTTATCAGATTATCACTCCCGATGTTGATTGTGAAGGCTGTTGAATAAAACTTTCATCAGTTGTTGTGAAGGTCATCGGATTGTAACATTCATCGATCTACATGAAAGTCTTCAAATTGTAACCTTCTGAAAGCCGTCAAATTATAACTTTCATCATCGGTGTTTGATGGGGATAAGCTATCTGCAGTGATTTTTAGACAACCTACAAATGGCTATATTGTAACAACACATATTTTATTGTAATAACATAGAGTTATGATCTGTCTGGGTGTGTCTGAGTTATTTCATAAAGTTATGTAACATTTAAGGGCTGTTAGGATACATAACACAATATAACGAGTTAGTTGCATAACGGGTTTTTCAACAATGAAGTGATGAACCAATCAACAATATTATTATTGTAGTCTTGTCGATAAACAGCTACGCGCATGTAACACTTCATGGAATAACCATCAATTGTCTTTTATTATGGGATCAACTGTGAAATTCTTGCAAGCTCTTACAATTTAAGCCATTTATAGGATCATGGTTTATAACAAGAAAGACAAGATGATATTGCCCACATTTGAGAAACTAGAAAAAAGCCTATGAGCTGGTTAACTACAGTATCTAACTTTCCATGGCAGCCTACTAGTGAGAGTAACAAGGCAGTTCAAAAATATATGGTAGGTAACAAAGTGCACGAAAATAAATAGGCGGAAGGGTTGGAAATCTCAACTCAAACACTTAACAGAACATAAAGTTAACTAATAAATACACCCAGATCAGAAACATGTGTATCCATTTACGCCACCTAAACTCATCTAGCTCATATCTTTAACAGCATTATTACACCACCTAAACATATGGTCGTTTTTGACAAATTCAACCCACTTATTTTTTTGTCGCACTAGACCCAATTACTCATTTATGTTTCCTTCCAGGAAAACCTGATTTAAACCTAGCAGTTACTCAACACCTAGTATCTCATAAATATACTGCAAGCAATTTAATACAGTCAATGCATTTTGTTTCCAGAGGCGATTGTCTCAGTGGTATCTCCCAAGTAATTGGTTTTCTTGATAATTGTATCGACTACATTAGCTTCAGGTTGATAATTAATTCATGATATTGCTTAAAGTGTGGGATTTACCAGGTAATAATGCAAGATCAGCACTTAGTATTCTTGGATTTACTAGTTAATAATGCAAAAATAAACCCAGAAATAATGAATCCAAATTGAATTGTAATTACTAGTTAGACAGATACATCCTTATGAATAAGATATCTGCTTTATTCAGGCTCTCTCTGGACTATGGATCGTGGCTGTTTGTCCAACTGATAAAGTTTCAGCTGGGGTAAATTGTGTAATTACGACTTCAAACCAAGCCGGATTATTACCACTGAAACATGCTGAAGGGTGATCTCAAACCTAGCAAGCCAGGGCCCAATGGCAAACTAAGTGATTATGATAGTAATTATGATTTAGACATGAATAGAAGGAACTCAAGAATATGAGGCCCATCACCATCAAGAGGCCCAGGTGGTTGTTAAGAACCATTGAGGAACTAGCGACTCAGAACTTATAATAACGGAGACTTTCTAGCTTCCACGCTCTTGCACAAATTAATGCTTACAGATTCGAAGGCCATGTAGCAAGCTCTGGTTGGTTGAGTTGGTATGCAATAACTTCCAGCACAATAGTTGGTCAATTTTTTATTTCTACCAGATTTGAGCATCCAAAAGAAGAAAAAAAATCACATTCTGGTAGGAAACTTGCGATGTAAATTCTACTTAAGTTATGGTTAGTTTCATAGGAAATATTTTGCATGGTCAAGAACTGAGACAAAAAGCACAATTCTGTTTCATTTTCAGTTTTGCATCATGCTCTCAGCAAACTTGTGTAAGTGAACTACAAAGAGCTACAAGGGTAACGAAGCATATATGAAAAGCATGGATATATCCAACAAGAGGGTTTTCTCAAAACTGAATCAAATTTAAGCATGTCCTTACGATTGTACCTTACATAAATTCAAAAAGGTATGATCAGCAAAATCATCAAGTAGCGAGGCAAGTGCAGAAATAGCATATTTTGATTGAGCACGTGTTCCTTCCAGGCAATTTTCCTCCAACAATGGATAAATATCACTACAAAATATAAAAATAATAATTGTTTGTCAGACAAATAAATAAGTAATATAAAGGTTAAGCAAGTCGATGAGAAGGAAAAGGAAGTCTCTTTGTCTGACATTCAATATTCCAAGATTGCAGTCTTAAAAATGTTAAACAAAACATACACCCACACATTGAAATCATAATGAAAACAAACAAGAAAAAGGCCCTACATTTCTGACCAGCAAAAGAAACAACTAGCATTTGAGCATGTCAGAGAACCTCCTGCTTGTGTTAAGGACTAGTTTGAGTTCCCCTTTTACTTACCAGATTTCAGATGTGGTTAAACATAAACTATACTTTTAAAACTTTTTCAATCTCTACCTTTTTACACTGACCATCAAAAAGTTCATGACATACAGTTATTAGACACACCTTTTGCTGTTTTTGTTTTTGTTTTTTTTAATTACCTATAATTAATATTTACTTGTAATTTGTGTATCCAACAAAGTCAGTAGCCAATTTCCCTAACTTGACATGATGGCATGTCTGTTTCGTACTTTCATTTCCTTTCCCAAATAGACTTGAGAGGTCAACTTGAAAATTGTATCCATACAAAGGCAGGAAAGAACATTATTGTGGACACGTGGGGACATTTAAAAAAAAGGAGACAACACTCTCAGAATTGCATGGATATGAAGAAACATATTGCGTTTTCAACTGACAAATTTGTTTATAATGTAATTCTCAAGTAGCTCCTTAGTCTAAAATTTTGCTTCACATGTCAAAAGGTGTAATATCATGAAAGTGTAATGTTCTTATGCTCCTTTTTCTTACGTGATACCGCAAGAATCAGTGGTCTTCTCTACAGGATCTTGAAACATTTACCACAATTGAAAATCTAGTGGTAGTTGAACTAGAAGTGCTGCACCTAGGTTTTATGTACTTAAATGTTATGATCACAATGATTTGTTATATCAGCAGCCAAATACACTTTTCGAGCTTCTGGTTTTATAACAGTGACCTCCTTCCTCCTACACGCACTTGTCAGGGATTTATAATTGGCTCATGTAGTACATGTTAACAGTGAATCGTAAAAATTAGTAAAAGTCATGTCTAGGCTTCATCAACAACAGAATGTGGTCCATAACCAACCCCATTTTCATAGGAAATGGCTTGGATGGTAATGATGGTGCCGATGGCCTACTGCCTAATATTCGAGTCCAAACCAAAATTAATTTTAATATAGGTGTATGTGCAAAAGTAAAAGAATCATTGCAACGTACAATTTCATAATTCTTTGTAGACAAACCCCAACGCTCATTATTTACCTGAGCTCAATAGAAACATAATGACCTGCTCTGGCTAGAATTTGAAGAAGTTTCTCAATTGGTAAGACAGACTCCTCCAGTAGCAATTTCAATAAATATTTTTCGGATCCCCTAAGCAAGGAAGGAAACATGTCCACAATAGTCTACACCAAAAAGTTTTAACATGAGAGAAATCAGCATAGGGGAGATTCCACTTTCCAGTAAAAAGGAAAAATATAAAATAACAAGACATTTTATATAAACGACTTCAAAGCCACATTTAAGTTGTAGTGGAGACATATAAAAGGACAAAAGCTCTTTACTGTGGCACATTTATCCGTTCTTCTCTTCCCACGTAAAACCAGGTAAAACTAACAAGTTTATGGTTCAGTTATTCGGACGGGTCAGTTTGAAAAAATCAAAACTAATACTGCCAACAATTTTGAAATTCTTTCAATTTCAAGACCCAAAAGAACCAAATTCCTGAGAAAACCAAATGTCTCTCTGTTTGACAAAACAATTTTCACCTCTAATATCCAAGTTCGAAAAGGCAGTCTGAGCTGAAGCCCAGCATCTTAGGCTATATATTGATAACCTCTTCTAGAAACTAGTCAAGATCTTGACTAAGTTGGGAAAAAAAGTCAAATAATCTCCCAAGAAATGAAATTCTCCAAACTAAATCTTTTCTTTCTGTCATCACCTTGATTCTTTGTTATTGAAGTACTTTATGTGTCCTTTCTCAGTTTCAAAACAGAAAGTTCAATGCATAGCCAAAAAGGTGGGATTTTCAGCAGTCTATGGGCCTAATAGTGTTTGGCAACTTCTCAAAATGAGAACCTGGCTTCATTTTGCACAATATTCTGTTTGGATAAAACTGGGCCAAATCTGGCCCAGTTTTTCTAAGGCAAATTGTCGCCTTTAAACTGGATTTGTTTTGGACCCCCTCCCACTTGGTCCAAAACAAAACTAGTTTTGTTTAGCACAGGGCCAGAGCTAGTCTTGGCCCAAGTATAGGGTATTCGCCAAACACACTTATAGAATTCATAGAACCGGGCAAATAATAGTCTTTAATTCTGGGTTGATGATAGAAAGTAAATTAGTGGGGGCTGTCTCTTTATCATCAACCTTATCTGACAGGACAAGTTGAAGATAGTGCTGGCGGTAATGAGGATGGTAATAGAAAGAAAATATTTATAGCACAATCAGATATTTACGTGACAATCAACAGGAGAAGGCAAGTACTCACAAGGAGAAGATCCGCAGAAGCCTCCGCATATTTATCGCCATCTTCCCTGGAAAGGCAATTTTCCAGTATATGGTGAACAAGTTCCCTGTTGAAGATTGAGTAAGAACATTTTGTGGCGAGTATTTTGAAAAAGTCATAACATTGATGATCTTTTCCTATCCTCTTCAGAAAAGAATCCTGAAAATTTGACAGAAAATACATAAATAATTAAAAAGCAGACATTCATAGTGAAAGAAAAATAAAAAAAAGTTTCAGTACAAACATCGGGCTAAAATCATAAGGGTATTGGAAAAACTTGAATCCGTAACTATGAATAACAAGCACTAAGCTCATTTATAGAATTTTGACAACTTTATGAAGTAAGAACACATGCCAAGCACATAGATTGACAATCGCTCCAGCTTAATACTATACACGTGTTAGTTGTTACATATGCATACGTGCTTGTTATGGCAGGGTAAATTATGAACAAAGGACTTTCCTCAGGACCTAGAAAACCGGTTGCCAGGCCAGGCTACATCATCACTTGTTGTTTATGTTCATGAAACAAGGAAGTGATTCTTAAAATTCTCCAAGTATCAGTCTTTTACAGGCAATTACTTTTCACTTACTGTTGCTCTAGTATCAGTTCCAAGTACTTTTTTTTGCTTTTTATCAGTCTCAAATTATAAACCGTCTACCTCACCGCAACTTCAAAGTTTTGGTGTGTTTGATGGATATTTTAACATGGTATTAGATCAACATATGCTCAAATCCTACAGGCCACTCATTTAAACAGCTTTAGAAAAAGAGATACCATTGCGGAAAGTGGACCTTCCACTACATTAAAACTTCAAAGTTTTGGTGAGGGAGAGGGTTATAACTTTATAATCTTTAACATCAAAGCTGCATTTTATGCACCGGTATCTATTTTTCTTAAATCCACCTAAAATATGTGGTCAATGGGATTTGAGCCTGGGTTGCTCAAACACCATGTTAAAAAAGATCCTATCAACTATACAAAATTACAAAGTTTTGGTGACATTAAGGTTTATAATTTTGTAGTCTTAACTCTTAACACTCTCATAAGAACAATAGAAACTAAACTAGTTATAAATATTCCTAGTTTCTATTAGTCAAATAACTTGTTAGTTGTTAATGTCTGACCAAGGAGAAGCTATATTTCAATAGAAATTAGCACAACCATATCATAATGGTGTATGTATCATTGAAATATCAGCAGAGCCTTTCTAGAACAGGTATTTAGCATTATCTAGTACGTCTTTGGGCTGTCCCTCCTCATAGTGACTTTATTAATAGTATTGTTACTCCCATTGCTAAAATATATGTGAACTAGTGTCCTTGCTATTAAGCTACAATCTCCAAGGAAAAAAGCCATGACTTTCAACTTCTGGCCATACTCTCTTCCCTTAAACCGAATTGCAGAAATTCAAACAAAAACGAACCCAACAACTTTTAATATGATTATGTTTAATATTATCTGATCATTTATTTTAAATAAAAAAACAAATTAGAACTACACAAGCTGTTGAGGTGTCAGTTTGTGGTGCTCCATCACCTAATCCATTTCTATAATTTTTTTGACTGCTCTAAAAAAATTCCTATAAGTAGACTGATCTACATTTTGCTAGGATTTTAATTTAATAATTCTAGACCACCTTGCAGAGCATACGTTGACAGCAATATATACCCAAAATTACAACTTTTCCATCTCTTTAAAAGCAAAAGCACACGCAGCATATTCAAGTCAATGTTTGGAACAACTTCAAATTGTTGAACAAACAATAACTATGTGTTGCCCTTGCAGTTTTCTTAATTTGTTAAAATCCTAGCTGCTATGATCCTAAAAGCCCTACTTTTCAGTGTCCTCAGAAATCAGAATGGTTATATACAAATACGATCATGACCTCTGTTGCCCTCAAATCAATCCTAGAGTTGGACTCAATTAAGCAACGAACTTACAAATTGACGATCGCCATAAGTTTTTCTTAATGAAAAGCTATAAATAAATTAAAAAGAAAGAAGGGCTCAAAAGCTAAACATTGGCTGTTACTTTCACACAAAATGAGGTTAAAGTCATGAGGATTGGACAAATAAATCAGATCACAGAAGATCATTTAGAAATTTAACAGACTTTGGAAGCAATTGTAAACTTACTTGAGTGGCACAGGCAGTTAGCATAGGTGTGTGCACATCAATCAATTCCAGCAATGCCTTAAAAATATTTTTATCCTTCATTAGGTGCAGTTTATTAAAACACTCTGCAGCTTTGGATGAGTCAGGAAAGGCAGTTGACATCTTCACAAAGGATGCTAGAATTCTATTGTGAACTTCTTCAGAAACATTCTCCTGGAAAACAAGTAATAAAAATCCGAAAGTTACAAGAATAAAAAAATAAATAACTCAAGAAGAAAGTTGTCTGATATTACTTCTTTGTTACGACATTGCACATTAGCTAAGTTTATTGAAGGACAAAACTTGGTGATGTGTTTGCAGTGAAGTGTCCAAAACTTTATAGACAGCACTTGTCCGTCATCATATGGATGTCAATACTCAAGTTGCAGAAAGATCACTCCACGCTACTTCATACTAAATTTGTTCCTAAGGCATAACTAGTTTAGTTATACCCACTTGTACAAATGTGTATTGTGCACCAAAATTCAACAATCAACTCCATTCATCTTGATCTACATGTCTTAAAAGCTCCATAAAAAAAATTATGTATGTTGATCATATACTACACACGCATCATGTGGCCAAAACAATTAACGGTTTTCTAACAATGCAACAAATGAGACCTCTTGATGTATGGTTTAGAACATTCCAATGGATGATCCATTCTGTTCATCATTATATAATTATCTTAAAGCATCCATAAACCAAAAACTGTGATGTTTCGATGCTTCTAAACTAAAACATATTTTTAATGTCTCTTTAGATGTATTGTTGTAAAACTGTTAATTTTACAACCACTTGATATATAAGAAACTATAATCCAGTGTACCTAATCTTTTATTTATAATATCATCCAAAATATATAGATTAAAACTAACAGAGTTGATCAAGCAAATTGATTGCATAATACAATTTTTACGAGTATAAGCAAAAGTTATACCCTAGGAACAAATACGCCATATATGTATATGTGTGTGTGTGTGTGTGTGTGTGTGTGT
>BQKN01066326.1:430056-469776 GCA_022839385.1 Asparagus kiusianus | reverse complement strand
ATATCTTCTGTTTTGTCAGTGTCAATTTCCCTTTAGTTGCACGAGAACCACCAGCACTTGTCCTAGATGCTTTATTTTTAGTCACGGGCCAAAAGAAAAGGAAGGAACAATATCTGGACGAAGTATTTACTAAGATTTTTCAGTTACCATTTCTTTTTCTTTAAGATCCAGATACACCTGCATTTCTTTCTGCAACCTGAAATAATGAGCTTTTTTGGTCAGACGTAACCGAACAAAAAAAAAGTTATATAAAGTATTTTAAGGGGGAAAAGACAGCATACCTGTGCTTTTGAGATAGTATGGAGTTTAAAGCCCAAATATGGGTATGCGTGAAAAAAGAGAAGGAAGCAACCCAATGTATAGCCCTTTCCCTCACAGAAAGTGAAGCTGGGAAGAGATGCTCAGCAAGCACAACCTCCATATTATGGGGCCTGTAAAATTTCAATCACACCTTGAACTATGTGTCTACATCATATCATGTAATCAAAGAGGATAACAGACCTAAACTCCTTGCAATCTTTGTCAAAGCAGAGAATTAAAATCCTACAGGGAATTTGTTCATAGTGATCACTAATTAAGAGGAATCCCTTAGAATACTGGTCACAATAAACTCGATAAAGCTCCAGCAACTTTTGCAAGGTACACTTTCTGACAGAAACCTGCAAGGAAACACGCATCTCAGGAGGTGAAAATTAAAAGAGATAAAATAGGACAGAGTTACCATCCTCATCACACTATCCTAGTCTCTAAAATTAGCATATGGACCGCAAAACTAAGCCAAGATCAATCCATAGTAATCTTAACCAAATTCTTACAGCAATCAGGCAACCCAACATCTATTTTTTACAATGTTATTTCAAATTCCTAGCTTCAAAACTATGGTGATAAAGTTCTTGCCGCTAATCACCAAGATTAATCCAGCAAGTAGAAAAACCTGCCTTACAAATAATACAGATTAGGCAAGTATGCTTGGGAAATAAACCTCCATAATAGATAAGTTTACTAGAGAGAGCTAGCTGTATACCATTCCAAGCTCCAATGTTATCGAAAAGAAGTAATCCTAAGTATCACAAAAGCCGGTCATTCTTGACAAATACCTTCTTGTCACGAAGCCGTTCAATAGATTGAAGTACTAGTTCAGATGGAAAACATGACAGGTTAGATTTTGCCAGATCACAGACTGCTAGTACAGCATGCATCCTCACTTTATCATCAAAATCCAGTAGCCTCCCTCCAAGAGCAGCTGTCACCAGTTTTGAAACAGATGTCAGAGCAGTGTATCCTATCGTTCAAGGATATAAAATTAACAGTAAGGCATTGGATCTCACTAAGAATATCACGTATTTCATTCGCAGAGGAATTCGCCATATAGCAGGCTTTGGCACATTCTATTGCGGCTAGTCTAATTTCAGGGGATTTGTCTGAGAATCTATTCAAAAATTCCACAAAGACTATCCGATATTCCTGACCAACGCTGAGCTTAGATAGGGCAAAAAGCTTTCCTATAAGATGAACTGCCTCTAAGCGGATATCCACATGATCACTCTGTTAATAATGCACCTTGTATCAGAAACCGAAGCAAGAAGTATACAGGAACAAAAGATGGGAGAGGATCCCCAAAGGAGTTTAGTTAGTAAACAAGATGTTTCAAGTTCAACAGTTAAGAAGTGAGTAACATACTAGCAATTCTTGAGTCAAGTTCGGAATGACGGCCTTAAGAATCTGGGGAGCACATTGAAAGATTTTCAAAGTTATCATGTGGTAAGATTTCTTCAGTACATTTCCAGAAGCACCCTTATCCAATATACATGACGTTAAAAATTCACAAATTGTTTGCTCCAACCTTCCAACAGAGTTTTGAATGACAGAAACAGCAAGACGAAAGGAAGCTCCCTGCAAATATGCAACCAATATAAGTAATTCCTCAAGTAGACCTCAGCACAAAATATGAAGTGCGCAATGTTCCCTTTTGAAAAGGTCGCAGTAGTTAATCTAGTTGACCTATTTATTTTGTTCCAGTGAGGTCTAAGTCATGACAAGTTGACTGCTTTACAAGTATTATGAGAAGTTATTTAAGCCAACATAGAATATTGCAGTACTACAATTTATATCTTACAAGTACTGGTGCTTAATCTAATTTTGAAACACAAATTGAGATGCCCCAGCTAAATTAAGTACTTTTGTAAATTTCCAAAGATATCACTCTACATGGCATACCAACGAGAATTGTTAGAAGATAATTTGTAATTCTAGAAAACTCTAGGATATTTGTAAAAAAGTATGTAAAGTAGAAATATCTAGAATAATTTAGGAAGAAAATATATTAAGCATGGATGTATGAAGAATTATATAGAATTCTCTAGAAATTTGATGTATCATGAAAAATCTAAATATTCTAGAGAATTCCTTGTGAGGCTATAAATAGCCTTGAATGTAAGCTTTGTAAATAAGCTTTAAAGCAATTCATACAAAGTTTCTTCAAGTTCTTAGCCTCTTCTCATTTTCCCTCCTATTTCCTCTATTCTCAATCCATCCCACTTCCTCAACTCCAACAAATTTGGTATCAGAGCCATCTTTTTCCATCTCAAATCAATCTTGAAAGCATTTAGCCTTTCACTACCATTCTAAATGGCAGCCTCATCAGCAATTGCCCCTTCTCTTTTCAATTACTCTCAAAACTTAGTCCCTATTTTCGACGGCGAAAACTATGACTGCTGGAGCCTCCAAATGAAGACATTTTTCATCTCTCAAGAACTTTGGGAGCTTGTCGAAGAAGGCTATGAAGGTCCAGATGACTCAGCAATGTTAGCATCATGGACACCAGCAAAGCAAAAGGAGTATAAAGAAAACAAGAAAAATGATGCGAAGGCGCTTCTCTTTATCCAACAAGGGATAAGCAAAACAATCTTTCCCCGAATAATGTTCGCGTTAAAATCAAAGGATCCATAGGACATACTCAAACAAGAATTCAAGGGCTCCGATAAGGTAATCTCTATCAAACTACAATCTTTATGGAGAGACTTTGACAACATAAAGATGAAAGATAATGAATCCGTGAAAGAATTTTCTGATAGAGTTACCTCAATTATTAATCAAATTAGAAGCTATGGGGATAAAATAGAGGATAAGAAGATAGTTGAGAAGATACTAAGAAGCCTTCCCCCTACATGGGATCATATTGTTGCTACCATAGAAGAATCTAAAGACTTATCAAAATTAAGTTTTTATGAACTAATGGCTTCTTTGGAGTCACATGAGCTTAGAAAAAGCAGATTTTCAAGCCAAGAGGTGGAGCAAGCGTTTCAGTCAAAAATAATATTTTCAAGGAAAGGAGGAGATAGAACTAAAGAAAATAAAGAAAGAAGATTTTCTCAGAAAGATGGAAGAGGCAACTACCATGAAAGAAAGTTTGGGAAACAAGGTAAAATTAATGAGAGAGACAGATTTCTCAAAAGGTAAGTCTACCTCCTATTGTAAAATATGTAGTAAGTCTGGACATAACACATACAACTGTAAGTTTAAATGCACAAACTGTAGAAATGCTAATCACTCCCAAAAAGATTACTGGTATCAGAAAAATAATGAAGTCCACTATACAGAAGTAGAAACCGATCACCTACCTTATTTATGTTTTAATGCACAATCAGAAGAAAAGGATACTTGGTATTTGGATAGTGGATGCAACAATCATATGACAGGAAATAAGAGCATCTTCGTAGAGTTAAAGGATGAAACAAGCTCTAAAATAAAGTTTGGAGACGGAAAATTATAAAACATTGAAGGAAAGGGAGTGATAGCAGTCCAGACAAAGGGAGGTAAGACGAAATACATCTCAGATGTTCTTTATGTTCCGGGGCTAACTCAAAATTTACTTAGTGTGGGACAATTAATCGAAAAAGGATATGCAATCAATTTCTTTAAGAATGAATGTATGATAATAGATGACAAGAATAAACAGATAGTGGCTAGAATAAAAATGGCTCCTAACAAAGTTTTTTCCTTAAAAATGTTAATAGAGAATCTTGCACTCAAATCAGAAGAAAATAATGATTCTCTATTATGGTATCAAAGATATGACCACTTAAACTTCAAGAGTCTAAATTTGCTAAAAATGAAGAATATGATGATAGGACTCCCACACATAAATAAAGAAGAAAAAGTTTGTGAATGATGCATTTATGGAAAAATGCATCGCTTACCATTTACTAAAACATCTTGGAGAGCAAACGCCCCGTTAGAATTAGTGCATTCTGATGTTTGTGGCCCAACACAAACCCAATCATTAAATGGAAGAAGATATTTCTTATTATTTGTTGATGATTATAGCAGAATGATGTGGGTATATTTCTTAAAAGCAAAATCTGAAGTATTCTCAAAGTTTATTGAGTATAAGGCTCTTGTAGAAAAGCAAAGTGGTCACAAATTGAAAGTTCTGAGAACTGATCATGGAGGAGAGTTCACTTCCAATGAATTTTAAAATTTTCTGTAAAAAACATGGAATTAAAAAGGAGCTAACAACAAGGTACACTCCACAACAAATGGAGTAGCAGAAAGAAGAAATAGATCAATTGTGGAGATGGCGAGGAGCATGTTAAAAAGTAAAAATCTCCCAAACAAATTATGGGCTGAGGCAGTATATACAGCAGTCTACATCTTGAATAGATCACCAATAAAAGCTGTGCCAGACAAGACGCCACATGAAGCTTGGTATAGACGAAAGGCGAAAGTGGATTTCTTTAAGGTATTTGGTTGTATCGCCTATGCACATAAACCAACACAACTAAGGAAGGAAAAGTTTGATGAAAAAGGAGAAAAACTCATCTTTATTGGCTACAGTGAAGAATTCAAAACCTACAGATTATACAATCCTGATACTAACAAATTGGTGGTCTCCAGAGATGTTATCTTCGATGAAGCAGGAACATGGAACAGTGAACCGCATCAAACCTCAACACCAAGCATCATTGAAGAAGAAACGAGGGGAGCCACGTCATATCAAGATTCTCCTAGTCCAAGATCCTCAGATGCATCAACTTCAGACACAAATTCACCGCCTAAAAAGGTGCATTCACTTCAAGATATTTATGACTCCAGTGACGTAGCATTCTTCTCCTGTGAACCACAGAAATTTGAAGAAGCCGTTCAAGATGAAGGCTGAAAAAAGCAATGGATGAAGAAATCTACATGATCGAGAAGAACAAAACATGGGAGCTAGTGAATCTTCCAGAAGGAAAGGAGGTCATTGGCCTTAAGGGCTTGTTTGGATTGAGGGTAATGAGGGTGAAGGGAAGTTAGGGGAATCATTCACCTTGTTTGGGAACACTTAGGAGGTTAAGTTAATTCACCTCCATTCACCTCCATTCACCTTGGTTCACCTCCTAATAGTATAAAAATTGTTACCCCCCAAATTGGGGTGTAACCAAGGGGAAGAGAATTCACTTTCCTTCCCTTCCCTTCCCTTCACTCAGTTTCCCTTAACTTCCCCCCACCCCCTACAAATCCAAACAGGCCCTAAGTGGATATACAAAACCAAGTACAATGAAGATGGCTCCGTTCAGAAACTCAAGACTCGATTAGTCGCGAAGGGTTACTCTCAACAACCAAGAGTCGACTTCAATGAGACATTTGCCCCGGTTGCTCGTATGGAGACCATAAGAACGGTATTGGCTATAGCAGCACAGCTCAAGCTCAAAGCATTTCAGCTAGATGTCAAGTCAGCATTCCTAAATGGAGAACTCGAAGAGGAAGTCTATGTCAAGCAACCACAAGGCTACATAGTCAAGAAAGAAGAAAACAAAGTTTATCGGTTGTACAAAGCATTATACGGGTTGAAGCAAGCACCGCGGGCTTGGAATAGCAAAATTGATAGCTATTTTCACGAGAATGGATTTCAAAGGAGCCCGAGTGAACCATCTCTATATGTGAAGAAAAAAGGTGCAGACTTCCTTATCGTTTGCCTATATGTTGATGATTTAATTTATTGTGGTACTAACACCATGATGATTGAAGAATTAAAAAAAAGATGAAAGAAGATTTTGAGATGACAGATTTAGGATTGATGAGATGTTTTCTGGGACTACAAGTAAAACAAACTGAAGGAGAAATATTCATCAATCAAGAGAAATACTGCGAAGATCTTCTGAAGAGGTTCAACATGAAGAATTGCAATCCAGTAGCTACACCAGTATTGCTAAATGAAAAGCTATCAACGAACGATGGAACGTCAAAGGTGGATGCCTCAAGTTACAGAAGCCTAGTCGGATCGCTAATCTACCTCACAAACACTAGGCCAGGCATATTGTATCCTGTAAGCATTGTGTTCAGATTCATGAGCAATCCAAGCAAGCTACACTATGGAGCAGCGAAGCGGATTCTTCGATATCTTCAAGGAACAATGAGTATGGGAATCAAATACACAACAGAAGAAGACAAAGCATTATCTGGCTACACTGACAACGACTGGGCTGGATGCATTGATGATCGTAAAAACACTTCAGGATATGTCTTCACTCTGAGATCTAAGGTAATATCCTGGACCTCAAAGAAACAACAGATCATAGCTCTCTCATCTGCAGAAGCAGAGTATATTTTAGCTACAAATGCCGCATGCGAAGCAGTATGGCTTCGAAGGATTTTATCTGATTTACAACAAGACCAAGAGTCACCAACTACTCTCTATTGTGACTGTAGAATTGAAACCCTAATTTTATTGAAAAGATAACATGGGCTTATATAAGCCTTACAAAACACATCTTACAAATAAGCCCCTTAACTATACTAATATGTCAACACTCCTTCTCAAAATGGACGAAAGATATCCGCTAAGCTCATCTTGTCACATCCTTTAATCATATCTACTGAGCTAAGTTCCTTAGTCAGATAATCTGCTGTCTGGTCTTTAGTTGAAACATGACTTAACTCCAGTAGTTCACTGTCCAACTTCTCTTTGATGAAGAACCTATCGATCTCGATATGTTTGGTTCTATCATGCCGTACTGGGTTATTGGCGATACTGATGGCTGACTTGTTATCACACCACAGTTTCATCTTTGCTCCTTGATCCAGCTTCAGCTCCACCAACATACTCTTCAACCACAACAACTCCGTAACTCCTACGGTCATAGCTCTATACTCTGCTTCAGCTGTTGATCTCGCCATCACTGACTGCTTCTTGCTCTTCGACGAGACTAAGTTGCCTCCTATAAAGATAAAATATCCTAAGGTAGACCTCCTGTCATCAGCACAGCTAACCCAATCAGAGTCGCAGTAACCCTCAATGCTCACATGTCCATTCTTTCTGAATATCAGCCCTTTTCCGGGGGTACTCTTCAAATATCTCAGAATCTGGTACACAGCGTCCATATGTCCCTTCCTCGGATCATGCATGTAGCGGCTCACCACGCTCACTGCAAAAGAAATATCGGGACGTGTGTGACTCAGATAGATCAACCTGCCCACCAGCCTTTGGTATCTATCACGATCAACTGGTTCTCTAGCTTCAGCGTCTAGCTTGAACTTCTGATCGATCGGTGTAGTTATAGGTTTACACCCTAACATCCTTATCTCTTTGAGAAGATCCAGTACATACTTTCTTTGGGATAGGACAATCCCCTTTGCTCCTCGAGCTATTTCTATTCCAAGAAAGTATCGAAGCAAGCCAAGATCTTTCACCTCGAATTCCTTACCCAGTCTCACTTTGAGTTAGGCAATCTCCTTCTCATCATCCCCTGTAATAATCATATCATTCACATATACGGCAAGCATGGTGATGTGTCCTTCACTTCGTCGAAAAAACACGGTATGATCAGTGTTAATCTGCCGGTATCCCATACCTATCATAGCCCGCCTGAATCTGTCGAACCAAGCACGGGGAGATTGCTTCAGGCCATATAGAGACTTCTTCAATCTGCAGACCTTGCTTACTGTCTGATCTGTGTTGAATTCTGTCGGAATTTCCATGTATACCTCTTCCACCATATCTCCATGAAGAAATGCATTCTTCACATCTAATTGGTGTAACTTCCATCCACCATTTACTGCCAGAGAGATCAAGGTTCGAACAGTACTCATCTTCGCCACCGATGCAAAAGTCTCATCATAGTCGATGTCATATGTCTGACTATATCCTTTTGCCACCAGACGAGCTTTGTAACGCTCAACTTGTCCGTCTGGATTCTGCTTTACAGTGAAGACCCACTTACATCCAAATGCTCTCTTTTCTTTTGGTAGTTTTACTAACTCCTAAGTACGGTTCTTCTCAAGGACCCCTAGCTCTTCGTACATAGCAGCTTTTCATTTTGGGTCCTTCTTTGCAACTTGCCAGTTGTTAGGTATAGTAACAGGTGATGCAATGAATGCTCCATGTGCAGGATGGATGTTAGAATATGATACAAACTGAGAAAGATCACAATCATATCTATCTGGAGGATTTCTCGCATTACTGCGAATAGTCCTTCGTACAGACATTGGTGTGGGAGGAGTAATGAGAGGAATGATATCACCTTGAGAGAAATCTGGTGGTGGTTTAAGTGTCTTAGGAGTTGGGGCAGGCAAGGGACTTAGCACCAGTGGCACTGTAAGTACTGTTTCCGCAATTTGTTTTCCCTTCCTACTATAGGTAAGCAGCTCTCCCTGAGCCGTGGGCCTAACACCTCTTGTCTCATTCTCTTCTTCATTCTCCTGCTCCTCCTCAACCAATTCTCCTTCCCAAAGAATCGTTACAAAAATTGATTTTTCCACATTCACCGATCTCTCACCATTCTCCTCCTCTAGCCTCATACTTCCAGAATTAGGCGAGTTACCAACGGATGAAGATACCTTCCGGGTGTAATATGGCTCGAGTTCTCGAAAGTGCACATCCATGCTCACAAACAACCTTTTCTCCACCGGACTCCAGCAAACATATCCCTTCTGAGTAGCAGAATATCCCACAAAGATGCATTTCACCGTTCTAGGGGTAAGCTTTCCGACGCATGATCAATTGTTCTTCACAAAGCACACACAGCCAAACACCTTGAGTGAAAGAAAACCACCATTATCTCCCTTTAACATCTCACACGGAGACTTCCAATCCAGCACTCTTAAGGGCATTCTGTTGATTAGTGCTGCTGCGATCAACACTGTTTGCCCTCATAATATTTCTGGGACATTCATAGAGATCATCATACTTCGAGCAACCTCTAAAAGATGTCTGTTCTTCCTTTCCGCTACCTCATTCTGAGCTGGTGTGTATGGGCATGTAGTCTGGTGTTATATTCCCAGAACTGACAAGTATTCCCCAAACGCTTTGTTAGTATACTCTGTCCCATTATCAGATCTCAATACCTTCACCATAGCGCCGTATTGAGTCTGAGCATACCTATGAAAGTTTTGAAAGCAACCAAACACTTCACTCTTATTTTTCATCAAATATAACCAAGTAACGCGAGAGAAACAGTCAATAAAGATAACAAAATACTTATATCCATTCATAGAACTTGTGGAACAGGGCTCCCAAACATCTGAATGTATCAGGTCAAATACACGAGAACTCCTATGACCAGAACTTACATAAGAACTTCTAGTAAGCTTTCCAAACTCACATGCATCACATACAAGGTTCTGCTTATTTACTTTCTCAAATAGAGATGGATACAACCTACTTAAAACACTAAAGGATGAGGGTCCCAAACGCTGGTGATGAAGCATCAACACACTCTCAACACTCATCTCAGATCCTACTCCTGCTCTCTTTACCATTGACACCAACGCTGAATCCAGGCCTTCACGATCCAAATACCACAGTCCACTATGCCATGTGTCAGTCCCAAGCCTCTGTCCTGTCCCTTTCTCCTGGAAGATCACCTTGGGAATATCAAAAAAATAATGTATTTTAGTTGGAGGATGATAGCACTAATGGACAAAAGACTGACTGGAAAGAAAGGAGCATGCAAAACATTGGACAAAGTTACAGAACCTGTACAATCGATTGTACCCTTACCAACCACTGACTGAAATGTACCATCAGCTGTTTGAATACTATCAGACGATGCTAAGTGAGTATATGATGAGAACTCACTAGCATTACCTGTCACATGTCGAGATGCACAGGAGTCGACTATCCATTCTGTTGATCTGTCAGGAGACAGAGAAGCAAGAGCATGTATGTCATCAGTACCTTTGGTCGGATAAGCATAGGTAGTAGTGTTACCTCTGGCAAAAAACGAAGTGAATGCCTCCTCAGTCCTACTCCTGTCTCCATCCCCTGCTACTTTCTGCTTCCTCCTGAGTATCGTCAGGAGCGCATGATCCTCCTCAGTAAAGACCACCTCAACTTCCTCCTCTCTCTGCTACCATCAGATTCGCTCGGTTGCCTGCTCCTCTTCCACATCGTCGACCCCTACGGTCACGATCACGACCTCCAAACAGTCCACGTCCACCCGATTCTCCTTTGCGTGGCTTGGTGCAAGCATGCCTTAGATGACCCATTTCACCGTAGTTGTAGCACTGCCGAGTCTCTCCTCTGGATCCAGTATTGCTAGAGGTTGCCAGTGCTGACTTCACCACAGGAAGTCCATCTGTCCCCGCCTGCAGCCTAATGCGAGTCTCCTCCTGGATTTTTCATAGCCGAGATAGCCTCCTCAAGCGTGGGAATCTTCGGCTGAGCTAGCAGCAATACAATTCGCTGAGCGAACTTTGATGTCAATCCCTTGAGAAACATCATAATCCTCTCCTGTAGAAAGACCTCCCGCTCTTTACATCCCGGGTCCTTGCAGCTCGCCCGAGGTGAGAAGTGATCATAATCTAGCCACAGGCGTTCCAGCTTTGTGACATACTCCTGTACAATCCTCTATCCTTGGACTGTGGCTTAGATCTCTCCCTTAATCTGGAACACCCTCAGGTTATTCCCCATTCCATCATAGGTCCTCCTCAACTTCTCCCAGACGTCCTTCACCTTTTTAATGCCATCCACTGTGGCGGCGATCGACTGGACCAATGAGTTGAGGAGCCAGATGTACAACATATGAGTGGACTTTCACTCATCTCTTCCTCCCGAGTTCTCATCCGGTTTTGTCTTCTCTCCTGTCAAGTAACCCTCTAGGTTCCTCCCTGCAAGGGTGTATCTCACCTGTCGTGACCAGCTCAGGTAAGTATCCGGTCCATCAAGCTTCAGATCGATGGTCGGAAGCTCCAACTTCTTCGATGGTCTTGTCGCGCTCTCATCAGCTGACAACTTCATCAACTTCATCAAAATTGACACCTCCGTGGGGTTCAACTTCTTGATGATCTCCATCGATCAGGCTTCAGATCCGACATCTGTTCACCTTTTCTTCAAACCCTTGTTGTGCGCAGTGAAATTTTCGACGACACTTCTGCTGCACAACAAGAGTAAGATCTCAACAAAAATTCTTGTTTCTCAGAGGAAACAAGAATCGAAAGTGATATATCTCATCCCGTGAGATATATACTCTTCCTCTCATCAGTTCGAGGACTGAAATGTCGAGGGAATCCATGCCAAACTCTAGGTTTGACAGGGTGCACAGTCAGCAGGCGAGGGGTTCGAACAGGGGTAGCGAGGTGGCAACGGGTGTAACAGGGGCAGCGGGGTTGAGGGGTTCGGCCAGGTGGGGTAAGGGGAAGGGGGTAGTGTTCGACCAGGAGGGGTAAGGGAAGGGGGGATGTTCGGTGCGGGGGGGCTGCGGGGGTGCAGTAGGGCTGCGGTGGGGTGCATGAGGGTGTAGGGGGGTTGCGGAGGGTGCAGGGGGGCTACGGGGGGTGCAAGGGGGTTGCGGTGCAAGGGGGGCTAGGCTGCGGGGGGTGCAGGGGGGCTGGGCTGGGTTGCGGTACAAGTGCAGGGGGTGCAGGGGAGGGGGGCTGCGGGGGGGGTGATGGGGGCGGCGGCTAGGGTTAGGGTTAGGGTTGATGACGGTGATGGCTTGGCTCTGATACCATGTAGAATTAAAATCCTAATTTCATTGATAAGATAACATGGGCTTATATAAGCCCTACAAAACACATCTTACAAATAAGCCCATTAACTATACTAATATGTCAATAGTGACAACAAGCCTGCAATAGCCATGACAAAGAATCCAGTCTTCCATGCTAAAACCAAACATATTGAGATTCGTCATCATTTCATCAGGAAGCTTGTTGAAGATAAGGAGATCGAGCTAGAGTTCATCTCAACAAATGAACAGTTAGCAAACATCTTCACAAAAGCATTACCCTCCAAAAAGTTTATACTATTTAGAAATGAGTTGGGAATTACAAATTAAGAAGGGGTGTTAGAAGATAATTTGTAATTCTAGAAAACTCTAGGATATTTGTAAAAAAGTATGTAAAGTAGAAATATCTAGAATAATTTAGGAAGAAAATATATTAAGCATGGATGTATGAAGAATTATATAGAATTCTCTAGAATTTTGATGTATCATGAAAAATCTAAATATTCTAGAGAATTCCTTGTGAGGCTATAAATAGCCTTGAATGTAAGCTTTGTAAATAAGCTTTGAAGCAATTCATACAAAGTTTCTTCAAGTTCTTAGCTTCTTCTCATTTTCCCTCCTATTTCCTCTATTCTCAATCCATCCCGCTTCCTCAACCCCAACAAGAATAACTTAGTACCCCCCCCCCCCCCCACACACACACAGAGGATTTTCAATAAACTGTTGACAATTGGCCCACTTACAGCCTCAGATGGTGCTTTGTGTATGTGGTGGGTGGGGAACGGGGAATTTTTGGTCAAACTAGCTTTTAAGCTATCTTTTCCATATCTCCCTGTTTGTTAACATCCCAAATACCGTCTTAATGTTAGCCAATTCAGTTGAGGGGACGTATCAAATTCGGGAACAGTTTAAAGCATGGCATAATTTATGACATTAAGGACAACTGTATTAGAAGAAATATATTGAATTATGAATTTTTTTTAGTTTTTGTAGGATTGTGAATTGCCTAATCAAGAATGCTGATCATCAAACAAGTTTAGATTAACAAAATGGTATGCACACTAATTATAATGGAAGCAATAGTTTTCCTAATTACACAGAAAAAGGAAATGAAATGGAAGATTTCATCAAATACAGAATTTGGAAATCAGAGAAAGTCTAACTCCTTACATATTAAAAGAAGTCATTGTGGTTCTGAAAGAATGATATAGTGAAAGAATATTATAGTTGAGAGGGTGAGGCCTAATATTTCAGGCTCATGGTTTGTAAAGCAAATTATTGACATCTAAGCCATTTCCAGATACTGAATTTCATGCTGCATCAATCCAACTAGTTAAAAGAAAAAAGGTTAAATGCAAATGTCAAAAAATGTTGTACACGGTCAATTGTATTCCTTGATACCTACCTTTTCATCCTTTAAAAGGTTCTGAAGGATAACATTTAAAAGCCGACAAGAAACTTTAGCCTCAAGATCTTTATCCTCAAGAATAAGTGTCATAATGGACAGTATAGACTGAAACAAACTTTGCTGATGACTATGCCTGAAAATCAGAGATTTTGTCACTGTTAGAAGGAAATGTGTTGGAGTAAAAGCAAACTACATGTTTCCCAGTAAATAATAGAGATGCCAAATATTGAACGCAGGCATATATATCAAATTTCCAATTTCATCCTATATGTCAGTGCAATCCAATAAGAAATTACACGAGGCTGTTTTCAAAAACAAAAACAAAAAAAAAGAAAGAAAGAAAGAAGAACTGAATGTTTGCTAGTTCATCAAACATGTGCATGTATAGTAATTATACTAAACTAAACTATCTGATATGCCAGTAAGAATTAATAGCATCTAAACTCCAAACATCATGAAAATGACACTTATTTAATAAGTGAATAAACAAGTAGCAACCATTAAAGAAATAAATTCCAAAACGGCATTTAAAATCAAAAGCTAAAATAAGGAGTTTTAGATTCAATGGAAATAGATGGCCAAATTGATGAAATGTGCCCTTACTTCACAACATTGAAGAAGACTTCGAACATTTTCAGAACTAAATCCTCAGAACCAATGTACAACATTATAGTGCCACATCTGAGGGCAGCAACAGTCTCCAATATTTTTGACCTCCTTGTGAAAAATGGGCTGCTGATATCAGCCAGATCCTCAAATACACTGATAATAAGTCTAAAAACATCCTGCAAGTTAATGCATGAAGAGATCATGTTAGAGAAAGATATTTTTATATATGAATGATATCGCCAGGAAAAATACTTAATCTGCAGTTATTTTAAGAGTTATTTAAGGTAGAAATACGAAAGGATAGCATGTCAATAAAATAGATGCTATGCAATTCTTGAGTTAAGAATTGCAATAGAATGTTAAGAAACAGAGTGACTTTCTTCTCTCTCTTTTTATTTCTGTTATTTCCCTTTCTTTCTAAGTAAAATTGTGACAAACATTACGGACCATAATCAAGGAATATTCAATATTAAAACAATTTCATATGCATGTAGATATGTATAAGAAAGGGGGGGAAATAGTTGATGACAACAGGTAATTGGAGTGGACATTACCTTAAATAGTTCATCACTAAAACCTGGCTCAGGTGCCAAGACACGGAGAGCTTCAGTGCAACATACAGCAACCAGTAATCTAACGTCTTTATCTTTATACTGGAGCAAGTTATTTTTAACTAGAGAATGCATTAACGGCTTAATCACGTCTTCTAGTGATGAGGACTGGCCCAACTCGGATAAAGCAGTTTCTGCTTGCTGTTGGCAGCAAGAAGAGAAATATGTTAGCCAAAAATTAATACTAAAGTTACTTCAAAAATTAAAGACTCAAAAAGCCAAAATCGGAAACAAGTACATCAGATAACACCAAAATGCTTACTTTATATGAAATAACATAGAAATAACCTACACCGATACTCAACAAATTGTCAACTAACAGGTTTCTAGCTATTCAAACATAATTATGAGTCATTTTCTAACCAAACAAAAAAATGTCAGTATGGAAGTGATTTATAAAGTACAATGCAAACAAGACTAAAAGTTGTGTGATGCGCATACATCTATTCCCAAGGAATGTCATGGTTATTTCAAACCGATCGCAAGTTTACAAGGACAAATGGATGGTCCGGATGATATATCTAAAATAAAGTATTAATGTTAAAGCAACATTATCTATGAAACTATTAAATTAAATGTGCAAGATAACTGTCTAGTTAAACTAAAAACATGGTGAAAATAGAAGAAAAGAGAAATATCTTTTCACTCCCATGATTTAAGACTTAAAATATGACAGCCTGTAAATCGGAAGGAATAAATCACACGATCTCTGAACAAAAACACTTGAATGCATCAACAAATGCTCTAGACTAAGATTTGGTGATAAAACACTACTCCCGTAATAATTGCAAGCTAAATCATCCAATCAACTTGACAAATTCAAACCCATAACCTCGAAATTCTCCAACCTCAATGAATCGTACGAAGCCCAGAAATCTACATGTAACCCTGACTTAAAGTATGAAAGCAGTAATGACACAGAAGCACAAAACGCTCACTAAACGAATTTATCCACATTTTGTTCATTACAACCCTCATTTCAAGAAAATGGAAGTAAGAGCACAACGAACATTAGGGTTTTGGGAATCGATGCGCACCCTGAGTAATTTGACTAAAGTGTCCTTGTTTAGGCGAGGTTGGGCGAGTCTCTTCCCAACGTCCGATATCACGACCTCCTGGGGAACCGCCATGGCTAAAGTGTGATATTCTGGAAACCCTAGATTCGAGAATGGGTGAAAATTTTCTAGGGTTTCGGAGTTTTCTACGATGCAAAACCCTAATGGGAGCTTCTTTCAGGTTAGGGGTGACTGAGGCAAGAATGTTTTGTTAGCGTGAAATTCTTACAGGATTAGGGTCTTGATGCCACGTAGGCGTATCATTTGTTTCTTAAACGGTTCCACAGGAACAGTGGACGCCGTTTGGAGGTAATTATCCCGCGCTTTTGGCCGAGGAAAAAAGGGCGTGGCCAGTCCATCGGATGGTCAACACGCCGCTAGCCCGTACGGTATAATATCGGGAGAGGCTTAATTGCAACTAAATACCCTATAGTTTCTCTAATTTGCACTTATATACCCTTATTTATTTTTGGCAGCACTTACATAGAGTGGCAGATCCAGAAAAAATTGCTTGGGGTGGACCATAACTGACTATTTACTTAAAAATCAAGATATAATAATACTATAAAACTACAGTACTCAATAGAAATGTAGAATGAAAGTTAGCCTTTGTCTCTTTTGGGTTTGGTATCACAAAAATTAGATCCGTAGATAAAATAGAGAATTTCGAGCAATAGGTTTTTGCATTTTCAGTATTGTTTGGGGTTTTGGTGTCTAATGTTGGCCCGTTTAACCTGAAATTTAAACATGCTATTAAGTTCAAATGGATTAAATGCAAATGGTCAATTCTTTAATGGGCTAGGGTGCGAATTTTCTAAATTTAGTAGGGGACGGATTATAATTTTAGAAGGGGCGCAAGTAAAACTTCTCAAATGCTTGGGATATAGCACAATATAGATCTGCTCATGCTTATATACCCTAAAATTTTTAAAACCTTCATTTATATATTTTCACCTCTTTTTAGCAGAACTTACATATCCTAAAAATTTTGAACTTTACACTTAAATGCCCTAAAGTTTTAAAAGATGCATTTAACTATGCTCTAAGTTTTTAAAACTTACGCTTAAATACCTTCAAGTTTGTATAAATGAGGATACTCGAGTGCAAATTTAAAAACTTTAGGATATTTAAGTGCATGTTTTAAACTTTAGTGTATATAAATGCTACCAAAACAAAGGTAAATAAGTACGACTTTTTAAAACTTTAAGGCGTTTAAGTGCTACCGAAAACAAATGAAGGTACATAAGTGCAATGTAAGGGAAACTATAGGCCGGTTTAAGTGCAATTACTCCTTTGGAAAAAGAAGTTATTAAAGTGAAGTTACTGGTTACTCCTACACCTAATTCTCGCGAAATGCATACGAGAGAAATATACAGGATATATAAGTTCAAGAGTTGACATTTTTTCTAAAATCACTATACTTTTATAAGAAATGCACAATTCAAATCATAAATCTTTTAATGGATGAACTAAACTTTCTAGCCAGTTTAAATTTCTAGCTGAAACTTGACACACATGCATAAGAGAAACAAAAAAGAGAGCTACTTAGAGGCAAAAATATAAAAGGCTATTAAATATCTAAATTTTAAGAAAATGGTCTCTGGACTAGATCCAAATCCGTATATGATCTTCTCAACGCGAGAAAAGCTCGAAGTTGTTAGCATCAATCAGCAGAAAAAACTCTTGAGCTAATAAAAATGATAATGAAGTCTGAAATGAAAATTGTAAACTCCTATTGTAATTTAAAAAATCAGAAATATAGAATTCTTAGCAGGTAACATCAGCCTGTTACTCGTCAAAACATAACATGAGTCAACACTCAAGAGTTCCCTTGAAAACCTCCTTCAGACCAGATAACTCGCCGTTAAATAGGGCTATGGATTATATACAAGAAGGAGATGCTGATAATAAACACACTCATAAACCTATTCAACCCAATTAATATCCAAATCCTTCAGTTTCATGAGCCATTTCTGTGTATCCTGAGAAACATAAGGCTTATTCGACATCTTTTCCTGAGAATTATGCTCATCAGAAACCTGCACATCGCGTTGTTTCTCTCTCTCTGGGACAGGCTTTCTTCTGGGATGTCTTAGCTCTAGGGACAGAAGACGAGAAACTTCTTGTAGACCACCCCATTTTTCTAGTGCTCTGGCAATATCATACCTCCCTATCGATCAACCATACAAAACAAGGAACAGATGTTAGGTATGTGTCAAATTAAATGCTAATAAAATTGTTGACATCGAGATACCACTGCATATTACAATATGGCAATAGCAGAGAATCTGTCCTCTCTTCAGGAAGCATTTAATAATGTGTGAGCATAGTAGCATCTTTTTTAAAAGAGAGCGTTGGCATTTCATGTGTGAGTATATTCCATGCTGGAAAGATTATATTTAAAAAAAGGACTGTAAATTAAAAGGATGGAGGGACAATGCCTAACAACTTAAGTTTTTAGGTTGATTTGGTTTCCAACCTATATTAAAAGTTCATTTAACTCCCAGAAGTGTTCCTTCGAAATTAGAGACAATATCTAACAGCTTAAGCGGCGTTCACAGTCAAATTTAATCAATAGAGTATAAGGTGAAGAGAAATGTAAAGAATCTCCACAAATCTAGAGCAAGTTAATTCCTTAATCTTGCCAAAAGAAATACCAAATTTCTGTAATAAATCACAAATAAAAGGGAAAATGAGGTAATCTCTTCACCTGCACGCTCAAAAGATTTTCTACTGGGCATGTACGCAGGATCCATTCCCCAGCTTCTCTGGAACCTACTTATCTGCGTGGTGAAAGAGCAAATCAAGAACAAATTGAATCTGCAATCTTAGGGACAGCAACCACCAAATTCTGTATATACAAAGAACCAAGAAAAAAACAAAGTAACATCCTTTGTATTCCATATGGTAAAGCAAGTAGTCCTTTGATACACAAACAAACTGGAGGTGAAGTGCAGCCTTATGTATTTCAAGTTACCTCTTCTTGCAAGTTCTCAAGATTATCCCAGTATCCCCTTGGCTTTCGATGTTTGTAAGCAAGTGATAGATTCATTGAGTTGGCTACCTTTCTAAATCCACCCATGCGAGTAATTGCCTTTTCGATATCCACTCTACCATGCAAGCGAAGTTGCTTTCTCATGGGCATAAACCCTTCTTGACCATACTCTGAGATATATGCTTGGAGTTCAGCTTTCAGAACCTCAAAATCTCTCTGCAAGCCGGGAACTTTTGGTCTGTGCTTTGATGTAGTTGAAGGCGGAGAACTGGAAACGTCTTCTACTGGCCTGATAACTGATATGTGAGCATTGTTATCAGCGAAAGGAATTGGCTCGTCTGGGATAATTAATGAATCTCTCATGGAAGCTTCTCTTTTTTCAACAAAATCGCGTATAGCACACAAGTTTGATGGTAGATCTTCGTAGATGACCTGAAATATAGGGAACTGGCAATTTGTGGAATCCCAAAAAGTGAGGGGCAGAAAGCAGATTAATTTTAAAAGACAATAAATTAACAAAATTATATTGGTGCAAAGCTCACGTCAATAGGTATAAAGTCCAGTAAGAAATTAGAAGTTAAAATCAGCTTAAATTATACCGGCGAGGAGATGCCAAAGATACACGGCCAGTTGTATGAGTAATATGGTTAACAACATAAATGCTAAGTGCGTTTTCAGCAGTTAAACCTATAACACGTAAGTGGTCAAGCCATGCATGAACTGAAAAGACGGTAGACATAGTAACTGAGACAAAATGACTAAATTTCAATGGAAAATTTTAAAAATGCACCACAGAGTACACTGCCATCAACAATACTTGAAATTTTAGAAGTTCAAACAGCTAATACGGGGATACCTCTTCAACAATAGCCTCTGATAGGAAGGTATCTTTGTGCATTTTAGTCTCCACTATATACTTCAATAGTGTGTGGTGATTTCCAAGTTGTTCTAGAAGCCATTTTCCTTGAAAAGAGTCAAAGTCTCCTTCAACTTGTTCAAATCGAATCTCCTCTTCAAAATTTTCATACAAATCCAAGATAACACGAGCATGAAGCACCATATACAGTAGACCTTTGCAACCCTCCTGCCGAGAAACATCCAGTGAATTCCTTTCCTAGACCTGAAAAACTAATTATTGTTGATTTTGTTGATAGTATCCACATGCTGAATACTATTAGTGGGAGCCTATTTATTCATATAACTATTATACATTAAAAATACAGAAAAATGAAGAAAATACTGTTGAATCAAACTGTTACTTGGACTTATCAACTTACAAACGAAAATTGGTTATTTTTGCAGCCTGCACTTTTCTAAGACAGCATCATCTATGAGTGTCCAGGAGGACAAAATAAATTTAGAAATCTAGAGAAGGCTTATCGTCTTTGAAAGAAAGAGTAAGACCAGTTGTACATAGTGATCTTCTTTTGGCCATGGGCAAGTTTATAGCCTTATAGGACACTATATGTACTACATAGTACGTACATGCTTATTTCTATGTAACTGACCTAACACTGAATGAAATAAGAAACTTGTATCTCCAAGGAAACATGATAAGTAAGATTTAAGGAAAATAAATTTGGCAACAATCATCATGAGGACCTTGCAGTGATTACAGTGATAAATTTGGCAACAATCATCATGAGGACCTTGCAGTGATTATGGTGACTAAATGATCCTAAAGAGAAAGTCTAGGGGCAGTCGCTCAAAGCGACTGCTCCGTCTCACTCGCCCTCTAATAGGCTACATCAGCACAATATTTAATTGGTTAAAGGTAATCCATGTCTCTATTTTAGTAACTATAATTATTATTAATTTATTTTTATTGTTAAACTTAAAATGAGAGGAAAGATAAAATCAAGGGTAAATTTCAAAAAAAAACTCTTGAACTTTCAGCGTGCTGCACTAAACCCCCTTTATCTTTTTTAGATCACTAAACTCCTCTGAATTTAGGCGTTATTGCACATAACCCTCCTAAATTTTTTTCCTCTAAATTTTACCTAAATTTTTTTTATTTGTTCCCCAAAATTAGAACCATCATCTCTAACATGTCATATGAAAAATATGAGACCATAAAAAGATTAAAATAACCTCTCGGTCTAAAAGAAATTATCCTTCATTTTAATAAAAGTGTATTTCTTTTTGGACACACAAAGAATTTTCACTTTTTGTGAGAGAAAAAGGAAATAGCATTAGAGATAGTGGTGCTAATTTGGAGATTAAATAAAAACATTTAGATGAGATTCAGTGGAATAAAAAGTTATGGGGTTATGTGCAATAACCACAAAAATTCAGGGGGGTCTAGTGAAATAAAAAAGAATTTAGAAGGGTTTAGTGCAACACCCACAAAGTTCAGGTGGATTTAGTAGAATAAAAAATTTGAGGAGTTTAGCACAATAACCTCGAAGTTCAAGGGTAGTTTTTGAAATTATCCTTAAAATCAAATAGATTGCAATTTTTACATTCTTTAATAACAACAGCAAAAGCAAAGCCTCTATCCTAAGTATATTGCAATTTTCACATTCTTTAAGCATATCGTTTTTTAATTTCAAATCAAATAGATTGCAATTTTCACATTCTTTAAGCATATCCTTTTTTTAATTTCAAACCTACTTTAAAAGTTCTATTTGTTAGGATACACCCCAATAAGAACGGCTCTAACGGAGACAGAATACACAAAATAAAGGCACAAGATCAACCAGAGTACTCACAGATATATGTGGTTCACTCCTTCGGAGCTACTCCATGGTGCAACGACGACGCCAAATTCTTTTATATCCCAAAAGAATAGATCAAAGAGAACACCCTCTCTTGATCAGATACACTCCAAGAACTCTCACAATCTCTCTCTGTATTTTCTCTCTTACTCTTCTATGAGAGGAGTTGTTTCTGGGATGAGATTTCCTTAAGAGTTTAGGGCCTTATTTATAGTGTTTGAGAAATACTATGCACAAATAAAATATTATTAGTGGGACCCGCCACTAATAATAAATAATTGTAGGACCCGCTACCTTTTCCCATTTTTCAAACAAAGTTGGCCACCAAATTTGATTTGTCAAAATAGGTGGGCTGTGCTTTCGGCTAACAATCTCCCACTTGAAGATTTGATTGAATAACAATCATATCTTCACACCACTCTTGGTTGCATCATCCGGATGTCTTGTATCTTTGGCGTCTTGCACGGTCCTCAACATTCTCAACGGAGGCCATATGAGGCTGTACACATCCTCACCTTCTCGAGCGGAACTGGCTTGGTCAGCATATCGGCTGGATTGTACCTCATATCAATCTTTACAAGCTTGAACTCATTCCTGCTTTGCCATCTTCGTATGGCATGGTGCTTTACGTCAACATGTTTGGTCCGAGCATGGAATGCGTCGTTCTCTGATAAGTGAATGGCACTCTGACTGTCGCAGTGGATGAAGTATTTCTCAAAGCTTACTCCAAGTTCTAGAAGAAAAGCCTTCAACCATAGCAACTCCTTTGCTGCCTCTGCTACAGACACGTACTCGGCTTCGGTTGTCGATAAAGCCACAGTATCCTGTAACTTGGATCTCCAACTTATCGCTCCACCATCCAAGATGAAGATGTAGCTGCTCGTACTCCTTCTCGAGTCTATGTCCTTGGCATAGTCTGCATCACAAAAGCCCTCTAGCTGTAAATCTGCCCCACCATACTCAAAACAACGGTCGGACGAGCTTCTCAAGTAGCGTAGAAGCCACTTGACCGCACCCCAATGTTGTTTCCCTGGATTGCTCATGAAGCGGCTCACAACTCCCACTCCTTGTGAAATATCTGGCCTCGTACACACCATCGCATACATCAAACTCCTGACGGCAGATGCGTATGGTATGTTGGTCATGAACTCATGCTCTTCAGCAGTCTCTGGTGCTTGGGTTTTCGATAGCTTGAAATGGCTTGCAAACGGCGAGCCCACTGGTTTAGCTTTTCCATGCTGAACTTTTCAAAAATCTTCTCAATGTAGGCCTTCTGAGACAACTTCAGCCTCCGTGCTGATCTGTCTCTGATGATCCTCATTCTCAGAATCTGGTTTGCTGGACCCAGATCCTTCATCTCGAAACACTCGGAGAGACGCCCCTTGAGTTCCTCAATGCGGGCCAAGTCAGGCCCTGCAATCAACACGTCATCAACATAAATCAAGAGTATCACATAGGATTCACCGTATCTCTTGATGAAGCAGCAATGGTCCGTGTCACATTTGAGAAAACCGTTCTCCTCCATAAAGTTCTCGAACTTCATGTACCACTGTCGCGGAGCTTGCTTCAGACCATACAAACTCTTGCGCAGGCGACACACGAGGCCATCTCTGCCTCGTTCATCAAAGCCCACTGGTTGATGCATATAGATCTCTTCCTCCAAATCTCCGTGAAGGAATGCCGTCTTCACATCCATCTGTTCTAGATGGAGATCTCGAACTGCCACAATGCTCAGCACAGTTCGGATCGTGGTCAACTTGATGACGGGAGTAAAAACGTCAGAATAGTCTATCCCTGCTTTCTGCTCATAGCCCTTCACTACAAGCCTCGCCTTGTAGTGTCTCCGTCCATCGGCTTCATCCTTGACCCGATAAATCCACCGATTGTGAAGAGCCTTTCTCCCTCTTGGAAGCTTTACGAGCTCCCAAGTCTCATTCTTCATCAAGGACTTCATATCTTCCTCCATGACAGACTCCCACTCGCCCCGAGCTTTGCCGGTCCGCTGTACCTCCTCATAGCTCTCTGGCTCACCATTGTCAGTCAGGAGAAGGTAATTCATGGTGGAAAGGTACCTCTCTGAAACCCTTGGATTTCTTGGAGCTTTGCGAATTACGATCGGCAGCTCTGCTGGATCCTGCTGCTGTGCATCCCGCACGTTCTCTTGGTCTCCGTCTTCTATGCTGATGGTATCTCACCGCCGTCCTCACTGTCAGCAATATCTGGGAAAAGAGGGGGAGATAGCTGACTCCCACTCACCTCTTTGGTCTTGTACACCGCATTCTCATGGAACACGACGTCACGACTACGCACCACCTTGTGCGCATCGTGATCCCAGAAATGGTACCCATACTCATCTCCTTCATAGCCGATGAAAGAGAACTTCTTTGACTTTGGATCAAGCTTTGACCGGTTTGCATGATTGGTCATGACATAAGCGTCACAACCAAACTCGTAAGTGCTCTAGCTTCAGCTTCTTTCCGGTCCAAGCCTCTTCAGGTATCCCATAACTGAGAGCCGCGGATGGCCCACGGTTGATCAAGTATGCAGCAGTATTGACAGCTTCGGTCCAAAAACTCTTGGGTAATCTGGAGTGGATCTTCATGCTTCTGGCGCGCTCCAAGATAGTATGATTCATGCGCTCCGCCACTCCGTTGTGCTGAGGTGTGTCTGGGACGGTCTTCAGTCTCCGAATCCTACGAGACGAGCAGAAGTTCTCAAACTCCTGGCTGCAATACTCGCCTCCATTATCAGATTTTAGACACTTCAGCTTATTGCACGTTTCGTTCTCCACACAGGCAAGCCACTTCTTGAAGATGATGAAAACATCTGACTTGTGCTTCAAGAAGAACACCCATAGTTTTCTCGTAGCATTATCAATAAAAGTGACAAAGTAAAGAGAGTTACCAACATATGGGACTTACGTAGGTCCCCACACGTCGGTGTGCACCAACTCTAATTTCTGCAGTTTTGGAGTCGGTCTGATCTTGTTGAAGCTCACCTCCTTTTGTTTGCCTAGGATGCAGTCCTCACAGAAAGTCAGATCGATCTTGTTCAGACCCGGAAACCTCTCCCCCGCGGCCATAATCTGCATCCTCTTCTCGCTCATGTGGCCAAGTCGTCGATGCCAAGTCATGCAGTCGACGGATGATGATGATGATGCTTGTCCTGCAGTAAGCAAGTGGTCGATCTTCCTGTTGGTGATGTAGAGAAAGACCCATCGCGTTTGCCGTGTGCCACCACCAGGGCACCCTTGGGCACCTTCCAGCTTCTTTGCTCGAAGGATACTCTGTAACCGGAGTCAGTCAGTTGCCCGACTGATATAAGATTTCGCCTGAGATCCGGTACATGCCGAACATCATTCAGCGTCAAGGTAGTCCCGCCCTCCATATTGAGGGTACAATTTTCCTTCCCGAAAACCTTGCAAGGTTGATCATCGTCAAGATAGACTGTCCCCAAGTCCTTCTTCACGAACGATGAAAGCATCTTTTGTTGTGAGGTTGCATGGAAAGATGCGCCAGAATCAATGAACCACGCATCACTTTTGTCTTCTAAGATAGGAGAAGCGCATCCGAATCCGTCTCGTGCATGAGATTGGCTGCACCGTCAGCCCGATTATCCCCTGCTGATGCTGGAACAGAAACTCTGCAGTCTCGTGCAAAGTGACCATTCTTTCCGCATCTGAAGCACTTCCCTTCATCGTAACCATTCGGGTTCGGTCTTTTAGACTTCTCTCTGGATTTTGATTGGCCTCGTCGTCCCCTACCCTTCTTCTGCGCACGCTCCCGTGCCTCGACATGCAAAGCACTCCCACTGCTAGAGGCCTTAGCTCCTGAGACTTTGCGGTGAGATTCTTCATCCAGAATTGTCCCAATCACCATGTCAAGCTTCATCTTGTCATTGTCATTGGCGTTGCTCACCACCATCACCATATTCTCCCATGAATCTGATAGACAAGAAAGTAGCAGAAGAGCTTAGATCTCATTGTCGAACTTGAGATCTACTGCAGCAAGCTGTTGCACCACAGCCTGAAATTCGTTCAAGAAGTCCGCCACGCGAGCTCCTTGCTGCATCTTTAGATTGAACAGCTTCTTCATCAGGTACACCTTATTTGAAGCAGACGGCTTCTCATACAGCGCCTCCAAGGCCTCCATCAACTCCTTAGTGGTGGTCGCATGCGAGACTTTGTAAGTCACATGCTGGTGAAGGTTGAGTCTGATGGTGGCAAGTGCTTTACGATCGAGCACCTTCCACTTATCGTCGTCCATTTTCTCAGGTTTTTCGCCTCTCCTTGGAGGGGTAGGAAGAGATCCTTCTGGTACAAATAGTCTTCTATTTGCATCCTCCAATACCTGAAATTTTGACCGTCGAACTTCTCAATTCGAAGCCTGTTGTCTTCAACTGTAGATGCCATGACGAAAGATTACGTCCTTCCTGTATTCATGAATAGTACCGTATTCGTGAATAGTGAATAGTACCATACACGTGAATAGTGTCCAATGCCTTAAAAGAGTAAATATTAATCTAACTTATTTTCTGATGTAGAGGATCCACTTTTAGTGGCAGCCACAGAGCATACGATAAGCAGATATATATACTCTAAGTCAGACTCTGATACCAGTTGTTAGGATACACCCCAATAAGAACACCTCTAACGGAGACAGAATATACAAAATAAAGACACAAGATCAACCAGAGTACTCACAGATATACGTGGTTCACTCATTCGGAGCTACTTCACGGTGCAACGACGAAGCCAAATTCTTTTATATCCCAAAAGAATTGATCAAAGTGAACACCCTCTCTTGATCAGATACACTCCAAGAACTCTCACAATCTCTCTCTGTATTTTCTCTCTTACTCTTCTATGAGAGGAGTTGTTTCTGGGATGAGATTTCCTTAAGAGTTTAGGGTCCTATTTATAGTGTTTGAGAAACACTATGCACAAATAAAATATTATTAGTGGGACCCGTCACTAATAATAAATAATTGTGGGACCCGCTACCTTTTCCCATTTTTCAAACAAAGTTGGCCACCAAATTTGATGTGTCAAAATAGGTGGGTTGTGCTTTCGACTAACACTATTATGCTACATAATTTGTATAAAGTGATTATTATCTAATAAAAATTTGATCCACTTATCTACTTTCAAGGATTAAGTGAACAAAAAAAATTTATATTTGCAAATATTAAATCTCCAAAACACTTAGCTCATGTAGATTTGCAAATTTAGAAATTCCAATGTAAAATTATCAATGTTACCTATTGGTATCAATTCTGATGGTGCAAGTATGCGGTGAGTGAGTATGGGCCTAAGGGTGACTGGGTGAGTGATTATAATCTAATAAAAAAATTTAGGGGGTTATGCGCAATAACCCCTAAAGTTCAAGGGAGTTTAATGATCCAGAAAAGTTCAAGGGAGTTTAGTACAACACCTGAAAGTTCAGTGTGTTTTCTGACATTAGCCCTTCATTATATCTTTCCTCTCACTTAAGTTTAGCAAAGAGAATAAATTAAAACAATGATTATAGTTACTAAAATAGGGCATAGATTACCTTAACAGATTGAACATTGTGCTGACATGGCCCTATTAGAAGGCGAGTAAGGTGGGGCAGTCGCTTTGAGCGACTGCCCCTAGACTTTCCTGATCCTAAAAAAGGGCACCAAATAGGGTAATTTACTTCCCTAAGAAAAAATATAGTTAGTTGAGACTAATTTCTGCTGCTAAAGAAGAAAGTGAGCGCATCATGTGAAAATCATTAGTTGCATCATATTTCCACCTTTAGGTTTTCTACAAATTTTACCTGAAGAATGCGAACCTTGTTATTATCCCGCAATAGAATCTTACTGATTGCTAGATTTGGAACAATCCTGCAAAAGAAAAGGTCATAAGAACTTTTATTAAGTCTATAGTTATAGAGGAAAAAGATGATCATGAATCCAAAACCTGCCCTGTTGTCCATATGAGTACAGAATACCTATCTACTATAATATGTACATTCTCCACAAAAAAAAGAACTGGACTTTGTTGCTAACCATTGATAGCGTAGTTACTATATGAATGAAAAATTCAGTTATGATAATTCCACGTAAGGGGAAAAAAGAAAAATTCAGCTTTCATATTTTGGAAGAATTTTTTTTTACTTGGTCTACACTGTAAAAGCAATCTCTATCTTCCAACTAAACATATAAACAAAAAGATGAAAGAGAAACAAATCATGTAAGCCATGATTGCAAGTTATAAAAAAATAAAAGAGAAAATTAAACAATTCATAAAACTGTTGTAGCAAAGAGGAAGATAAAAGTACATACTCTGGCAATTCTTCATAGGAAGTCAATACGCTCCACACTGCCTGCACAGGAGCTTTAACAGTGATGCTAGCAATTACACATCGGTGAGTCCCTCCATTTTCCTTCATCCAAAGCATTTTATCACAGAACCAAAGACATGAAGTGTCTTTCTCACTTAAGTAGAATGCTAGTGATCACAAGTCTAAGATAAAAGAATTACCAATAGGCCATCAAATCTACGAAGATGAACTTCATCTACCATGCATGGCCTATCAAGGCTACAGACCTTTCCAAATACACCCCAATTGCTGTTGTACTCAATATTAGATGAGACAGGAACAGTACTAACACCAAGGCCAGCAAACTTTTCCTTGGAATTATTGAAGGACTGGATATCAGATGTAGACGCGACATTGGACAAGATGGCTCCTGCACCATTACCAGCCACAGGTATCTTTTCACTTTCTCTTAGGCTTCTTTCAGCTCTACAAGCCAAGGCTCGCAAGTTCACAGGAAGATCAGAGGTGATAATTCTTTCAATAAAAATGGCTGGAAAATTAAATCTCGGTATCACACTGACATCATATGCCAAATATGATGTTGACGACCTGTGAGAAAATAAGTACCAAAAGAAAAAATTTCAACCACATGTTTGATATGCCTTAACAATTTATCCAAAAAAGAAAGTTCCTTATGATATATGAAAATGAAATTATAGCTGAAACATTCTGATCGCATCCAATTATGTCAAAAAGATTTATGATCTTTTCTTAAGACTTCCTTAAGATAAATCATTAAATGCAAGGTAAATTGATCCATAATTCTGTACTATACTCCTTATAGACTACAGCTCCAAATACGTTGCCCCTCCATCATTCGACTTTCCCAAGTGTAACATCAAGTAAAGAGGACACTATTTAACATTAAAAAATTCAACATGCCCAAATATATCCAGGAAACAGCAGAGGTTCAAAGAATTCAAAATGATACAAAATCAATTATCTACTTTTTCTTTACTCTTACTATCTTCAATATATAAAAAAAATGAGATTCTCAGGGTTTCTTCCTCAATGACAAACCAAAGAAAGCAAGCACATGCTTTGAGCTACCTGCAAGGCAACTTAAGGCACTACAGCCCTATAGGTAAGATGAATTAAATTGTAATTACAGTGTAAAAGCCCATAGTTTGAGGCTCAAGCTTAAGGATCAAGTATGGTCCATCAAATGTTGGGAAGTTGTTAACAGAAACTTGACGATAACTGACTGTGAATAGGAGGTAACACTTGGTGAAGGCAAAATTAGGAAAAAAAGTGTTGGGACAAACCCGGGGCCCAATAGAGCAGGATCGCAGCAATAGTAGAGCAAAAGTAGAGATAAAAAGTTGGACACACAGATTTACGTGGTTCGGCACTTGATTGCCTATGTCCACGGGCAAGGATAGAAGAATTCACTATGATGAGAAAACTCTGGAGTTACAAACTCTCTCTCTTTACAAGGATAAACTCTCTCTATTTTTTTCTCTCTCACTCTTCTATATAAGAAGTTATTTCTGGGATGAGTTTTTCCTTAAGGATTTGGAGCCTATTTATAGGATTTTGAAAAATACCAAGATTGTCAGCAGCCTCAGCAGCCCATATGCTAAATTATCCAACCACCAAGTTTGAAAATGGAAAATAAAAAAAATTGTGGGGCCCACTGTTACAATAAAATATTAATATTTTACTGTAGCAGTGGGGCCCACCATTTTGTTTTATTTTCCATTTTTAAACTTGGTGGCTGGATAATTTAGCATGTGGGCGGCTGAGGCTACTGACAATCTCCCACTTGAAGATTTGATTGAGTATCAATCATATCTTCACACCATTCTTTCTATCTTGCCTTCTTCATGTTGCTTACGTCTCTATCAGACCACAAGAGGATCTACACCAAATGAATTTGTCAGTATTGACTGCTTTTGTTAAAAAATCTGCTAGGTTGTCCTTTGTGTGAATTTTCTACATATCCACTGTTTCTTCTTCCACTTTCTCACGAACGAAGTGGTACTAAACTCGAATGTGCTTGGTCTTTGAATGAAATGCTGGTATTCTTGCCAAATACAAAACACTCTGACTGTCACAAAATAGAGCAATCTTCTTTTGTTCATGGCCGAGTTCCTCCAGCACCATATTCAACCACATCGCTTCTTTACTAGCTTGTGTAGCTGCTACATATTCTGCTTCTGTTGTTGAAGTAGCCACAACTGATTGTAGTTTTGAAACCCAGCTTAAAGCTCCGCCAGCAAGTGCAAACACATAACCTGTTGTGGATTTGCTATTATCACGATCACCTGCATAATCAGAATCAACATATCCACTGACAATAAAATCAGATCTCTCATAACATAATGCAACATTTGAGGTTCCTTGAATGTATCTTAGAAACGTCTTTACAGCATTCCAATGCTCTTTACCAGGATTCGTCATGTATCGACTAACCACTCCCACTGCTTGTGTAATGTCTGGTCTTGTACAAATCATAGCAAACATTAAGCTTCTCACTGCTGATGCATACAGTACTCGAGACATCTCCATCCTCTATTCTTCACTGCTAGGACTCATACTGGAGGATAACTTGAAATTAACAGGAAGTGGGGTAGAAATTGACTTACAATCTTGCATGTTAAAAGTGCCGCAAGATTTTTTTCAAATAGTTCTTCTGAGAAAACCAAATCTTCCTATTAACTCTGTCTCGGTAAATTTGCATCCCTAGAATCTTGTTTGCAGATCCTAAATCTTTCATTTCAAATTCCCTAACCAACTGAGCCTTTAATTCTTGGATACGATCTTTGTTGGGGCCTGCAACCAACATGTCATCAACATACAACAATAAGATAACAAAGTTATTTTCACCAAACCTCTTGAAATATGCACAAGGGTCTGAATTAAGTCTGTTGTATCCAAGGCTCATGATGAATGAATCAAATCTCTTGTACCAACACCTCGGCGCCTGCTTTAGACCGTATAGAGATTTGTTTAATCTGCAAACCAAGTTCTTTTTTTCTTTTTCTTCAAAACCTTCTGGTTGGAGCATGTAAATTTCTTCTTCAAGATCTCCATGAAGAAATGTTGTTTTCACATCTAGCTGCTCTAGATGTAAGTTAAATATAGCGCTCATAGCCAGGACTATTCGGACTGTTGTTAGTCGAACCACAGGAAAAAATATTTTATTAAAATCAATACCTTCTTTCTGAACATATCCTTTTACCACCAATCTAGCACGATATCGCTCCACCTGATCATCGCCGTTTCGCTTGATCTTGTAGACCCATTTATTTCCAATGGTCTTTCTTCCTTGTGGCAGTGACACAAGTTCCCAAGTCTTGTTCTTATGGAGAGCTTCAATTTCTTCCTGCATTGCTGCCATCCACAAAGATGCATCTGTGCCATTTATAGCTTCATGAAAAGTTGATGGCTCTCCATCTACTGTTAGAAGACAGTATGCAACATTACTCTCCGTAATATACTCCGAGTGCCAAGTTGGTGGTCTTCTCTCACGAGTTGACTTTCGAACTTCTGGAGCCTCAGACTCGACCGATTCTTGTTCATCATGCTCCGATATTGCTTCAGAAGAATTCGGATTATCTTCTACCTGAACAGCTACAGTCTCTGAGTCCTTCCTCGAACTGCTTTCTTTCTCTTCACTTTGTAGTTGGTTCTCTACAAAGATAACATCTCTGCTGATGATAACCTTGTGGGCAGTGGGATCCCACAGGCGATACCCCTTTACTCCATCAGCATATCCTAAGAATATGCATTTTTTGGATTTTGAATCCAGTTTTGTAATTTCTTGGGCATTGTACATTACGTACACTTGGCTTCCAAATATATGGAGGTTAGAATAATCAGCTGGCTTGCCAGTCCACATCTCCATCGGCGTCTTCAATTGTATTGCAGTTGATGGAGATCGATTCATCACATAACAGGCGGTTTTTACTGCTTCCGCCCAAAAGACTTTATCCAGATTTGCGGTTTCCAACATAGCTCTTGTTCTTTCCAACAAAGTTCTGTTCATCCGCTCCGCCACTCCATTTTGTTGTGGAGTATAAGCCGTACTGAATTGTCTTTTGATGCCTTCTTGCTTACAGAATGATAGGAATTCACCATCTGTGTATTCTCCTCCATTATCTGACCTCAAGCACTTGATCTTCTTCTCAGATTCAAGCTCAATCCGTGCTTTGTAGGCTTTAAAGACTGAGAACACATCCGCCTTCTTCTTGATAGGATACACCCAACATCTCCTGAAGTAATCATCAATAAAGGACACAAAGTACTTTGCTCTTCTTAAGGATGTAACTGGTGCTTGCCATACATCAGAATGAACCAGTTTTAAAATAGCCTTGCTTCTAGAACTCGATGTGTTGAACTTTAGCCGATGCTGCTTGCTTGTAACACAATGCTCGCAGAATGGAAGAGCTACCGAATTAAGTTCAGGAAGCAGTTTCTGATCAGAGAGAATTTTCAAGCCTCGTTCTGACATGTGGCCTAGTTTACGATGCCATATCATGGTTTGTTCTTCTCCACGACTGGTTGATGCCACACATGAATCAGCTTCCTGCATGGTTTCTTCCTTGAGCATGTACAGATTTACAGCTATCTTTTCTCCTTTTATCACCACAAGCGCCCATCTAATAATCTTCATGATTCCATTTTCTATATGAGTCTTGCACCCGAGCTCATCTAATTATCCTAAAGACAATAGATTCTTCTTCAAGCCCTTCACATGTCGCACATCTTGAATAGTGCGTATTGTACCATCAAACATTTTGATTTTGATAATACTAATACCAGAAATCTCCAAGGCATGATCATTCCCCATGAATACAGATCCTCCTGAGATAGGTTCATATTTGTGAAACCATTCTCTCCGAGAGGTCATGTGTCAGGAGGCTGCTGAATCCAGAAACCAGACATCAGCAAACCTCTTTCTGCCTTCATCAACAGTGGTTGCTCCACTGAATAGAATTTTACCATCATCTGACATGTTGACAACGCATCCTTGAGATGTTGATGGTTCTGAAGTCTTTTTATCTCCACTCTTCTTATTGTGCCAACACTCCGATTTGACGTGTCCTCTTTTGCCATAATTATAGCATTTGATATTCTTCTTACTTCGTGATTTTAATCTATCATGGGCATGACTCCCACTGGAGCCACGTTCTGTTGATCTTCCTCTCATCACCGATAAGGCCTCCGCTTGCTGCGAACTTGACTGCCTGTCTTTCTTGTTCTTACGCCGATTTTCTTCCTCCAGAACAGCGACTGCAACATCGTCGAAAACTAGATAGTCCGTGAGGACGTTGTTTGTCAAGTTGATGATGAGTTGATCATACGAGTCAGGTAGACTCTGAAGTAGAAGTTCTGCACGTTCATTCGCACCAACTGTATACCCCAACGTTGTGAGTTGGAAGAACAGTGTGTTTAGGGTGTTGATGTGGTCGGTCATCGATGTAGATTCCACCATCCTCAGAGTGTAAAGTCTTCTTTTTAAGAAGATTTTATTGTGTATGGATTTCGCCTCATATAGCTTTGTTAGAGTATCCCAGATCTCCTTTGCTGTCTTCTTCTCCTTTATGCTTGACATCATCCCGTCTGCTAATGCCAGATGGAGATTTGCAATAGCATTTTCGTCCATCTCGTTTCACTTCTTATCATCTGTGATGTCGTCCGGCCTTGCACCGATGACCGCCAGACAATTATCTTTTCTCAAGATAGCCTTTATTTTCAACTTCCACAGAGAAAAATTACTCCCGTCGAATTTCTCGATCTTGAACTTCGCCGCCATTGCTTCTACCACGAACAGTAACTTCTTACTATTTCACGTAAATAATAACTGTATTTATGAACAGTAATCGTATTCGTGAATAGTACCACGCTTGTGAATAGTATCGTATTTATGAACAGTACCGTACTCGTGAATAGTACCCGTCACCTTCAAAGGGGAAATGATAACCTAACTTATTTTCTGATGTGAAGGATCCACCTTTAGTGGCAGCCACAGAGCATACGATAAGTAGATATATACAAGTACCCTAAGTTGTCTCTGATACCACTTGTTGCGACAAACCCGGGACCCAATAGAGCAGGATCGCAGCAATAGTAGAGCAAAAGTAGAGATAAAAAGTTGGACACAGATTTACGTGGTTCGGCACTTGATTGCCTACGTCCACGGGTAAGGATAGAAGAATTCACTATGAGGAGAAAACTCTGAAGTTACAAACTCTCTCTCTTTACAAGGAGAAACTCTCTTTATTTTTTACTCTCTCACTCTTCTATATAAGAAGTTGTTTCTGCGATGAGTTTTTCCTTAAGGATTTGGAGCCTATTTATAGGATTTTGAAAAATACTATTCATAATAAAATATTAATATTTTACTGTAGTAGTGGGCCCCACCATTTTGTTTTATTTTCCATTTTCAAACTTGGTGGCTGGATAATTTAGCATGTGGGCGGCTGAGGCTGCTGACAAAAAGGACTTGCTATCAAAATGAAATTGAGAGGAGAAATGAAAGGGAAGGACAAGCTATGGGCACTTCAATGATTTCCTCAATATTTGGAAAGTTTCAAAAATATAGCAGAAGGAACTGTTCAGTATCAGAACTTTTTACAGAATGTACTCCAAAATGAATATCGAAAAAGTGAAAAGTATCGTTTCATACCTCAAAAATAATGGTACCCTAGGTCAAATAAGGGTTCTAAATGACTTTTCGTGGATGATGATAACAAATTTTAAAAAGATAAAAAAGGGCTCGATATGACTTTTGTTTTCTTTCGAGATCTTGGGAAAACAAAAGTTAATGTACTTGTCAAGAAACCAAATCGGTCAGATTATATCCATCTCTAGCAACAGTAATCAAAAGTAAGGATGCTTCGCTGTCATTTTGTAAGAGGTAACTTACTACACTATAATACGGTGGAACTCCTGATGCTTAGAATGATAACTAAAACAAAAGCCGTTAACTACATTGCACGAGAGATTCTTAATAAGATTCTAATAGTATTTGGGTCCTACCTTGGACCAGCTTTGACTGACCATCTCCCTTCAAACTTCTTAAAATCCCCATCAACCATTGAAAATTGAAGCTCGCGCCCATCAGCCTAAAATGAATTCATTCACAGCTGTTACTGTTATCCAAAAGTTATTTTCAGGTACTAGTTATTTATGATGAAATCTCCTGAGAACAAAGGTCAAATTTTGACATAATCGTAAAATTTTACGCATAAACTCTCAAATAATCAGCGTGTCATCAAATCTTACTTATTAAGAAATACTAAAATCTGGCTAACAGAAAAAACAATTGAGCTCAGTATTGTAGGAATAGTTATAACAAAACATATCATTAATATGCAGAAAATTTCCAGGAAACGAAGCTAACTTCAATCAGATACATGTTTCAGCAGAAGATAAAGCACGTAGCTTTAGTGTTTTCAAAACTCAATTTATAAATAATCTATTTTCTTGACACGTTGGTGTTCACCTTCATTTTTGTTATTTTTTCCAGGAGAGTAGGCACAAAAATTTGACTTTCTCGACACACTTGTATTATGGGTGTTTTTCCCCTGAAGTCTTCCCAAAAACTGACGCTTGTTATATTTTCTCAACACTGTAGAGGAGGTTCCTCTTAAAAGAAATCCATAGGAGGTTAAACCATATGTTTTTCTAAGGTTCAATTCTGAAAACCTGTTTTTCAGATTTGGATTTTTTTTTTCCAGATGCGCTGCAAGAGAACCTGATGTTTATTTATGCTGAAAGCTACAAAATCAGTGTTGTTTACTCTCTTCGTCATTGTCTATACAGATCAAAGTTCCATAAGCATGAAGAGAAAAAACAATCTCACCTAAAGCTCTGAATGGAACAATAATAGATAAATCTTCCATTAATCCAACTCTGTCATTTACCGCTAAGATGATATAAACTATTGATTCTAATGTTGTCATTTTTGAGGTATGATAAGAAAAACGTATGCATTGTTGTTAATATAAACACCACCAGTCTCCTCAAGCATGTAACAGAACATTTCTTCCTCAGATATATGTTCTTTTTCCATAGATGGAACTATATGACGAAACGCAAACTATTGTTTATAAATAGCTCAACTTTAGACTGTCAAGCAGCAATCTTTAACACTTTGGTTAATTTTTCTATTAAAAGAAGCAACAGTAAGTCAGTAACAACTTCAACTTAGGGTATTGCGACCACTTACTAAATCCGGAAACTCTTGGAGATCCAAAACAACTCGAGCCTCAATATGCCAATACAACGCCCGCTGCAATCCTCTTTGCTCTAGCCAAATCCTCCCTTGATGAGGACAAGGAATTCTCCCACTGCCCCCAAAATCAGAAATTATAAATAACAGGGACTTAAACGGAAAAAGATTCAAAAGTTTTACCTGTAAACGAGATTAGGGATGAAATCAGCAAGCCTCTCATAATCAGTGAGCACTCTCCACACCTCGTCAACATCCGCATCCACCAAGATCCGAGCCCTAATCCTCCGTTCCCGCCACGAAACCACGTCCACCTCGCAATGCACGTGCCTCGCCCACTCTTCGTCTTCATCCTCGTGCCTGCTCTTTGCTTGCGGTTTGTAGCAGCGATTGATGCGGTTTGGTGATATTAGAGATAACGAAACCCTAGAATTTGAAAGGGTTAACGAAGGAGAGGATGAAGATCGTTGATTTTTGCGAGTGGGGAGAAAAGGAGAGGGGGGATTCACAAAGGTGCAGGCTCTCATTGAGAAAGTGAGTGAGTTGAGTTTTTTTTTTAATATATATTTTTTGTATGTTTTTATTTTATTTTTTTTGTTGGCTTAATTTTGAGTGGCTGCTGTTGAAGAGAGAGGCGGGAAGGAGTAGAGGGACACGTGGCTGATCTTTGTGGTTTGCGAACTTTGGGCCGGTGCGGTTTGGCAAAGAGTGCTTGTGCTTGGGCTGTAAATGGGCAAGGTATCATTGAAATTTGAAATTAGTTTAACCCGACTCCAATAGGGAATTCGGGTTAGCATAGTGGTTTTTTGCTGCATCCGAAACCGCTGCTGACGGCTTCTCCGGTTAGGACTAGAACTAGCATTAAATTATAATAAATTGCGACTAAGACTGGGTAAAAAATAAAATTGAGATAAAGGTAAAAATAATGCACTTGTTGTGCTTTGCACATGAACATACATGTTTTAAATTTTAATTTTTTATTGAATAATTAAACCACGTGTTAATAAATAAATGTTTATAACGAGATTATTTTAAAAATATATGAATTAATTATTATTGTGTAGTTATTGTAATTAAATTTTTTTCTTATGATGATTTGCTGAGTTTTTTTTAAATCAGTCTCCCAATTCTAATATTATTCTTATATAATGCCAATTTTATACGTTTTCTTAAATACACCCCTCCAACTCGAAATTTGTTAACTTAATTCTGAATTAACTATACTGCATTAATTTGGCTAGTTTTTTTCTAATATTTTCTATATATTACGCTTAATATCTTCAACATATTACGATAGTTACTTCTCATTATAATTATTTAATAGTATAAATTACACTAAGCTCTTACGAACTTTTAGCCCCTGTGAACCTTCAAAATCACACTAAACCCTAACGACTTTTCTGTTTCAAAGAAAACCCCCAATAACTTTTTAATATTTGCAAATAAACCCTGTAAATTAGAACAAAAAATTGGTATAATTTTAAAGAATAATAATCGAACCATTTGATATTTTATCGAGCACTACGCCCTTATTTATAGAGTAAGGACATCATCACTACAATTAATGAAAGAGTTCAGCTTAATGGAGGTAAACTAAGAGAGTTATTGAAATATTTCAGTTGTTTGTTTGGAAATGGGTATAATTTCTGTCATTCTTCATTTAGGTTTGCGGAAACAAAAAAATCAAAATAAAAAAAGCCCGATCCCTCTGCAAAAATCTCTCCTGGCCGATCTCCTCTCTTCTCAATCCGCGAGAAATGCCAGCCTCCATTTTTTTCTTGTGGTACATAACTTGGGCAAATTTTGGGCCTCATACAGTTTCTCAGGTAGTGGTATGTGGGCTGTAAATGGGTCAAATTTAACTTGGTTCATATAAAATAGCAATCCCCGACCCCGATAACAAATTATTAAACATTTTCATAATTTATTTTTGTCACTATTTTCTTGGATTCGATTTGAAAAAATCATTCAAAAACGATCAAATATTCTTAGAATCCTCACACAAATGAATATTAAAGTTTTAAAATTATTAAATATTTTAGTAACTATTTTTTTTATTATTTATCATAATTGATCTTTAAGATCATTTAAAAATAAATAAATATTTCTTCATATTTGTATATCAAGTAAACAGAATATGAGAATTAATATATGCAATTTGTGCTCATAAAATATCCGCTCATATATTTAGTATATTTGTGTTATTATAAACATCTTAGTATATTTTGATCAATTTCTGCTACAACTCACTTTTAAGTCAAAAGTTTAAATGGCTCACAAGCAAAATATGCTTGTTGAAGTAATAAATCACACCATTATTCTCTTCGACAAAATAAACATTTATTCTTATGTAACATAAGAGGATGAATATAAAGGAGATTGTATCTCATACCATGTAAGGATTTAATTTGAGGGAGAAAATACGAGAACATCATATTTGGTAAAAGTTTACTACTCATTGAAGAAAAATAATCTGCATGACATCCTATTTCAATTTGAGTCAAAGGGCAAATACTAGTTTTAGGAAATAAAAATAAATATATGTTCGTGCATTTGGACACATGTTTTATGAACAGATTCAAAGCATATGAAACATTTCAACTATATAAACACGATAATTTTGTGAATCATCAGCTTGCGCCTAAATCTCTGTCTTAAATCTATATCTATATCTATATTATTTATAAAAGAGAATATGTGTGTTAAATCTTTTGACTTTCTATTTTGCCCCTCTTAATATTTATAATTCATGAGTTTAATAATTCCCCAATTCACTTAATTAATAATCCATTATCCCTCATCTACTAGCATTAATTCAATGTGTAAATATTTTATTAGGAACTTTAAAGTATAAGTTTTTAATTATAAAAGTCAATGCATAAGTTACCCAATTCAATTAGCCACAATCCATTATGGTTATTTTTTGAACCTCTGATGTAAAGACTAACATTCATTATGCTCAAAATTGTAGACTAAATGCAATTGCTCTTTCAACTACTTTCGCTAATCATTACCCCATTCGTTCAAAACTTGAAGACTTACTTAACGGTCTTAACCCCCGTTATTTTATGATAGCCTTGTAGAGGAGAAAAGACAATTTTTCTTTTAATGAATAGTCCCACATGGACTAAGTTGATGAAGAGTGGAGGGTTTATAATGCTTCTACGCACGCCACGCCACACCTCGCCTCACCTCGCCACACCGCGCGCACCATGCCACACCGTACCGTACGTGCACGTGTTTTTTGTTTTGTCAAACTTCTTTTTACATGTTTTTCTCATTTATTTTACTCGGTCATGCAACGTGCGTAACAGCTGCGGAAATTATGAGGAACGTGTGGAACGGTTGAGCAACGTGCGGAATCCAACAACGGCTCTCAGGGTTTCTGAACCCTATAAATTCAGAGGCAACCCAGCTCGGAAGGCACAACAATGAAAAGCAATTCTCTCCTCTGTCTTCTCTCTTCTCTCAACAAAATCTCTTCGATTATTATTTTTATTTTGGGTAACATTCTTCATCTGAGCAGAAGCTTTGCACTCTTGCCCAAGTACAGAGGCCGACTGATTTCAGAGATTTTTCCGCTAGGGGAGAGGGGATCATCTGCGCCAGGGCGATAGACGGGTCCTCAATCTTCTAGGGCAGTGTTTGCACGACTGCTTCCGATCAAGCCAGATTTTCTAATACTATTTATTTTTGGATTTTATGCATGCTAATTTCTTCATTTTTGACAACAATTTATTCAATGCAAAAGTTCTAACATATTGCCCATGTTAATATTTTTTCTTCATATTTTGTAACTGTATGAAATTGGGTATATTCTCTCTCTCTCTCTCTCTCTCTCTCTCTCTCTCTCTCTCTCTCTCTCTCTC